>CM037857.1:170000-400000 GCA_021292105.1 Anadara kagoshimensis | reverse complement strand
AGAGTTTATCTGCAGAATATATTACTTACGGCAGCGTAAAGGGGGTCTTTTGTATTTTTGATTCTGCAATGGCGAATTCGAAATCTGTCATGTCCCCTATGCGTTTTGGTACTACGGTATCTATGCTGAACTACAGTGTATAATTATTATTATATATGATACATACAGTTTGCTATGGTGTTTCTGACAGCTCAGCAAACATACAGACTCTGTCGAGTATGTGTAGCAATGTTTTGGGCCTGATAATTCTTTATGTCACTGTAACCTGTATCAGGTGCTCTTCTGGCGTTAGTTGTCTTAATAATTTTGTATCCTTTTCATTCTTTTATTGCAATTGTTCTCGGTGTCTTTGACCCTTCTTACAAATATTTTTGTGTTCTTTTGATTGTTTTGTTGCCTTTGTCGTTGGTGTTCCTGACTTTTCATATATTAAGCGTTTTGTATCCTCTTGTTTGTTTTTCTTGCGTTTTTTCCCTGGGTGCTCCTGGCTATTCTGCTATTCTTACAAACATTTTTGTGTCATTTTGTTTGTTTTGTTGCCTTTGTTCTTGGTGTTTCCGACCTCTTCTTACAAACATTTTTATCTGCCATACATTTTATTTATGTGATAACATTTATATGTCATTATTTTTAATGAAACATGTCATAATGCGTTCAAAATATTTAAACTTCACTGGTGCAGATTTGGGCATTCGTATATAAATGAATGGTTTAGAAAATTGTTTTGTTTTGAACGTTTGTGATGTTAAACATCAATCACCGCCTAAGTAAATTAAAACCTTGGACAATGTTTATTTCGGTAATAGCCTTTAGTTTTGAGCATTTAATGAGACTTCAACACGTTAGTTCCGAAAAAAGTAAAAGGGAATATAGCTATGATATGTAAGCGAATGTTTATGTCCCAGTAAGATCAATGACCGAGTTTCTGCATCCTGGTATAAAACTTGATTCAATATTTATATATGTATTCGTACATTTATTTATTAATCTTCATTTTTGCTCTGTGCAAAGTTTTTTGTCTGATTTTGATTTGTGTTGTATTAGTTTCTGATTAAATGGCGACTCAGAATAAAATTACTTTGGCCCTTGCCCCAAGTCATCAGATACGGAAAGTAATCTTTCACATAAAAACATTTATCCCATAGCTTTACTTTCTAATATCACTGGGATCTTAATTTCTGATGAAAAACAAGAAATTGGTAAATCGATTTATTTCTCCCAGAAAAATTCCTTGACGGAAGAGAAGGTTAGTAACAGTATCAGAGTTTGAGATTGTCGTCTGCTACTTCTGACCACGTTCGTTCTATTTGTCTGTAGTTATTATGACCCAATTCTGATGCCTTCTAATTTATTTGAGAGAGAGAGAGAGAGAGAGAGAGAGAGAGAGAGAGAGAGAGTTCATATGAAATACAAATAAAATACATGTATAAATTTGAGCTGTAATACTTGTACTTGGCGCTAGACAAACCAAGAATGCAGCTCAGCAATATAAATAGAGTGAAGTAACGGTGCTTAAAGTCAAGACACTTTAGGTGTGGAATTATGTAGTAAACCAGTGTACATGGGAACTTAGACAACCAATGACAAGTTCTTAGCTAACTGACTAACAATCTGTCTCCTACGACCTGCCCGAGAAGAATTCAAGGCTTGATTGTAAGAGGCGCTGTGATCCGCCAACAGTTGCCTAGATAGTCCACTATGTCATATAGGATCCCGGCAGTGAAACAAGATAACAGAATTAAAATATGAAGCGTTTAGTCTGGTTTCGATTTAACATTAGAGCTAGTCATTGAATGTCAAACGTAGGTAGATAAAAAACCACCTTTATTTCTCTTTTTTTTACTGGAGGATAACACTTCTCTTTAACGCTATATTTGCCTCTAAGTTCAACAACCGTTTACACAAGCAATTCTAGTTTCCAATCGTAAAATGTATCTGGTTACTCAATCTATACGGGGCGTCTGGTCTTTATTTTCGGAATTATATTGGCAAAGAGGAATAATGAAAATCCTATTACAGTTAAAGTTCTGCAGTTGATATCCATGTAAAGATATCATTTTTCGTTTTATTCTGAGTTAGTAAAAGTGCGGGTCACATCATAACGATTTCCTCACGTTGTAAACTTAATTGCACTAAAGACATTTTTTGTCATTTATTAATGATATCTGCTCATGTACTATTAACTAAATAATACAAAAATGATTGATAAATAGAACATCGTAACATGAAATCTGTTCACTGTTACAGCTAGTTATGGTTACACCAAGGTCCTTATTGAAGATTTTACAGTTACCAACTAGATGGACATCTTCACAAAAAGCACAATGTAGGACATCTTGACTTCAATTTGTATTGTTTTTTATGTCAGAATTGTGACCACATTTGTATGCTGTATAAAGCTTATTTCTAATTTGCACATAACTATAGTACATATAGTTATAGTAAAACTGATATATTAGCATGTAAACTAGGATATATGTTACCATTGTACTATAGTTATATCCCTGAACTCTCTCATTTATAGTCTAATTCAAGTTAAATAATAGCAATACAAAATACAAATTGTCGTTCAATTGTCCCATAAATAGCAAGTTAGTGGCTTTCTGCACTCTAACTAGCTGGATATCCATGGTGATATTTCTCAATAAATTGGACAAGTTAAGCGTTATAGTTAGATTTTATAACGGGATTTACCACAAGTTCTATGATAAACTACACAATTAGAACCAGTTTATTCTTGTAAATAGCTAATTATTTTTCACTACATTAAGCAAATGGGGTGTCAAATGTTTTTTGAGATTTAAACTGAATTCATTCTTTATACATGATCAAGTTTTAATGCTCGATGCAAATTTAAAAAAAAACAGAAAATCCAGGAAAATGAGAGTTAGTTAGGAAGAAAACCAATTGGATTCTTCTCCAGTAATGAGTTTTTGCTTTTATTTCTCCTGTTCCAATTCCGGAACAAATAACAACATTCCTAAAAATTGATTTTTTGATTTTTTTTTTAATTCAAGCAGATGACAAATGTTGAAAGACACTGTTATGTTAAAATCTGAGGATAATCTGATGACGGTCTCTTTACTTATTTTTTTACAAACCTAGCTGCTTTCCGTTTGATTTGCTGACTAAATAACAGGTATAAATAAAAGATGTTTTTGGCTACAACTAAATGACTTTATATTATTACTAACACATGAAGAAAATTTCCAAACTAATTGTCAAGTATTCCTACATAAGTTACCTTTTTAGAAGCACTTCATTTCATGTTCTTAATTGCGTTTGCTGTTGCCAAGAACTATCGTGTTTAGTTATAATTTTCTTTCAAGAACTATCATGTTTAGTTGTAATTTTCTATCGTCTAAAAAAGAATTCCTGTTTCCTGATATTTAGAGGACATTTTGTATAACCAAGACAACTACAGTACATGTCTGTGGAAAGTTTTACATTAAGCTAACAAAAAAAAGTCGATGTTGTGCTGCCGAGTAGCCGAGGTCTGAATTGCTAATGACATCGTATATAAGCTGTCGTGTGAAATAGACAACAGCTGTCGAAATCTGTCGAGACATAGCTTACAAGAGGCCGAGATGGCCAGAAATCTGTCCAGACATAGCTAACAAGAGGCCGAGATGGCCAGAAATCTGTCCAGACATAGCTAACAAGAGGCCGAGATGGCCAGAAATCTGTCCAGACATAGCTTACAAGAGGCCGAGATGGCCAGAAATCTGTCCAGACATAGCTAACAAGAGGCCGAGATGGCCAGAAATCTGTCCAGACATAGCTTACAAGAGGCCGAGATGGCCAGAAATCTGTCGAGACATAGCTAACAAGAGGCCGAGATGGCCAGAAATCTGTCCAGACATAGCTTACAAGAGGCCGAGATGGCCAGAAATCTGTCGAGACATAGCTTACCAGAGGCCGAGATAACCAGAAATCTGTCGAGACATAGCTTACAAGAGGCCGAGATAACCAGAAATCTGTCGAGACATAGCTAACAAGAGGCCGAGATGGCCAGAAATCTGTCGAGACATAGCTAACAAGAGGCCGAGATGGTCAGAAATCTGTCGAGACATAGCTAACAAGAGGCCGAGATGGCCAGAAATCTGTCGAGACATAGCTAACAAGAGGCCGAGATGGTCAGAAATCTGTCGAGACATAGCTAACAAGAGGCCGAGATGGCCAGAAATCTGTCGGGACATAGCTTACAAGAGGCCGAGATGGTCAGAAATCTGTCGAGACATAGCTTACAAGAGGCCGAGATAACCAGAAATCTGTCGGGACATAGCTTACAAGAGGCCGAGATGGCCAGAAATCTGTCGAGACATAGCTTACAAGAGGCCGAGATGGCCAGAAATCTGTCCAGACATAGCTAACAAGAGGCCGAGATGGCCAGAAATCTGTCGAGACATAGCTAACAAGAGGCCGAGATGGTCAGAAATCTGTCGAGACATAGCTAACAAGAGGCCGAAGTGAGCACTAGTTTGTCAGCTAAATGTTAAACTTTCGCCAGGTCGGTACTGTATAGGATGAAGCTATCAGATAATTAAGACAATTTTAAGAATTTGAAATAATTCAATTTAACCTTGTTATTTGTCAAAAATATTTATTGAATTATTAAGGTATTTTAGAATTACATAATGAAATGTTTAAATAATTTTAAATGTTACTATAAATAGACATAAAGATTAATTTTAAGTGTTTATTACTAAAATGATCCTTTAAATCCTTACAATATCCAACAATTACCGTGATTATTTTTGTAACGATTTAAACTCGATTAACTTCTTAATGTTTAACGATGCTTAAAATATTATTGAATCCTTATCTGGACAAAATCTAAAGCTTTTATTTCCATTTTAGAATTAAATTAATTAAATTTAATCTTCTACAAGTCATTTTAGTGAAATTGTCTCTCTTTGTATTATATCTCCAAGATTTAAGACCCCTAAATTCGAAATAAAATAAAGCAAATCACGTTGTAACGAAAACACAACGATATCCAAATCCAAGAAGTCCGCTTGAAATTGTGTTAGAAAAATAGTTAAATGGTACATATGCAGTGTCTTCAATATCTGCATTAACTTTTTGTAGCCTTTTATTCTTGTTTGTGTCTTTTTAAAATTGTTATATTCTATAATCAAAGTCACAATGCATTTAGTCTGAAGCTATTGGTTGTTGTTCAGTTGTATTTGCAAGTTTGTTCTGCTTGATTGTTTTTCAAAGGCCCCCAAAAAGTTTTATGGTCGTCATCACAGTATTGTCGATAAGTTTGATGTCTCTGTGTCCAGGATTGACCTGGATATATTTGACGTTCCATGTTCCTTTCACACAATTTTGATTACAAACGTAGCGGGTGTAGCTAGCACCTCCCTTACCCTTCCGGAGCACCCGGCCTAAATTCCCTTGTGGAAGTTAGCGTGTCTAACCTGACTTATCAGTTCCAAAGTTTTTCGGCTTTACTTCTAAATTGTGATTCGGACATGGATTAGTATGTTTGTTTTTGTTTATTTCATACCCAGAGTCTCTATGTACTTTGGGTCAATCCATTGATTGTTGTTCAGCTGTACCTGTTCAGATATTTCATTATAAGAAGTTGGATGATATTGTATTGTGTATTGGACAGCGTATCTATATCAGTAATTATAATTTCCTCATGTTTTGGTAGAGTTTAATGTACCATTGGAATCTCCAGACAGATAAAGCTTAAAACATCAGCTAGAAATGGTATCTATATAGATGATATATATCAGATATCGTATGTACAGGGAGGGACTCTGTGGTAATGATTAATTGTCAACTAAGTGTCGGGAGAGGATAAACTTAGAAACTCCAGTTATGCATATATATTACATGTTTGATCGAGTTACTTCAGGTCAGGATATATGTACATGTATGTCGATGGGAGGGGGGAGGGTATTCGAGATCTTTCGGTGGCACTCTAATGATGGAGTAACACAATACATATTATATAATAATCGAATAAACAAAGAGTTAAAAAATAACACCAAATTTGTAATACAACATAATTACATGTCATTGGAGAGACAAGTGTTGTAATATATAGACAAATATTTGTAATAAGAGTTGTATATGTAACAAATAACATAATGACACAATATGTATAATTGTATGTATAATATATTCAAATGAGCAAAACAACCCATGAAGAACATCACGTAGCAAAGATGATCAATGAAACGAAAGCCAAAACATCAATCAGGTCTGTGATACAAAATTGAAAGTCAATTCAAACTAACACTGAAGATATTATTCGTTGAAATCAATAATTTCGTAAATACCATAAAAAGTAAAGCATAAAGAATTCAGCGAACTAAGATCTTGATAATGAATGAAAAATAAAGATAGGTTTCTGAAACATGACCTTAGCAGAATGCTCCACAAAAAAATTAAATCAAACCCTTTATCATCTCCAGTTTTATTTGAGGTGTTCATTAAGTCAATCATGATGAAGTTTCTAATATGGTAGAAAGTGATATCAAAAAGTGCCTCGACGTCCCTAGAACCTTTGTTTAAATGGTATGTAAGGCTGTAAATAAAGGGTATAATAAAATAATGTGAACAAGTCTTTGATAGAAGTTCTGTCCTGTTTGTAGTTTTCAGTACAAATCGGTTAATCCTGGATGAAACTGACTTATAACTAAATAAAGATTGGCGTCCTTTAAATGGTAATCATATTCGTTGGCCAATGCAAAATAAGAACTAAATAAGTAATTATGTCCCAGTTTTTGGTGTTTACTGTAACAAAAAGTGGGTTAATAAAATCAACAAGTCAATTATATTTACATTCATAATACATGTGGCTGGCTGTTTACACATACACGTGTAGTAACCAATCAATCCAAGCAATCTTTATACAACAAATGCAATACTACAATTTTTTTCAAACTACAATATCAACGTTGTTAATAAGTATTATATCTCTTTGTATCCAAAGTATTTTACGTCCCATAATTCCATGCTTCAAATCAATTTTGATTACACACGTGGCAGACAGAAGGTGGCTGCCTACACTTTCGGAACATCGGGCTCACTTTCCTGTTGGTATTTCACAGGTTTAACACAATTTGCAGACTTTTTACTTTGCTTTTTGGATTGTAATTTGACATATTTGACCGGTTTTGTTTTTGTTTGACAACCCTGGACTTTAAGTTATCTTTCATTGCAGATTTTCCTGTTATAAATTATGCTTACAGTACAGTTTACGCCCGCTTTACAAACTAAGCATTAACTGTATCATTGCATTGCCAGATTTATTGTTCTTTAAAGCACGAATTGTAAAATATAAGTGGCAGGCATGGTTAGGGACCTACAGTAGTTTTCGGGCCATATGAATAGATATACCTTTGTCATTTTTTAACGCCGTTAGTTTTATAATCAGTGGACTGAAAAAATTGTTTATCTTCTTTTTTCATTCCCTTGTTATTTAATGGTCTTAATAATTGGCTCTTCCAAAAAAATGTTTTTCAGAAAGACATTTCTAGTATCACTCCTGTGTATAAGATTCGGCGACGTGGAAGGCCCATATAATATAAAAGGATTTACTAATACGTCCAAACGATTAAGACGAATAAGAAAATCCTTTGAACGAACTCCTTCCACGTCACCGTAAAAAGATGAACTTTTGACAGCATAAAATACTCTCATGTTGCTCATTTTTGTTCATATACTAGTACATCATCAATTGATTTTACACAATGGAGCTAGCAAAAAAATTATAATAAGAAATTAATACTTAAGAGAATTGTCATATAGTAATGTTTTTGTGTCATTTCCTTGTTTTATTTTCAATATTTCATTCAGAATTTTTTAATTCAATCATGACAGTGCCTACAGGCGTTTGGAAATGCTAGTAATTATTTTTAACTTTCTTGGTATAAATTATTTATTTAAGGGAGACATTTCAGGTCAGATTTTCACATTTGTGATCTAGACTCTGTATCGATAGTCAAAAATCTTAAAGTTTGTGTTAATCCTATTATTACAATAATAATACGTAGTTAACTATAAGAATCTATGTCGTCGAAATACAAATAAAAAGAATTTATTTATTCTGGGTATTTTCTAAAACAATACAAAAGTACCTACATATTGTACATTGTAAATTCCTACATTACTGATGTTAAGTTCATATAACCTATTACAGTGGCTTCTTTGTTAGATCTTGAATTGTGCGTTCGTAGTTGGTACCAAGCATGGCTTGTATTCATGATCAGTACCGGTTTCCTGGTTGGTGTTGGACTCTGTTCTAGTACTAGTGTATGGTGTTCTGTCTATTCGTTTTTGGTACCGGGCATGGCTTGTATTCCTGCTCAGTACCGTGATTTGTGTTTTCCTGGTCAGTATTTGTCTGTTTTCTAGTACTGGTGCATGGTGTGCTGATGTATGTATGTGTTGCTGTCCCTGTAACATTTTGGTGTACGTGATGTTGATAGTTACATGTAACTCTTCCTTTTATATAGCCCGTTTCCGGGATAGTCCGAAATCCCATTTTGTGTAGTATAATATCAGGTCACGTGGTCAAAATTTTAGGCATCCGTACTTCCGGTTTACTTCCGTGTTTACACGATTTCGAAAGCTTTCTTCAAATTATCATTTTATCATGGCGTTTTTGGTCAACTCTTAAGTTCCGGAATTAAGGAGACTTGTAATTGTCTTACTTAAAAGTTCGATTAGGAAATTTGCTGATAAATTTTAGTTGATCCGAGTTACAATAATTGCATGACGTACCCATCATCCATGTCTTTGCATGGGCTCCTGGTGGTTTTACAATTTAAAATTGAAGTGGCGGACGGTCAGTGTATCATCACCGTAATTATTCCATGGGAATAGTTCTGGATAATTGGACTCACTGAAATGCCGACTACACATCCTGTGCCAGGGTTTTGGATCGTAGTCGAGAGGGTGTCTAATGGCATTTAACCATTTCCTCCTTTTTCTTGTGTCTTTCTTAGTTGGAAACATTAAAAAATTAATATCTTCCATGAAAGGATATTTTCTGGGACCTTTCCTACCATGGGAATTGCATCCCGGTATCGCACACCAATACTTTGCCTTATACAATCAATTGACAATAAACCAAATTCCCCGGTATTTGCAACTATGCGTCCTTCACAACAAAAACCGGAAGTAGGTATGCCTAAAATTTTTCCCGGAAGTGTATTTTAAAATACAGAACCGGACAGGATATTAAGTAACCCAGAAACGTCCTATTCCTCGTTTTGTTTGATTTGTTTCTCTCTCTCTGTGTGTATTTTGCACTCATCAATGGTTTTATTTAGGCTCTTAGAAAATAACGCTAAAATAAACTATATTGATAATTTTCTGTGAATAGACTGTCCTGTTATCAGTGCAGAACAGAATTATTGCTGACATGTTTTGATACAAGTCACACTGTCTGGTAGAGACGATACAATCACATTTGTTTAACTATCCGACAAGAAAACGTCTTCATATACCTATAGATAATATTTCAATGCATCATGAGATATGTATATTGTATTATATTTTATGTAAAAGTTAGTCATACTTACAAATCCGTAATTTACATAAATTACATCGTCATTGTGACGTCATCATGAATTATTAGTGCAATCCGCAATTTTAACATACCACGTGCTCTACACGACACAGCCAGATGACTTAAGTGCCAAGACGCTCCATAATTCTGCTAAACCTTTGACTATCGTATTTGCATGAAATAAGCAGTGGTAAAATTAATCTCGACTTGTACTTGTGCATTTATTAAGAGCCCAAAGACAGAATGTTTTGTTCGCCAATGGAATCATCCACTGTACGACAACTCATTGTTAATAATACACATATAAGAATTTAATTATTTTTGTGTTTGTCAAACTGAAATATTTGCGCAATATATTTAAGTCGGGCTTCGATTTTCAATATTCAATGTATAAAGTATACGTCGTTTAAATTATGAACTACAAATCGAGTGAGTATTAAATAAAGCACGCATCATAAAGCTGAAGAAATACACTAACTTAAAGTTGAGATGTTACAGTGCCTTAATTAAGGCGTACATAGGCCCATTATGTAATATCTTAAGTTACCTACTCAACTGATCATAACAAAGTATTAAAATTTTAAAATATATTAAATACAGTGGTTTTGTGATGTATTAGTTTTTATCCGTACGTGAGATCAACAGGTGTAATTTCGGAGTCTGCTATTGATGTAGTATACGAATGAATCGTTTTATTTATTTAGTTATTTATTTATTTATTTATTTCACACACGTCGAGTGTATCTAGCTAGACAGAAGGTAATCATCATTCCGGAGCACCCGTCCTCACTTCCCTGGTAGAAATAGGTCTATGTGTTTAACAGAATGTGGAATATTTTCAAAGCTTTAACTTTGCTTTAAGGTATTGTGATTTGGACATATGGTATTGGCATATTTTTGATCTGATGATTAATATTTATTTATTTCTTTTATTTCATTTTATTTTATTTTAAATGTTTTAATAAGCAAAATAGAACATTATTTTTTATTTTAAGACACGTTTTAAATCTCTAAGCACAATAAAAATTATATAAATACTCTGATACTATAAGCCCTTCAATGAATTCCGGCACGACTGGCCGCATGTCTGCTTGTACAAATGGACCAGAATCCGGGTCTTTTAACTATTACTCCGACAATACCTGGGATATAGATTAAGTTATTATAATCTGTGAGTGCAGTGACCCTGTGACGGTTATAACAGGTAGATTGTGTTTTGTGTATTGGTATTATCCGGCCTTCTAAATAGCTTTAAGTTTATAAATATATAAGCCTATTACTATAACATATATATCAAAATATATCTAAGCCAATATGACCAATTGACCATTAATAAATGTTCCTTGATAAACCTGACAATAGGTAGATCTTAAGTACACAAGTAATTATATATAGATGACAACCTAATGTCTGTATCAGGACAATCTAACACACCTACATCACCTAACCAGGTAAGTCTTGACAAATTTGTTTTACAAATTATTTTATCATACCTGGACTACAAATGAAGTTATTTTATTATTATCCATTACTATCATCATTAATGTCTACGCTTTATCGCGGATTTACAATTATGTATATTTGAACATTCAACTATCTGTACCTATTTACTCGATGGCTGTCCTACTGCTGTTTTCAGCGTTTTAGTAAAGAATAGCAGTTTTATAAAGGAATTGCAAATTTAATGAGTTAGGTATACGATAATCTACTGTATAAACACAGACACCTAGCTCTTCCATTAACAGGCCTCCTTTTGCTCCTCCACCTCCCCTTTTCTCCCCTCCTTCTCCCCTTCTCTTCCCCTTCCTCTTTCTCCTCCTCTTCCTCTTTCTCTAAAGTACATGTATAATAATATAAGTCACTTCTGTTTCCGCAGTTGATAGTAAATTATTGCCAGTTGAGATGGTGTGTGTCCATGAGTGTATCAGTGTGTTAACAAACCTTTAACCTTCTCACAAGCCGTCAGGCCAATTTGAACCAACTTTCGAGTGCAAAGTCCCTAGCTGTGTAGTTCGAATTTTCAGAAATCAACTTCCTGTGGTATCCAAGATAGCCGCCGTTACTATTCTACAACTCTAAAAAGCAATTGTTTGACCTACAGCATGAAGGCACGACACTATAAGGACAAAATTTAAGTCAGATGCCTATATGTCTTTTTTTATCTTCTGCATCTGCTGTAAACACCACGATCATCTCATCTCAGTCTATGTAGATCGCTGTTTTACAAATACCTAAAAACAAAGACAAATATTATTGGTAAATTGTAAATGTAATTATTTCATAGAAATATCAGATTTCTGCCTGATACAAAAATAACTGTTGGACCATGAAGAAAAAACATATAAAACTAATTATCAAGATACTGGGAGAACAAAAATTAAGTCTGAATGATTTACATCTCTGCTGCAGGGGATGGGCAAATTATTACAAACTGTGTTGGCTTTTTTAATCCTTTTCAGTGTATGCGTTTCCAAGTGTCAGCAATAAAATCTTATTTTAATTCTGTATAAATCTATATTTTTTTCTTCAGATTTTTATTTCAGCTTGTGTTTTCAGTTAAAAAGCAATTTACCTATAATTTGTTTCTACAATGGTAGTTTTATGTTTCAGAGGGTTATTCTTTATATACACTATTTTATGGGCCACGGGATGTAAATAAAATAAGTAAGATAGTGACGGAATTTTTAATAGACCTATTTCCACACTACTGGACATTTACTCCACCCACTGCCCTCCACTGTAAGGACTTTTATAAACAAAACATTCGTCTAATTTTTACTTGTCTTGTTTGATTGATTTGTCATTAACACGGATTTGTGTTCTTGGTAATGTTGGCTGCTGTCAAGGACATGCTTTTAATTTCCGATGTCCTTTTTAAAGTTCTAATTTTTATTTATATATATATATATATATATATATATATATATATTAATATAACCCGTTAGTTTACATAACGAAACTTTGCGCAAACTTGCACTAGCTAACCACTGTCTTTAAGTCTTTAAATGAAATGGTCTTTGCGCTTTTCATAATTGTAATATAGATGTTGTTATCTGGCTTGAGATTGGGTTTTAGTAATTTCTTAGAGAGGACTCGAGTATTGATTGTTCCAATTTAGCAGGACAACATATCTATGCAAAATGTTCTCGTTTTGGATGTTTCCATTGCACAATTTGCAATTCTTAGTAGCGTTTAGCTGGTTCTTTTGAATTACTTAGGTGTATAGAAGAATTCGTAACGAATGACTAGATGAACGTCTCCAATAAAACTAGGGATTATTACGTATTTGTTTTACATTATAAACTATGATTCTTTTCCATCAAACAAAAAATGGTAACTTGGCTATTTGGTTTACACTATTAACTATGATTATATTGAACACCACGTATTTTTCAAACCATTTTCCAAACCCCATCCCCCTCTAAACCCCCATCCCACTCCACACACGCCTTCATTTGATTTGAAATTTGAAATGGTATACATCATTATTTTATGTATGCGTTAACTTACAGTCATGTTCTGTTAAATCAAATTTCTTCTTACTGCTATTGGAACAAAAATCCCATAAGATTTATGACTTGAGGCATTGAGGATGAAGATTCATAATCTTATTTATTTTGCTGTGTTGTTCGATATATCACTTTTGATATACCATGTAGGATAAACATTAACAAGACAGGGCAAAACTTGTAATTGTCTTTTGTTTGTTATTTAACTGAATTTCAAATATTTCAAATTGCTGTTTTCACTGATTTGGCAATGTTAGCACAAATCAGATACAGCAGACATGTTCTCTATAAAACACCAGAATTCTACTGGGATTAATAAACAAAGTTAAAGAGTTTCAAGTTAAATTCCTGGTATAACTAAGACGGTTTTATTACATTTGGGATTTGTTACGATTGTAAATAGAATTACTGAGTTTCTCTGACTGTTTCAGTTTGTGTTAGAACCAGACAAACACGAATAGAATCAAATCTAATCATAATAAAATTTACCGACAAAATATCACGGAAAACACTCGGGTTTAGACGGGGACGTTATTTATTAATTTTACACTTGTTTGCATGTATTCAATATCACCGAGATGTGACAGTTTATGATATAAACACGCGATAGATTCTCCAGAGTCGATGTCTTATATTTGTGTAATGAAACTGTTAAAAAAACAACACCAATATCACCAAGATTGATCGTATTGACGGAAGTAGCTAAAACACACCGGAAATAATTAAATACCTTATATGGAAAACGCGTGCAATCAAAGTTTTTATTGGATGAAAATTAATTCCCACATTATCTCACGAGACATTGTATCATATAATGAGTTATTTTTTATATTTTAAGATTTAATGACATCAGGGCGTAGTGTACTCTGTTTGATTAGTGCGATGGTTCGTTGACCTTTACCAAACTATAGCTGCTTCTGGTCAAATGTTTGATACTGTCCAGAAATTACATAAGTAGGTTTGTTTGGTTGAATGTAGCTTTACGTCGTATCACCATTTGTTAACTATTCTTGACAATTAAGTTTCAACAGAAGTTCATGTTGCGTGTAACTTTAAGCTAGTATTTTTGATCTGCTCTGACCCAATACACTAAATGCAATATTTAGAGTTCTAGTAAACTTGCCTGCAATCTTGCAGAGATCTGTGATAAGGAACATCCCCCTTTTCTGATTGCAGTCAATCGGAGTCGAACAAGCAGCAAGACACAGGTGGTTTGAAAGACAGATCCTAAACCACTTAGCTATCCTGGTCCTAATTTCCACTAGTATTCTCCCTGTATATGCCTGGTTTGTCATTTGTTTGTTCTTTATATTTTAGTCTGTAAATATTTTTCTTGTACGTGAAGGGAGCGTTATATTGTGTTATAAAGATTGTGTATGTGTATATGTACAAATGAATACAGACAGTAATTTGATTCATCACTACTTATCGAGTATAAAAGGTTGTCATTAATTAAATTGTAGCTGCCGTCTACTTGTTTTATCTTCAATAGATTATCACTACATACTCCTTCACACTCCGTCTACACCGACTGAGGACTACCTACAGCTGATATAAGATATACCACGTTATGGTCAACATATATAGAGTACTACTTGGCAAAACCATTGGCAAGCTTAAGCTTATAATGCAGCTATATTGCAGCATACCTTTTGACATAAACAACAATTTTCATTAAGGTGCTAACTCTCCCGGAGCACTCGGTCTCACTTTCCTGGTGAAGTTCACGTGTTTAACTTTATTTGTCAGTTTCAAAGTTTTTACTTTGCTTTAGGATTGTGATTTGGATTATTATGCTTGTTTTTTATTCTACTCTTGAATGCATAATTTCATAATCATGAACATTATGAAAACAACCTTGAAACTTTCATGTTTGTTTGTATGTTTAGTGGATCTGGATTTACTGTGGTACATAATTATATTTGTCATACACTTTTTTGGAAAGTATGCAATGATAAAATGGCATATGACAATATAGTGGTGGTGTATTTCAGTGGTTCTTAGTGGTTTCAACTGTATCATCTATCTTCAAATGCGTCTCACATAGTTTATATAAGCCTGGTTAAGCAAGCTCAATATGTTATGCTTCATACATAATTGTTGTGATATCTTGTAATCCGTAGTTCGTGTTTATACGTCTATATTTTTCCATAATTTTGTCTTGACCTTATATATAGTCTAACGTCAAGATCAACATAAACAAGCAACATAAACAACATGAAAACTCTCTGATCCGGTATGTGAATTAATCCTATAATCCCATAATCATACAAATACGTAAACATGTAACAAATGTGCATTTTACGTAATATATATAAGTATTCAACATTTCAATATACGAGTCATCAAGGATACTTTCTATTGTACAGTCTGCATTCGGATATATATGGTGTTATATCAATAATACAGACCTGTCGACAGTTTAACACTTATCCAACGAACCAATACAGGCCATCTCCCCCTTGTTAGCTAGATCCCGACAGCTTATGGCAGCTACTATATACCTCTCGGTAGCCTGTTGGTCACTAGCTCTCCATGTCATGGTCATTCGTCACCAAGGCTTTGAATCCATTACACACGTGGCGGCTGTACCTAGCTAAAGAGGAGATGCTTACCCTTCCAGAGCACCCGGCCTCACTCCCTGGGGGAGTTCACGTTTTTCCCTTATTTGTGAGTTTCAAAGTTTTTGCTTTCCTGTGGAATGTAATTTTGACACGGATTAGTATGTTTGTTTTTTATTTCCTTACCTCAGTGTTAACTTTCGACAGGTCTGTATTGAATATATATTATCCGGATATATGGGGTGGTCTTCTCACCTTAATTGTTTTATTGTTGTAGTTACACACCTTTCTGTTTATATATCAACACACTTCAGCTGGTGATTGATTGATAGGTACACTCCTCAAGTAAAAAAAAAAAAAACTCGGTCAAACAAAAAATAACACAAAATACCTATCTATTTATCCTGTAGTAAAATTTATGTAAGACACAAACAATTATCACCAAGTTTAAACACATTGAACTATCCTCCAGCAAATTGTGATGGATGGATGAATATCGTTAAATATGCAACAAACAAACAATTGTTAAAAGACTTTGTAACTTGAAAAACAAACATTTCGCAACAGCCAATGCAACAATGAACGTAGCGCAACAGTAGCAAATGTAAGAAGGTCAAGAAAAGAAAAACACAGCTCAACGATGTTGATACCAATGATTTAATTCCATGACTTTGTACGGACACTGCAGTATATCTCCAGCGGTGTGGTTATAGTACTATCGAAGGGCTCACAACCATCACACTTGTTGCACAACCAATGGTGGAGTTATAGAATTATTGGAGGGCCCTCAACTATCCTTCTTATTTATAACCAGTGGCCTAATCACGTGGTTACACTACTATCGGAGGATGTCGACCATCCCACTTGTTTTGCAACCAAATAACAATTTAAAATTAACAAACAATTGTTAAAACAGTAACGGTATCCTCAAATAAATAATTAGCGGTTATTCCAAGAAAAAAATGGTAAGCACCTTCCGTCAACCATTCTAGACAATACCAAATAGAACAAACATTACTGTTGTTGACGTCAACATACAAATAGTTATGTGATGTCATTATTTAAAAAAATTTTAATTATAATAGCGATTGTTCCTATAGCGGGTAATCGAAAAATAACGTAGCTCACATGACTAGACTTGCAGATTGTGTAATGATTATTTTGGTAATATTTTCATATTTATATTGGTATATTTTATCTATTTGCAGTTAAAGAGTAAAGAGGAACGACGTGCAGTTCAACAATAAGTTAGAGAGAGAAAAAGTAAGTATTTTCAAAACCTTATGTTGGTTCACAAAATACTCAAAATGACTAACTTTATTGACCACTGACTTGATTTTATATCAGTCTGTGTAATACAGGCTATAATTACACTGTGATTCAGCAAAACCTCGATTCATCGCCACCATTTGTTCAGTAAACCAGAGAAGTTTTGACGCTATATGGGGATTTGTCGATAAACTGAATGAGGTTAATATACAAATTTGGGACTTACAAATAGCGTGGTCATAAGTCAGATGGAAAACGTACAGAGGTTTTACTGCATTAGTTGAACTTTCTACAAGATAATAAATATTTTGGCATCGCCTATCAATCGTATACAGAAAAACTTCAATTTTATAATCTTTAACATCCCTTCTTTAAATTTTATGCATTTTTTAAAATAAGTATTTTTTAGATATACTGATCTTAATGGATCCCTAATTTTTTTATTCATTTTTCATCCGATTTTCATATTTCACATTTCGTCGTTTTGCTGATTTGCTCAATGTGCACATTTCTATATAAATGGTTTTTCGTATTTAATCTAAAGTAGTTTTATTAATCAATCACGTCCTATCATTAGAAACACCTCATTACACTAAAATACATTTATATGAAGTTATGTTACATATTTGATATACAGAAAAGATAAATAAACCTAAGATATTACTTGTTTGCTTTATATAAAACATGTACGGAAGCCCGATTGTGCCATAATTGTCGATATTGATTTATCATTCCGTATAATATAACGAGACCAATAAACGAACAAAAATGAGTCATGTGCTTTTTTTCAACATTTTTGGGGCTATTTTGTTATATTTTAAAAAGACTGAAACGTAGCAGGCGAGAAATAAAGCATGATATTAAGCCGAATGCAATGACTTATGACTCCAATGGTCAAATCTAATTGTTATAATGTATCACCATTTTATATTGTTTTTACAAAGTAACGTTTTAAATAAATATATGTAGATTCAACTGATGTTATTTCACACACACAATAACCGAAATGTTTTCAGTCACTCCCTTTACTTTTTTAATTAATTCCCCCATTTCGTATTTATATCCGCTACATTGGTACATATATGCTGAGGTAACTTAAAAGTTCAAAACATGACCATGTTACAACTACAAGAAATGAAAATCCAATTTATTATGTAGAAGTTTATGTTTCGTCGGGGTTTTTTTTTCTTGACACCGAAAGGCTCCCGTAAAAATAAAATTTGAGAACAAATATTCTATCTTCACAGAACTGTATTTAAATTAAACAAGTGATGATGAACTAATGGATATATGCCTGAAGGCCAACTTCATATACGTTTTGTTTGGGTAGAAATATTTTTATTCAAACTTCTAAATTACAAATTGAAGGAAAATATACATTCATAAAATTCACTACAAGTTTTATCACCCATTCAGGAAGATCATTTTAGTTTTGTTTCGTTTTCACCTGGACGGTTTTACAAAGATTACAATTTATGACCTAATCATCACTAATCACGTAAAGATGGTATAGTAAGGACGTGCTTTAACCCCTACTATCTAATGAGGCTTCAGTGATAACAACTTAACTGTTTTGTGAGTATATATACCATACCCTATTTAAAGTCGAACTGGTTTCAAATTATTATATATAATTGTTTTAGTTGTATAACATTTTACTTGTCACTCCTCAGAGAAACAGAGTATTGAGTTTATACAAGACCAGTAGGGTTTTAAATCAGCCATTGTCACATTCTAGTGGGATATGCTTTGGAATCGCCCCTTAATCACGTGATTTTAGCAAATTTGAATTAGCAACCTATCTTTGTAATTTTTCTAATTCAACTGAAAATAAACTTTGTGCATACATTATTGGAGGGATGCAATTCCTCGTCAGTAGTTTTACCACCTATGTGCTGCTTTAAGACAAAAAGTAAGCATGAAATCAAAGCTGAAACCCAAATACTAACGAAATGAAATAGATAAGAATCGTGTACTCGCTCAGCTCAAACTGAGTTTTAACCTAAAGTAATAATTATTGACTCCTTGTGTCTGTCACGGAGATAAAGCTATAGCCAAACAAAACGGCCAGCTCAAACTGAGGTCAAACATAACCTGACCATCCTTGTACAAACTTGATGAACTTCTTATTTTCACGATGCTTTTAACCTTTTTAATGATACAGATTGTATTAATCTGTTCGGGAGTGTATACTATCCCACACCTACTGTAAACGAACTCAGGTATCGAAGTACAAAATTAATTCCAATCAGATTAACTCTCTAAATAGTTGTAATGATTATGTTCAGGTAAAAATCAATATTTAATAATAAACGTGTGATCGGTAACTATCACATCTACTGTATAATTCAAACGTTACCACTGTTTTTATATACATGTAAAGTGACTTAATTAAAGGAAGATAACTACCAAGAACAAGTACAAAATTACCCTGTATTGATTGAATTACTCGGATTTTTTAACCATTAACCCCGTTCATTTAATTAAAAGCGGAAATGATGTCGACGTTAATTACAGGACCGGACGTAATAGAAATCGATAAATCTATTGGATAGTAACGTTACACTTCACGTTTTTATTGACAAAAACAACCAATCGCCTTTGTTTTTTTTTTTTTTTTTTTTTTTTTTTTTTCAATCAGATTCATAATATCTGTATTTTATATGTTGATCTCGCCAGACATACAAAAATAAAAAGTAAAGATGAAAATTGTTATTAAAGTTACGTGGTGAAGTAATTTTGGACATTGACATGATTTTTATTTTAACATTTGCTCTGTAATTTTCATGCGCTACTTTTGAATGCATTATTTTATTTTTACAAAATCAAAAGTAGCACAAGACAGCTACAATATTAGTATTGATATTAAACCGTCAGGTCACACATCTTTTCCTCAGTAATAAAGCATAGACGCTGAATATGCCACACAGTTACGTTATTACAGCTTCTTGTTGAATTCTGTTTAAGGTATTCTGTCTGATCACCGGGTCCGATTCCTTTGAATTTAGCAGAGTTGTCAGATAGCTGGACGTATATACAGGGCTTTTAGTGATTGTTTTTTTTTTTTTTTTTTTTTTTTATTTTTTTTTTTTTTTTTTTTTTTTTGTGAAGTTGCTTGTTGGATGATCCTTGGTTCCATTACTGTACTGTAACAGCTTGAGCTTTTAACAACATTGCTCAGTCATATTTTGGCGTTATAAAGTATGTTTTGTGGTATGTCAAGAAGATTTTTAAAGATTTTTGGACTTTAATTTTTTAGTGACTTTAGAGAAGCGATAAACGTGGTGTAACGTTTACGAAGAACATTATACCTTGGCTTTACTTTGGCAATAGGCAAGATGGCAAAGTCATCGAGAGATAAAATAACGACGTTTTTAGCGATAAGCGAGATGGCAAACTTATCGAGTTGTATTTTCACGAGAATTTACTGTGGCTATAAGTGAGGTGACATTGTTATCTAGAGGAATTATTATGAGGTTTCACTGTGACGATAATCGAGGTGGCAAATTTATCGAGGGACATTATAACTTCGTTTTACTTAGCGATAAGCGAGGTGGCAAACATATTGAGTGGCATTAAAACGAGATTTTACCGTATAATGAAAATGCTTTTATTATCAACTTTGAGGAAATGTGTAACAAAGTGCGGTTTTCCTTTTGTTTGCGTGATTAATGTTATAAATTTTTTTTCAGAACTGTCAAATTTCAACATTCTCTATGCTTCATCGTTCAAAATATCGAAAGTATTGCTTTAAGTGGATTTGGTAAATTTTGGCCCTTGATGAGAGATTTTATTCTGAAACGTTCGTCTACTGCACTTTTAGTAATAATTTTCACAATTCTCCATATAAGAGTACACTTTGTACAATACTTATGATAATAAAATATTTCACACGACTTGAGTCTACCGACCAGATTTTATCTTTGTAATGATATTACATTCACGATTTTAATTCCCGAATTAAATTTTAATTTAAGTTTTGAGACTTGATGTAAATATTGTTTCAACATAGGGCTATAGGAGGCACACAATGTAAGTTAACACGCAGTTAAATATTGAAACTACCAATATTGGCTTTACCAAAGTTTTAGTTTAAAATATATTTAAAACTTTTTTATTTTAATGGACCTTTAAATCTTTGTGCGTAAAGGGCCATGAAATACGCAGAGATCTAAGGGGTTCATAATGGTAATATTTTGTCTGAATTGATTGGATTAAGTTCTGAAAGTTATCAACTGTAAATATTAAATGTCTGAAGCGTAATGAAATCTTACAATAATATTGTCATTATCCTATATGCTGCTTTAATGAAGTAGTAAAGGTGTTTTATTTAGCGTTAAAGTACCTGTATATGGCGGGTCATGACATACCTGTGTTAGAACTGATATGTTCAACATTCACATATATTGGTAACCTATTTGTCCTTATTTGATCATAAGATGCATGTGATCTCTAAAATTTATATTTAATTTTGTTTGCAAAAATTATACAACGGCGATTGTATGCCACGAAAATCACATGCTTTGTCATGCCAGCTTTGAAGCTTTTCATATTTAACTGACCTTGCCAATTTTCAAGAATAACAATAATAATTTGATGTCATTTTTTAAAATTTTAATTATAAATTACATTCAGAGATGGTACATGACAGATATATAAGATGAATTAACTATAAAAAGGTTAACTTGTATCCAACGAGTCTTAATTTTGAGCTTGTGTCCATTGCTCCTGATTGGTTTGTTGCAACGTGGTCTGTTGCTTTGGTTATTATTTTATTATTTGGTTATTTTGGTTATATAGTAAAGAACGTATTTTATTCTCCAATAAACGGGCGTTCTACTTTACACGTGTTCATTTCTAGTACTTGGTTCGTTGGTTGTTACATGGTCTTTGTTGCTTTGGTTATTATGTTATTAGTTGATTATTTTGGTTAATCTCCGTTAAAGGAGCATTGTACTTTACACGTGTCCATTTCTAGTACTTGGTTCGTTTATTGTCAGATGTTGTCTTTGTTGCTTTGGTTATGTTATTACATGTATTTGGTTATTGTAAAGTACGCATTTTGTTCTCCGTTAAAGGAGTGTTGCACTTTACATGCGTCTATTTCTAGAACTTGGTCCGTTTATTGTCACGTTGTCTTTGTTGCTTTGGTTTTTGTCAAGAACTTAATTTTTTGCCGGGAACATTTTTACTCGCAACTCCCGCTAAATTAAAGGAGCGTTGCACTTTACATGCGTCTGTTTCTAGTACTTGGTTCGTTTGTTGTCAGATGGTCTTTGTTGCTTTGGTTATTGTCAAGTACTTGTTTTTCGACAACACTTTTACTCACAACTCCCGCTGAATTAAAGGAGTGTTTTTGTACTATAAATCAGTTTAATTACCAGTAATCCACACATACTGCTGTAGTATTAGTACTTATAAAAATCTACCAACGAGTCCCTCCATGTTTCACATCTGCTTAAGGACAGACTTAGTCAGAAATTAAGAGATATATTTAAAAACTTATGCTAAATCTTCTTTACCATTAATGTTGTTTATAGAAAGGCGGAGTTATACTGTAGCTAGTCCTACATATGTGGGCCGTTTGTGTATTACAACCTTCAATAGACCTAACGTATTTAAACTTTATAATTTCAATAAATATAAGATATATCTAGATATAATCCTTATGTAAAAAGCTAGGGATGAATGTTGTTATGAATTTAAGTTTACTTATAATTTACTAAAGGGTTTTCTCTTCAAAGAGTCGGGATAAATTTAGCGTGAGAAATGTATATAGCTGACGGGGCTCTATGTATGTGTCTAAGTTGACTTTGTATATAATACTTTATATAAAGGTGTTACACTACTCTGTGGCGGGTAATACACTATCCTCGACATTGATGTCATTCATATTTTGTGGGTAAATGGGACCCTGCACATTTTTTAAGAATTGCATAAATCCTCTCAGCACCCGGCCTTTACTTGTCTCAGTATGAATGAACAAGTATGAATGATCGGATGACATTCCATATATACCTGGTCTACCCACACATCTATCTACCCACACACCAAACAGGGGAGCTAAAGTACAAAACGCTTTTCTTTTACCATTTATTAGCCAATTCTGAACAGTTTTTTATGATATTCTGTTATTGACATCATGTTGGCATTTTTGTGCCGAAAAGTATTTTTGGCGTTATTTGTCCTATTTCTATATGCTATTGTATATTCTTGGTTGCTTTCTGTGGCAGTTTTCTGTTTCATTAAATACAATAGATGCAGCAGCATTATATCATTAAACACAACTTGGGTATAGAAAAGTTTCACTGAAAACGCTTTTAGTTGATAAAATGTGTAGTACAACACAAAACAGACACACAGCATCATTGGACAATCTGTCCTTATACACCTGTAATATCTGACACAGTGATGTGGCCTCATTCCAACTGCCCTATCCGCCGTCTGCCCTCGTTAGAGCGAACCCTCAGTCACATAATAGGCCAGCCATATCATATCATCATCTCGGTCAGACATGTAATTATTCTCTTTTTTCTCATTACATCCTGTTGCCATTTAGGACACTAACCCATCTAGGACAGACAAACAACAATCTTACCTGTCCTCATTAGCTCTTACCTGTCCTCCCAGGGTGTAATGTGGAGATACAGGGGTATTATCGTAAGAAGATAAATATTTATCCAGGATAAATTCAAGGAAAAATTTTAACAACTTAAAAATATCTTTAAAAAGATCTCATTACCTTGGTATTTTAAGTCGCATAAACATAACACATTCCTTATCTGCAAAATACCTTATTTAACACGTAAAGTACAAATCCAAAACAAATATACCAGTCCAAGACCAAATCGGACCGTCGGCTTGACAGGTTCCTGAACCCTTAATTTCAAATAAATATACAAATGTAATAATCATCATTACTTCATTGTACTTAGTGTTTTTGTAAGTTACCCATTCGGCTTTCTTATGGTGTATTTGTTTCCGAATTAATACGCTATGGTAGAGCTTGTTCCCACTACGGGGACTTTGTACGACGAAGCAGGCTGCATGCAAATAAATTGTTGACTCAGGGATATTACAAGCCTAGGCTTATCAAGGCCCTCAAAAAGTTTTATGGCCGTCATTACAGTATTGTTGATAAGTTTGATGTCTCTGTGTCCAGGATTGCCTTGGATATATTTGACGTCTCATAGTTCCATGTTCCTTTCACACAATTTTGATTACACACGTGGCGGGTGTAGCTAGCTAAACAGGTGGTGCTTACCCTTCCGGAGCACCCGGCCTCACTTCCCTGGTGGAAGTTCACGTGTCTAACCTAACTTGTCAGTTCCAAGGTTTTTACTTTGCTTCTGGATTGTGATTCGGAAATGGATTAGTATGTTAGTTTTTGATTTCCTTGGTGAAAATAAAAAAAAGCATACCATTCTAAGTCTAAATAACAACCCTAAAAGCAAAGTAAAAAATTTGAACACTCCGTGACTGGCACATTAAATCCAACAGGCGAAGTTCACGTATTTTACTTAATTTGCAAGTTTTCAAGACTTTTACTTTACTGTTGTGATTGTGATTTGGACATAGACCAGTATGTTTGCTTTTGATTCATTGTTTGACGAAATAACACAATGACCACACTTTTACTCCAGTGCCTTGCCAAATTCTTAAGTTTTATAATCAGTGGTCCCAATAATTGTTTGTTTTTCTTCAAGTTATTTTCTACGTTGCAAAACACAGTCAAACCTGTCCATAAAAGCCAACCAAGGGAACCCTGTCCATAAAAGCCAACCAAGGGAACCCTGTCCATAAAAGCCAACCAAGGGAACGAGTAAAAGTGGCCTTTATGGGCAGGTGGCCTTTACCATGTTTATATACAGGTTTAAATTATACGAATAAAGAGCAATTAGGATAAACTTTCACTGGCCTTTAAAAGCACGTGACTCTTATATAGAGGTAGCTTTTAAGGCAGGTTCGGCTGTATATAAAAGGTTGATATTTTAGTTATACAGACCGGCAATATACAGTAAAATGGAATATCTTTAAACATCCATAACACCCGATCAATTATGAAATATTTTAGCTAAAACTGAATAAAATATGGCCCAGATATCGACAATATGTAAATAACTACTAGAACACAAATCTAAAGTATCCATTCGTGTAACACGAGTTTTGTTTACTATAAATTGAATTAACGTTATTTACGGAAGCCATTTTTATGTAAGCTCAATGATGCATCAACATGCTGTATTTTTTAAACAATATAATTAATGCCGGAGTTATTCGGTCTGCCTTATCTCGACAATGACTATACCTTCCATAAATACTTGTTTTTCCATCCAATCACACTGGGTATTTATCAGTCAAAAAGCTTTATTGAATTTCAATTAGGGACAACTAATTAGCCAATCACCTGCTACATCATGTACAGTTAACAATGATTAATTACTTCAACTGTTAAAGGCTAATGTACATTTATGTTCACGTGGAAGTTCAACCTAAATGATTAAAATTGATGCATTCATTTGGTAACTAAAAAGATATATACACTTAGCAAACGTGACTAAGATCATGACACAATATGTAGACATGATGCAAACAATCAAACAGGACGAAACAAGAAATGACAAACACAAATTTGAACCAATGATCACAACTTGAAATAGTACGGCCTTTGGTCGAGTGTATTGTAGTAAATATCCAGTGGTGTGAATATAGTACTGTTAAAGGCCACTTAACGATGCCACTAATTTTACAATCAGTGGTCCATAAATTTGAAATGCTCAAAACAAGAAGGGACAAACACATGTTTGAACCATTGATCATAAAATACCGACTTTGGACGGGCACTTGGTTTAATATCCAGTGATGTGATTATAGATGCTATTGAATGGTCTTCAACGATGCTACTTATTTGCAACCAATGGTCCATAGATATATGTATGCTCAACTTTGGACGGGCATGGGAATAAATGTCCAGTCATGTGGTTATAGTACTATTCGACCTTCCTCAACCATCCCATGTGTTTTACAAACAGTGTTCAATATTTAAAGATTCAAAAAACATGTTCATAAAAATGTAAGAAAAATACCAGTTTGTGATATACTGCAAATATATAACACTGTAATCCGTTTACATTTCTATTCAGTATTATTGTAGGTTACATATATCTTTTTAATCCTAAGAGATCTGACCTGGGCTGTATAAGATTAATGCAAATGCTAGTTTGTAGAATTAAAACTATAATCTCAATAGTGTGCATATATTTGTTTAAGATCAATATATTTGACCTTGAAGCTTTATTTTGGAGTTTTTTTCTGCATTCTGGATTATGATGGTTATTTTACATGTATTTTAGCTCAAAAGTCAAAATTCACATATTAAATTGTTGTTTGGCTGTTTGTCATGTTCTTTATTGCGTTTGCTGTTGCCAAGAAAATGTTTGGTATTTTTTTCAATTTAAAATCCCCTTCTACTTAATAGCTGGTAGACCGAACCTTAAACCAAAACAAAAGATAATATATGAAAATTTCTGTCGATAAGTTATATTGACCTCCATCAAGGTCAAGGATGTTCATTTATCATCTTTTCCATCAATGTCTATAGTTTGTTTTATAATAAATCTTTGTCAGTTTCTTCTTCTAATTACTAATACAGGTTTTGGAAAAACTTAAGCCAAAATGTCTGCATCTATGTGGACTATCACGCTTAAGACCACACGGCTGTAATGCTTTGCAATTTTCATGCAGGTGTTTCATAAATGCTCACTGTTCGTATAGAAGGTTATTTTGTAGAAACAAAGATTGTATTACACTAGTGGTATTAGTTTATTATAGATCACGTGTCACAATTTTGCCATTGTACCCACTGTTAATCAAGCCTTGGTCAGGATTTTGTCATCAGAGTCCAGTCTGTGTTTATTGTTGTCTTCTTTATATCTTGTTCTTGCTAGCTAAGGTTGTTGCAAAATTCATCCATTCTGAATATATACATATATAATGCTATTTTACACCTCTATCTTTCGAAATGACCAACAAATATTATTACATATATTTAAAACATTTCTATGTTGTCATACTTTGCCTTTGTATGTGTATTAACTAGCCTAATCGCCAGTTTATACCAGTAAGTGTTCAATAATTTGATACAACTGTACATTAACTAACCGAAGGGACAGTCAAAATATACAACTGGATTAACTTATTGGACAGTCACAGGTGAACTGATTATCCATATATACAGATTTAAGATGGTTAATAAAAGCAGTAGAATATTTGTCAATCTTATTTTTATAAGTATTTAGCCTTCAATTGCAACATCTGTAATAATTATGACGTGGCTTTGAAAAACTAACTTCGTGGTAATACGAATAAGGAGTCTATTCCTGAACCACTACTGAAACTAGATACCTACCCCCGCGTGTCACCTTACCAACGTGTGTATATAAATAGGTAATAATATTTTACTAGATATTAAACGTAAACATATTAAAAAAAATTTTAAAAACCCGACTCACTTATCATTCCAATAAGCCATCTATTGCATAGTCATTACTCTATATACCACTTGAAACAAGAGACCTCCACAATACGTCGCACCTTACCAACAAGTGGTGACTATTATGATGGAATAGTTTTACTAGATATTAAACATATAATGAAGAAAAATTAATTCGGAAACATCAACACGGTCACCTTACCAATATGTTCATTGTCAATTTTTTATCCCCTTGTCTGAGAGCATCTACGAATATTTGTGACAACGACCGGCTTCTGTAGTATCCAATATACCAGATATATACATGTACCATAAATATGGGTGGTGTGACTAACCGGCTCCCGTAGTTCCTAATGCACAACTGATATATTAAGAGCATCTACACATATTTGTGACACTAATGGGTTCCCGTAGTTCCATCTGTATCCTTGTAAGCGCCTGAAGTAACCTTACAAACATCTACAAATATTTGTGACACCTTACTGGCTCCCGTAGTTTCAGTCGTAACAGTGATAACTCCTCCTTATAAGCACCTGTAGTAACCTTACAAACATTCAGGTGATATATGTAGACACTAATCATAATTAAGTACTTAAGTAAAACTATGTCATTTCACTTTTCACCTGTTTCAGACGTTAAAAGCATATCTTGGTCCTGTTATTGACCTTTAGTGTGTATTTAACCACAGGGTACAATAACTTATATCTAATGTATCATTGAGTAGCATTACTTATCCATGGTAACATAAACGTTATTATACAACTATAAGATATGATTCTAAATAAATCTTAATTAAGTATAATAATGTTAAAATTTATCACCTTAAAGTTTGTAATACTTCAAGCTAAATAAAAAGATATATAGAAAAGCTTGTCGTTTGAAGTAAGTCTGGCTGGACTTTAGACACAGAATCACATCACTTAGATCATTTGTTTTAAGTTTCCTGCGGTAACTGTACGACACACATACCACAGTTAGTGTTACTGATATATAAAACTCCGTTACAGAGCCAGCGAGAGAGGAGGAGAAGGACACTGACTTAGTATATACACAGATGTCTGTCATCAATAAATACAAGTCTTTAAAAAATAATATATAATAATGTTACAATTCATAAAATGACCTTACCGCTACTACTGCTGCTGCTACTGTTGTTGTTGTTCACATCGATGTTATAGATATATACATGTGGACTGTATCGGTATTGTTGGTCTTATTGTATTGTGTTGTTCACGACTTTACTACACAGACGGATCTTTAAGTTATGGGATAGTTACATTCAATCAGAACCCCAAGGCTGAGATGTTAGGAGATTTAGTTAATGTTTTTATATGTTTTAATTAAGTATAAGGACTATTTTGGACAACCATATTTCACAAAGACCGGTAAGTACTGATAAGCTACTGCTCTATCACAAGACAATAAATCACCCTATAGTATCTACTATACACTTTAACTAACGCTTTATAAATGACTAAATTTTCACATGGTTGTTGTTATAGAGGTTATGACGATATTTTTAAATCAGGTCTTAGAAAATCTTGGGAAATAATCTTATTATTAAATCTGTTTATTTTGAATGAATTGCTAGCATTGTATAGATTTTTCCTACTTACAAATAGAACAAACCCCCCCCCCCTCCCCCGAGTTCTCATCCTTCTAAATCTTTTTAAATAGCAGAAAGTGTGTTTTTATAACTTATGTATCACTATGTCGCATATGTTTCATCTTGTAACATAATATACAATAATATATGTTTCTTCGATTTCATAGTAAAGTCACCATCATTGTCAATTACTTTCAGTTCTCGAAGCCCGACGAAACAAAAGCTGTTACCATTGGTATGTTACAATTGATATGTTACCATTGATGTGTGAACATTGATGTTTGAACGTTGACATGTAACTATCCCTCACCTCAGAGACATAATACATATCATTTATTAATGTCTTTATAATACTTATTCATAACTATTCATAACTATACAAATGTACTATATATTATCTAGTTAATGAATAGATTTCTGATACCAGTAATTTACACACGTTTGCTTATGACATACCTAACCAAAGGTGCGATGACCTTTCACAGTATTTATTTATTTATTTAACCTTATTTATTTTTTATTTATTATTTATTTAACCTTATTTATTTATTTATTTATCTTTTATTTATTTGTTTATTTATTTAACCTTATTTATTTTATATTTATTTGTTTATTCAACATCTTGTTAATTTGTGTATCTTTTTATTATTATTTTTCATTTATTTATTTAACCTATTATTTATTTATTTATTTATTTATTTATTTATTTATTTATTTATTTATGTTTTAAAAATTATACCTCAGTATACCTTATACTGTTTATAAAAAGTCATGTTTTAGAATTTTAGTTTATGACATAGCGGTTTTTTATACGATCACGTTTATTCAATGGTTAATAAATTTAAAAATAAATATTGTTATAACCTGTAATTCAATTTATTTGGAATTTCTATTCATATCGGACATAATGGTCAAGTGATTGTCCGGTGGTCAATTATATTTATATAAGTATTAGAGCTTTAATTCAGACTACCCCACATGTTAAATTTAGATGTCGTTACGATATCATGACCAGATTGACATAAAAAGGTTTATGACATATAAAGTTTGTGTTACCGTTTTAAGTTATATTTTTTATTTCTGTTTGAAACAATGATATCAGAATACCAAAGGAACTATACAATACAGTTACTGATAAAACATATAAATACTGCAATACATTACACAGTAGATAAGTAAAGCAGACGACAGAACAACTTCAAAGTTTCAAAATGGGATCTAAAAATATAAATTTTGGAGATTTTAGATATAAATTATTATGGAAGTTAAATACTCGAAATCATGTAAGTATGCCATGTCCATCTGAATGTCAATATATATGTGAACTTTGTATTTTATAACGAACAAATACCAGATACCGGTATGACAAATTATTATAGCTTGCTGTACATATGTTACATATAGCGAACTGTGGTCTAATTCTGTACCGGACTGTGACCTTTTTACACTTGACATTTTACACATCCATCAGTCGGAGCCATGGTGACTGTTGCACGTTGGATACGTAAGATGACGTCATTCCTGATATACGGATTCCCCTGACTACAATGCTGACGTTAAATAACACTTTAAGCATGCTAATTAATTAATTATTAGGATTGGGACTGTGGTAATTGGGTGATTATATAATTAACTACAATTAGTGTACACTAAAATCTCCATTCATCGCCATCAATTGTTTTATTTAGATTTTGGCATTATGAAAGGTTTTGGCAATACAGCAGGGAGACATAAAACATGAATGAAATTGTTTATAGAACTTCGAATAACCTTGGTGTTAATTAAGGTCATTATAACTATGTTTTGCTAGGGTATAGGTGATGTGACAGAGTTATTGATGAGACTTATAACTTGGTTTTACTGTAGTGTCATATACTTTTTTAAATGTATTTTATGATTAAATTTAAATAAATGGTATATAACAGTAGCAATAATTAGGTTCGACATAGTTGTCGATGGGACATTGTAACAGGTTCGTTTACCGATAAATCTTGAAGCAAAATTTTGTCTTGGTTTGTGAAATACCAAGGGAAGTTGTCTCAAATGTATTATTATTCATGATGCTGTTGTTGCCTAACTAACTTTAATTTCAATGCTGCCTGGTGGATAATACATCACACTTTTTACCTTCTTCGAAGAATTTACACTGCTTTAGACTTGACGAACACCAAGTTGTGTCAAACACTATATAGTTTCCTGTGGTTGGCGAGTATTTACTCTAGTTATTGCAAAACGCATGATATTTAGTTGCAATTCTGCATTCTATTCTTTTTTGGGATCGATGTGGTAGAGTGGCTCTCTAAGTTCAAATCCCATTCTGACGGACCCCAGTGTGAACAAGTTTGTTTGTTCGCTTGCATGGAAACGACGGCCTCAATATAAATTAAAGGAACTTGACTGGCGCGTGAAACGCCAATTGTTTCGCTTTGTATGACAAGATAAGTGTTATATATTGCATGTGATATGACATTATAGGCGATTGTACCCAGCAATGACTCGTACAAGAATAATGTATTACAATGACCTCTGACACAACCTTAACAAACAAATAAATCAGAAAATGATATATAAACTAGGTTGTATTTTATGAATTATAGATAAAGTGTTAACGCTCTGTATCGTCTTAACGAGATTTAACGAGACCATCTGCTGCAATAAGATAAAGTAACACGTGTTAAACGATGATAACTAGGGCGCTAATCTGGTTATATATATACCTATATATACCTATATATATCTATATATCAATACAGTATAATATATGTCACAATACATCATCCATATTTTTCAAAACAGCAACAGAAATATAGAAATTCGATTCGCAGCTAAAGTACAAGCTAGCACAAGTTTGAAATCCTCAGGTAAATCAATGACGTAGCAATGACTTTATCATGCATAGGAATAAAAGTCTTGAGACATAATGGAATGTCCTTTTGCGTAAATCTGCAATTGAAAATATATTCATGACAATACACAACAACATCCAACGACAAAACAAACAAGACATGAATTGTCTGAACTGTCTGAATCTGGAAGAAATGACATAAGACAGATGGTCACCAATAATATTTATCCTCGTGACTTTAGAAGAGCACCGGAAGTACTGTCACTACTGATTACCAGCCTCTGGGCTTGAGTTTAAGTAAGGGCTTTGAAAACTAGCAAAATAAGTTGAGCATAATCCCAAACCATAGTAAAACCTTTGAAACACATGAACTTCCACTAGGGAAGTGTATTCGGGTGCTCCAGAAGGGTAAGCACCTTCTATTTAGCTAGCTATACCCACCACGTGTGTACACGGTACTGAGAATGAGAAGAACATTTAGCTTTGGGACGTCAAATAATCCAAGATAATTTTAGATATTGAGACATCATACCTCTCAAACTATTGTGATGACGGTTATACTAACCTCTCGAGGCTTTTGAAAAGTCCAGTTTGTAATATCTCCGAGTCAACAATTTATTAGTAAGCAGCACGTTTTTGTTACCGCTTTTTACCTGTGTCATATCGTGTCATTTGTTCTATATTGGACTTTTTTATTACTTCATTTAATCAACCATTATTTTATTACATTTACAAAAATTCTAAATTAAATCTGTTGACCCATTTCTTGTCAAACACCTTCACTTCAGAAGGCGGTGATTCCTGTTACGTCAATGTGACGTCATAAAATTAACCAATTCTCTGATAATATATGAAGCAGGTCCACGTGTCCGCCTTGTGTTTTCGTCGCTACATCCCGGCAGACTAACTGACAATCTGAACAATGAAAACTTTCTTCTCAATATGTATTGATTTCTTGACGTATGGCTCTGATCGTCCGTATTGGGTTGATATAACAAACGGGCGAATACCAGGAATAAACAAGCTAAAACAAGGTACGACGACCACGTTATAACACCACGCTTTATAGCTACTACTGTTAATGTAGATTGGATTCTGACTGGTTATGTGATATTCATACCAAAAACAAACTTTTATTAAATAAATGGATTAATTCTACATTAAGATGTCGTTTATTAATTTTCTCTTTGATAATAGTTCGATTAAGGAAAGTTTACCGTATATATTTGTAAAGTGACATTATGATACTGAAGCAGAATAAATCGTGAAGAGTTTAATAATGTATAACCTTGGTAACTGATACAAAAGTCAACTTATGAAATAACTACACTATATATTTACGAAGGTATCAATTTGGGAATTTATACATCATAAAACTATGCGAGAATATCCTGTATATTTCCGGAAACTTTCAAGGATGTTTTAAGATTGTTTTGAACGTTTTGTGTTTTTGTCATCACATAGTTAGGGTGTTTTACTCGTCAGTTTCACGTAACAGAGTGTCGGAGAAGAACCGGAAGTGGTAAACAACCAATTATATTTAATAACGATTAAAAAATTCATCTTCATATCCGGTGATAAGTGTGCTGGGATATTTTTATACCAAATGAGGAAATTTGTTATTTTTATATAAAAAGGTCAAAAAGTTGTTATAAGGGATATAAAAGTACAATGTATACCAGTAAGCATTTATAGTTTTTTAAATATTTTAAAATCAGATACTGTTTAAATACAATGTATATAAATTGAGTAACAAAGGCATTAGCATTCGTACAAAGTACTCATCATTATGTATTCTATTCTTATATTATTTATTGTTATATTATGTATTGGATCTTACGTTAGTCTTCAATGGGTGTAAATAATGACAAATCTTTAATTTGAAATAGCTCCGTTAAATTTAATTCAATTTGTTCATTAGTAATTATATATAGAGATATAAATAGTAACAATATGTTGTAGATGTTATACACAGTGGTATTATAATGTGGTGGTTTTATTTGGTATCGTTCACTATTATGATTTGTATCCTGTAATTCTGTCGTTTTTGGTCCGGTAAGTTATGATATATTCTAAAGAATTGAGTTCTTTGTTTTACTTAGTGTTGAAATTTCAGACTTCTGTATTCTGCAACAACACTGAATACTTCGTCCACTTAACGCTGATATTTCAGATTTTTCATCTGAATGTATATATTTTTATAAAGTATGAACTTGACTTTCGTTTGAAATCATCATAAACATAAAATAACTATATTTTTCTTTTCTTTTTACAGGGATTTACTTGTGTATGAAAATCTGATGAATTTGAAGAATGAGAAAAGATCTTTTAACTTTGGATTACAAATGGACAAAGAGACTTACATAAAGAAGTAATAAATATTTAAAAATTCCGTTGATGGAATATTAAACATTTGTAACAAACAGCCGAGATTACGTTTATATATATAAATTTATGCTTGAATGTGACTATATTATAAGTAGTAATAACACAGACTGCAGAAATATACTCTGTTAACCAGTCTGTATATGGTGTTTATAACTTGTGATAAACCAATGGTTCTCTGAGCGGAACGAAGCTTACCGACCGACCGATCGACGGAGCTCAAATATATCATTATATATAGTTAAAAGATTTAATATTATATAGTACACCAGTAAAGAGGGATTTAGAATTATTGGACATTTCTTACTAAATGTCGCTCAATAACAAGCAAGGATTAAAAATTATAAGCAGTTTAAAGAAATAATTTTTACCAGTCAGTCATCTAGCCAACAGTCCTGTTATGAAAGCTAACGACCAACAAAATCTTCTAAATGCAGTATTTTATAAGAAATTTGATAAATTTGCGATGTGAAGTGCGTTGATATTATTAGATGTGAATGGTGATTAATATTACAAGTTAAGTGATTTGTTTTAAAGCTTAATGATAAATGTTACACATTGACTTCTTGTGTTGGAAGTGTTCTAATATATCAGATATTCCTATAATTGACGTTTTGTGGAAGTGTTTTAATATTTTTTAATTTTCCAGTAAAAATCACGAGAGGAAGTAATTCAATTAAGTGTGATTAGTGATGTTTAATTATTCATTGGAGAAGGAGAGGGTATTTAATTTTGTTTAGTTGCTGTTACGGGATGTTATACACATTCACATAAGGAATTCCCATTGAAATTACTGCTTTGTGTGCGGGCATACATTTCTTCAAACACTAGAAGCGTCTGATTAAATTTGTCTCAATACAGATCAATACGAAGAAACCCCGCGCTCGTTCTCCCGCCGCCGTACTGTTGTGAATGAGGTAAGGAGATATCGACCCGGTAATAAACTGTTTCCTAGGGGAATACTAAAATCTTTGGGATCAAGATGTAACATCTTCCATAAATTTGATTTTTTTATGATTTGATGAAATACAGTTCATTGGAGGAAAACGCTGTCTCAATGTGGACACATTTACTTTAGTTGATAATACAAATCAATTATTAATAGCTTCATTACAAATTGTTCATGGATCGACCTAACCGTAAATTTTTTATGAAAAAATATAATCAGATTCAATTGTTTGACAGGAAGAAAAGCATCACGGGATATAATTAAAACAGTGTTTTGTGTGCCAGTTTCACTTCACGCCCGTCAGATGTCGCATTTCACGCAGATGTAGTATTTCTGTCTTGATGCTCTCTTCGATGTAAACATTCAATGTGTCTCATAAGTCTCTTAATAAAGACTAATTATTCTACTGAGGAATGGATGGAATAAATACGAATGACACCCTAACGTACGACTCCAGCCCCGATAATACCTCGTATATATCTGTAAGCAGTGATAACCCTTTATATAGTAACTTTACAAACGATACGGAGCCAAATGAACATAGAGAAAGTCCTTATGAGGTTTGGCAGCAAGTTCTGATAAGCTTTGTATTAATATTAATTATTATAGGGACTATTATCGGTAACTGTTTAGTCTGTATCGCGGTTGCTATCGTTAAGCGACTACAGTCACCTTCAAACTTACTTATTTTGTCCCTAGCAGTTTCTGATTTACTTGTGGCGATATGCGTGTTACCATTCGTGGCTATACAACAAGTGTTAGGATACTGGGCCTTAGGTGACATTGTCTGTGACATGTTCACGTCGTTAGATGTCATGTTGTGTACGGCTTCCATTCTTAACTTGTGTATGATCAGTGTGGACAGGTATTTCGTAATTACAAGACCGTTTAAGTATGCAATGAAAAGAACACCAAAACGTATGGGAATAATGATAGCCGGTGTTTGGATATCATCAGCGCTGATCTCTATCCCGCCATTACTGGGATGGAAGCCCGAACGTAATGACTGGGAATGCAACATAAGTCAAGAAATTGGATATCAAATCTATGCAACTATTGGGGCCTTTTATCTTCCACTAACAGTAATGCTTGTTGTTTATTTCCGCATATGGAGGGTGTCGTCACGCCTGGCTAAAGGTGAAAATAAAAGTAAATTAGGAAGCATTGATAAAGGTGAGAACCAAATCTACTTGCCTTCAAAAAAATCCTCAAGAAGTTCAGGTGCCAGTGAAAATTATGTCCCTAATGGCTCATTACGGAATGGTCACACTGAAAAAGAGGACGATACTGCTTTAGAAACATTGGTCAATAATAAGACAAATAACAGACCAAGGAGATTTACTTTTAAGTCACTGCTTACCAGAAGTCACAAAGTTTCTTCAACTAAGGAACGGAAAGCCACTAAGACTCTCGGTGTTATCATGGGTGGCTTTACTATCTGCTGGTTACCATTTTTCATCTTGGCGGTCATTAGACCTTTTTGTGGCCGAAATGAAGAATTTTGCAGCATACCGGTGTGGATTATAAGCGTTTGTAATTGGTTAGGTTATTTTAATTCATTTCTCAATCCTGTAATCTACGCACGATTTAATAGAGATTTCAGAACTCCATTTAAAGAAATCTTGTGTTTCCGATGTAGGGGTATTAACACCCGGATTCGTTCGGAAAGTTACGTTGAACAATATGGGCCGGATCCAACATTCAGGGATAGTTTACGCCCTCCTACTGAAACAATAGTTCGTTATAACAGTCAGGGGCAGACAATCGTGCATCTAGGTAATGGATCTGCTCCGTCCGGAGAAACGAGAATATAGTATAGTAAAACAATTACAAGATATTTATTGTATAAAACACAACATGAGTTAATGATTCTTGCCGCCTGAATGGATTGAGTGATCTCAATATGGAACAAAACGTCAGAACAAAGATACATATATATTGTGTCTTGGGAGAGTGTTGTTCCCGAAACCGGAAGTGTAGATGACCGGAAGTACAATGGTCCCGTGTACTAACAGTTGTCATTTCAAGGTGGATTGGTTGTTATAACAATGCATAATACAGAAGGTACCTTGATCTTATCTGATAATTAGCTGTGATATTTACATAATTATAATAATTATATCTATATGACTGTCTAATTGGTCACTTTAATATTGTAGAACATAAATAATGGTAAGAAAATATACGAAACGGTGGCTGTGACAATAATACTTGGCTGAAAGGTTACTTAATTCTCTGTCACAAAAGACAAAAGTCGAAAATCTGTTATAAATGAGATTTTTCTTTCAGAAATAAACTGTTTCCATGGATATGAAGTAAAACCTTTATAAATCTATTTCAATTTAATTGAAGCCGTATATATATAGTGAGGAGACTACAGAATACGTGTTATAAAGCTGTAAAGATTTTATGGAATTTTTTTCTAAAATCTTTTACGACTACTATGTTTCATCCAATAGACAAAACGGTCACTAAACAGAAAGTATAGATACATTAATCTAATATGGTCAATTCGAAAACCGTCATATTTCAGGAAAACTTAGCAATTTAGCTTACTGTTTAGATTTCATTTCTTTCCGTGTGTAACTACATTTTTCTGTTTTCCACCTATACATACCGAGATCGAAGCATAACAGTCATATTACAAAAAAACCTGAGCAATATTTGTTTAAAGTAACTATTTTAGTTCTCTTTCTCTCAAAAATATAACATGTTTTAACTTTGGTATTTTCTGTTCTTCAGTCAAAACCAATTAAACCATAACGGGATGTTATATCAATAAGGTGTGTCTGAGAGAGAGAGAGAAAGAGAGAGAGAGAGAGCGAGCGAGTGTGTGTGTGTGTGTGTGTGTGTGTGTGTGTGTGGTGTGTGATGAGAACTCGGCAAGGTGTATGTAAGTGTGTGTCATTGTAATAATGACTTTTATTATCTTTTACGAGGATAATACAGCAATATTTTCATGATGAATTTACATAATAGACAAAGCTGAACATTTTTATCCCTCATTCATGCGTTGTCGGGACACAGTAATGTCAGTCGACTGACAAACTACAAACTGTGGTCATCTCTACATTCTTTATAATCAAAAATTGTATCTCCATAAGAAGAGAAAAAGTACAAATGATCTTTCCAAGGTAACTCTGACGGACAGTTATGACTTGAAAGCAAAACATGCCCATTCCTTTTGAAACGAAATACAAAATTAAAAAAAACAAGATGTCTCCTTTATAAAACTTTAGTTCTTAAATATAATTTTGCACCAATTAACTTATTGAATTATTATGTATTCACACTATACGTTTTAAGTCCTGTATGTTTTTTCTGCTACAAATTCAATCCCAAAAACGGACAAAAAAGGCAAAAAGTCCCTATTTGAAAGCTTTTGTACTGAAATATCAAAGCTTTCCCAGCAATAAAACGTTAGAGAACAAAAGTTGCCATAGATTTGACGCCATTTATTTACGCGTTCCTTTTCACACCTATTGCTTTTGTACCCAGAAATCGTAAAATCACGATGATCACGTGACAATCAAATTTTGTAATTTTGACAAAACATTTCATGTTTTACATCCCCGTACAAATAACAACAATTATCTACTTTGTTTCTGGAATATTAATTCGGCTTTTTGCCAGCAGATAGTTGGAATGTTTATCATGAGTTTATCCCTTCTTTGTTTTGTTGGTAGTTAATTGCTCTGTTACCAGACGGAGAAAATCTCTAAGAATCTTGAATGAGATCATTAGCCAGCAGATATGATCATTTCTCCATAACCTCACAGATACAGATAAAGTCTATATCAGATAATTTGTAGAAACAACACATAAATAGCCCGGATGTAAAAAATATCCATAAACAGTATATATAAGGTCAAAGAAAGGTACATTAGGGTTTTAACAGGGATTAGGGCCACATAATTTTAGGGAGTTTGATTTATTTTTATTTTGCCAAAATATCGGGGTTTTTAAAGATTAGAGTAACATAAAGTTTTGAGGGGCTGTCTTATTTTGCCAAAAATTGGGGATTTATAACAGTGTTAGGATCACATGGTGTTTTAGAAGAGGTGACGTATTTTGCTGAGACATCGGGGTTTTTTAACTGGGTTATGGTCACATAAACGTCTGTATCTATTCATAAAGCACATAAAAGAAGGCTTTAGAAATGTGTCGTAACACATGTGATGTATAGAGATTAAAAAACTTGTAAACTTGTTTGTTTCTACTTTGTTTGGCAAACTTCCCTGGTTTATAAAGTAGCATTAACCATGTAGTTTGTATGCCAAACTTAAAAACCTCAGATTTTGTCACATTATGCACACAAGAAGATATATTGCTACACTTTCAGATTTTTAAAAAATAAAAGTTATGTGAAACATTGTAAGTAGTAGCAATAAGAAGAAAATCTTTATTTTCCCCAGGCATTAAGAATGTAACATTGATTTAAGACGAGTATATTTGGCGTTCCTAAGATCAGTTATAAGCGGAATGGTAACGTTGTATTTTTTATTTTTGGATAGTTTAAGTCCGATTGTATTTTTTATTTTTGGATAGTTTAAGTCCCAGATTAACCCTGTCGCCACTTAAATCCATATTTTATAAGTATTAATGTCGGTTGTTATTGTATTAAACTTATACTTAAATAAAAACGATTATAATTTTAACAGGTGCATTCGACCGGTCATCCTTGAACTCACAATACCCCCTCTCTGACACGCGGCCAGAGAGAGAGAGAGAGCGTTGTTTCCCCTCTCCACCACGCGGTCAGATGAGAGAGAGAGAGAGAGAGAGAGAGTACTGAAATGTGGTGATGCTGTCATGATAGCAGGTGCGTGTCGTTATGCACAGAACACTTTCCCCAACCCCCAGTATTGAAAATTTCTGTAACGTTTCATACAACTAAATTGTAATATTACATAAATGACCCATATATTATATCCAGTATATTTGGCTTTTATTCTCAAAACACAAGTTGACAATAGAGCCATGTTACATTTTTTATATGATAAGGGAGTTAAAGCATTTTTGTCTATATTTTTGTCTACATACTCTCTTTCCTATGTTCAGTATGTATAAGTAATATACTAGTAACAGATATAACTTTCTTTGTGGCGGAATCAATGCATGTATCTATATTTTCTACTGACCATTTCTGAGATTTATTTACCATTATAAATTATTATATATATATATATATATATATATATATATATATATAGTTTTCTTTTTCATCAGAACTGTGTGAGATAGAGAACTACGTAACCTTTCAGCTATTTTTGTTTGTTAAGGATCGGTGATATGACAGTGACTAAAGTTACCATATTTGCAATAATATTATAACTTCAATATGACATAATAATGATGACGTCACCGGAAGTAGTGCGGTATTATCCGTGACGTTGATGTGAAATGCAATACTTGCCAGATAAATGGTTATGTATAATGTAGAGAACACATTACCTGGACATGACATACTATACAATAATTATACACAATACTGCTGCTGTAGCATGAATATGCTCAACGAACGAATTATATACAAAATATAAAAAGTATCGCATTGTGGAATGGTTGTATTTTATATAGTTTGTAAGACACCTGTTTATAGAAGTGTTTATCTTTATTTAAAGGTCCCCTGTCCTTCAAGGACAAAACGATAAGTCCCTTAAGTGTTCTATACAAACAAGCTTTACTTTCTGCGTACGTATGTACAGTGTATATAATCACGGGTAAAATGACACGCAGATTTTGAATTTGAGAATGTTCTTAAACACGGGAAAATGACACGCAGATTTAAAATATTTCAGAATTCCCTCAATCACGGGTAACAATTTGGTTTATTAGTATTTATATTTAAATTCTTGAAATTCAATTAAAATATCAGCTGCTGGTGTCACTAATATAAGTCAGTGCGGTACTCTTTATATTTTGAGAAAAAATGCATAATAATAATGATGATGATACTTTACCGTCGCAATAATCATGTTTGTAGTTCTAAACTGTCACGTGGTGTATATATATAATTATATATCATATCATTGCAGCATTTGTTTATATCAATTATTTAAGTGTTTCGGCTACTGTATGTAGGTATTTGCTTATAAAGCAGCTTTATTTTGAAGTGGGTAAAATTCGGCGTTATTTGTATATATACGATGACGTAGATACTGTGTACATAGACGATAATTTATGAAATCCATCCATTTTGTATATATAATCACAATGTATTACATTTTTAAAAGGTGTGTAAATATGTGGTGTGTCCATCGTGGCTTCAGTGTGACGAATGAATGAATAAAATGTTTATTTCATATAATTTTTTTCAAACAAACTTCTTGTGCTAATTTCGAATTTTAAAGAGAAATAAACTGTATACAAAAATACTCAAAATTCTACAAAAATATATTGAATACTTTATTTGTTCAAATACAAACACGTTAGCAGTAAACATATTATACACCAACACTGACAATAACCGTGACAATTTTAATGTATCTTTTTAAATGGTATATGACAACAGCTTTAGAGTCCTTACAGATGAAATATAAATGTAAATTTTAAAAAAGTACAGTACATTATTGATGCAGTTACAATCTCTCTCTCTCTCTCTCTCTCTCTCTCTCTCTCTCTCTCAGCAGGTAAATATGAGACAGTCTATATCACATACAAAACAGCTGGTTATAAAACTAATTGACTTTAAAAGGTGTTATGTATAAAGTAAATTTATATGCCAGATACAAAAATATAAAGGATTGTACATAGATGATATCACAAACCATTTCCATTAAAAACTTTTAAAACTTACACAGTTGGGATGTAGTTTTAACATCAGCTGTTAAGGTGTTAGGAAGGTAAACGTATGTAATATTAAATTGATAATTTTAAATATCTCTAAAATGACATGAAATGCTTACCTGATGACACACCTATATGTCACGTGGCTGATTCCCGTCGAGGGTCACACTGACTTTATTGTAAAAGTGTTTTAAATGTTACAGTTGATAAATTTTAATGTTATCAGATCGTCATTACATCGCTCAGACTGATTTTTATATTTTAGAAATCAGAAAGCGTTTATTTTCTGTATTTTTGTAAGTCATGATTTATTTCTTGTGATTTTTTTATATTCTGCAAATAATGCCCTAATCCCTTGCAAACGATTTCTGTATTCATTCCAATTAAAACATAAAATTTTACTCATGCCAAAAGAGAGGATAATTCCGGGGCCAACAATTTTAAAAAGAATTTTAAAAGTTTTATACAGAAAAGTCCTGTTATAATTCTTTTTGTCTAATCAAAGTCGTCATCTTTCCACCCAAACTTTTCATCTCTGAGTTCTAGACTTTTAGGCCTGATGTCGATTTAATCATCTCCGAGTTATAGAGTCTGGAGGCTGGTATCAGTTTAAACACCTCAGAGTTATAGAGTCTGGAGGCTGATATCAGTTTAAACACCCCGAGTTCCAGAATCTGGAGAATGATACCAGTTTATGCATCTCCAGAATCTGGACGCACATGCCAGTTTAATTATCTCCGAGTTCCAGAGTCTGGAGTCTGGTTTCAGATTAATCATCTCGGAGTTCCAGAGTCTGGAGGCTGACGTCAGTTTAATTATCTCTGAGTTCCAGAGTCTGGAGGCTGACGTCAGTTTAATCATATCGGAGTTCCAGAGTCTGGAGGCTGATGTCAGATTAATCACCTCTGAGTTCCAGAGTTTTATATCAGTTTAATCACCTCCGAGTTCCAGAGTCTGGACGCTGATATCAGTTTAATCATCTCTGCGTTCCAGAGTGTGGACGCTGATGTCAGTTTAATCATCTCTGAGTTCCAGAGTCTGGAAGCTGATGTCAGTTTAATCATCTCGGAGTTCCAGAGTCTGGAGGCTGATGTCAGTTTAATCATCTCTGAGTTCCAGAGTCTGGACGCTGATGTCAGTTTAATCATCTCTGAGTTCCAGAGTCTGGAGGCTGATGTCAGTTTAATCATCTCGGAGTTCCAGAGTCTGGAGGCTGATGTCAGTTTAATCATCTCTGAGTTCCAGAGTCTGGAGGCTGATGTCAGTTTAATCACCTCTGAGTTCCAGAGTCTGGAGGCTGATGTCAGTTTAATCATCTCTGAGTTCCAGAGTCTGGAGGCTGATGTCAGTTTAATCATCTCTGAGTTCCAGAGTCTGGACGCTGATGTCAGTTTAATCATCTCTGAGTTCCAGAGTCTGGAGGCTGATGTCAGTTTAATCATCTCTGAGTTCCAGAGTCTGGAGGCTGATGTCAGTTTAATCATCTCTGAGTTCCAGAGTCTGGAGGCTGATGTCAGTTTAATCATCTCGGAGTTCCAGAGTCTGGAAGCTTATGTCAGATGGATGCTGATGTCGTAGTTCCAGAGTCTGGAAGCTGATGTCGGATTAATTATCGTAATTCATACAAATTGTAATTGAACGTTATTTTTTCTGTTATCGATCCGGGCTTTATAAAGGTTTTCCTGTTTCCTCAGACGGATCTTTCCCCGCTGATGTTAACTCTTATTATAAACATTTATTTCCACGAATTGATTTTTTTCATAGGCGATCAAACGTTTAAAATTATGTGGCTCAAGGGAAATAACTCTAATCAAATCTTGCTGAAAAGTGCACATTTCACATTTGATACATTAACTGCAAGTCACTTCATTTATTTAAACACTTTTGTAATATCCTGACTATTTTATAAAACTTCTTTTTCCTATTAAAATTGCTGTAAAATTTGTATTTTGAATTGAACAAATAGAAAAAAGGTTAAAACAACATACAAGTTAAATGACAGCATTTCATTCAATAAACTACATAACAATAACAGTTGTAATCTAAAACAAAACTCTCTCTCTCTCTCTCTCTCTCTCTCTCTCTCTCTCTCTCTCTCAGATTGTTTCACGTTATACTTTTATCTACAAGTGTTTATATTTTGTCTAAGTTTTATTAGAGCGTAGCTTTTGAAGGGTATTTTGTTTTCTGTATCTCGTCTCATACTGCTTATACAAACCAAACCTGAAAAAATCCATTACCTTAGTGATAAAATAATACAAAAACAAAAAACTGAAATCAGTGAAGTCATAAATCTTTATTGGTTGGAAATGTGCTAATTTTTAATACTTTATTTCATACAAATTAAAAAAAATAGCACATAATATAATTTAGAGTTGATCATGGTTTAAGCATTGATAATTGAATAATCAACGTAAATAAAAAAAACTCTAGGACTATTTTACAATTCAAATTATATATAAAGTATGCAGTCTAAAATTAAACATTGGTCTGTGTTTTACTGGACACCTTCCATATATGGTAATTGAATAACGACTAATTATACTCGAGTTAGTGGAATCTTTTCGGAGTTAGTGGAATCTTTTTCAGAGTTAGTGGAATCTTTTCGGAGTTATATTTAGTAATAATCCTATGGGTAGATTTTGTCTTCCACCAGTCAATATGCACAGATTTATAATTTTGCTGGGTTTTTTAATTAAGATATTGTTCGTTTACCTAGTTTACATATAGCAATAAGATTTATGATTTATGTACAGATATTTGATATTTACCCGAATTACATCCCTCTTTTTGTACAATCCTTTAGAAAAAAAATTACTTGGGTTTTGAATATGACCATGTTGATACTGTTGTACTGTGTATGTCAGGTGTATTTATTCTAACGATACTGGACTCTAGTTTCACAATCATTTCTTAACTAAGATGTGCCTAACGTGAACATATCAAATTTCGGCAGTATGTTTCTGAACTACAAATAAGCATGTTTTACAGATATTTAAAACTTTAAGTGATCTTCAAATTGAAACCTTAAAATGCTGAATATCTCAAAAATAACAAAAATAAGATTTTTTTTTCAATTTTACCCATTTCAGTTAAGGAAAATCTTAGTTAAGAAATAATTATAAAACTGGTGTCTAACTTGTTTTACCCACTACGTCTCTCTCTCACTTTAATGATTTATTGATTATTCACATTTTTATTACATGTCTCAACTGTTATTGTATAAAAGATAAATTGACTCTAAATTATAACGGATCAGCTCAGACTCCATTGTGGATTACCTTATCCGGTTTGTGATTGGTCAACCTCAATAGCTGTTCAGAACCTATCTAGGATTATGTTATCCAATTTATGATTGGTCAGCTACAGTAGCCAATAAAAAGTCTTCTTCGGCGTTATACAATCATTTTTGATTGGTAAGCAATTTGAGATTTTGTTATGCAGATCAACTTTCATTTATTCAGACACAAATTGTACCTCTGTCGTCTATTACGCCATAACAGACTTAGGGTATTTATTGTCTTATTACTGCTTCAGCAATTATGTATTTCGTAAGCGGGCTTATGAGAAAAACTATCTTTTTCGTAAGCGACAGGGCGATAACAAAAAATACAGCTGGTCGTCAAGTAGACGAGTCAGGTTGCCAAGCAAGGTTTGTCCGATACACGGACGTATAAGTCTTATCACTGTCCAAAATAGCTCCTTATATGGATTGGAGTACATTTATCGACGATTACAAACCGGATAACGTAATGTTCCCAGAAACTGACAAATGTGTTTATAGCTAAACAGCCATGTCATCTTTTCACTCTGCTCACGATTTATGAAAAACATTTTGACAAAAACTTATTTTCCGACAAATAATAGTCCGATATTCTGTAACGAATGTTAGCTAAAATGGTTACATTTCATTTTTACAACTTATAATGCCATATATTGTATGTTTGACCATGCAGCAAACAAATTGCTTTAAACGTTTTATAATGATGAATTCCAAACAAAGTCAGGTTTGATGTGATTTAAAGATGTATGTTGTATGTCAGAAAATCGCGCTGTAGCACCGGTTTGACTTAAGATTGGAAATATAAAGCTGTAAAGATGGACGGCTGTACAGAGAATGGTTGATTAATTATATTTATTTTATTAAGCGTTTTAATTTTAGCCAAATTTGTTAGAAATCTGTGATTTTGAGAATTTGTTATATTTATCTTTGTTACCATGGTTACAATTGACACTGTTAAATTTATGTAAATATATACAATGAAAGTTTGGATATCTGCTGGAGAGAATCGGGAGTGTAGAATGCTTTTTGTATGTTTAAATGATGAAGCCATATGACAAATGTTGCGCCAAAATAAAAACAAGTGAAATTGAAGTTTGTTTTGATCTATTTCGCTGGCTGCAAGCCAGACAATATTACGTGCACTGTATATAATGTACTTGGAAACAGCGAAAGATATTAAAAAGATTGACTGTTTGAACGTAATACGAAAACAAGACACGAGAAGTGGAGTTGTGGAGTATTTTATTACGGCCATCAATATTCACTTACTTGTATAGGGACCGTCAGTTCAGGGATAGCGGAGGACACCGCAGAAAAAACTAAAAGAGAATCATCTGACTTCGGCAAGCGAACTATCAATCGTTCTGATACTAGGATCTGCCTTTAGTGGTGTCATGTGCTACTTTGAATTGTTAATGAAATAATACATTCAAAAGTGGCACATGACAGTAGGATTCGAACCTGAGAGACCACGAGAGGCGCTTTGCGATCTTTAAGTGAGCGCTTTCAGAACACCAAGCTACTGAGAGATGAGGTGAACATATTGATACTACTGGTTATAAAGCGTCCAGACTGTGGACGATCACCATAAAATAATAATCGACAAAGGTCTATTTCTGTTTTAGAAAATAAAAAATTATACCAAAAATTCAAACACAAACAAAGAAGATTTCCTGTTCTATTTCTGTCGATTTGAGCCTCAGAGATTTTAGTACTCTTTGACCCGAGTTCTGTTTTAGAAAATAAAAAAAAATCCGACACAAACAAACAACAGGTGTGAGATTTTCCGTTCTATTTCTGTCGCTATGGGGCTTCAGACATTAGTACTGAGTTCTATTTTAGAAAATGGAAAAAAACCTCACAAACATGTTTTCTGTTCCGTTTTCTTTTGTTTTGAAACGTTAATTCCTAGTACGCATGTACTTGTTCGTGTCAATATTCTTCTGCATAAATAATACTTGTTACAACAACTGGACGCATTCAATGATTTGATTATGAAAACCTGTTCGTGGGTAGTCCAACAATATTAGATATCACCGACACAATATTTGATTTGCATATTAATTTATTTAACAATTTAATAACAATCCCGATCACCCAAATTGTCCCTCAGATTGATTTAAATACACAAAAATAATACAGAATACAGAATCTATTATCGTGCCCCACTCTTCCAATCAAATGACTGTGTAGATTGAAATACCAGAATTTAACTTTCTTAATTTACGAAACAATTTTTGTGAAATAAACAATAAAATATAAAATACTACGAAACATTAATATTATTAAACCGAAAGTCCATCTATTTACAAATTAAATTAATATTAAATTGTTTGAAAACTGATTTTTTTGTCAGTTAAATAAAAAATCTTATCAAATATCAAGTGAAATAGAATGGTTTTCTACATGTATTTGTAAAATAACGAGTTGATATTGGTACAATTTTATTCACACCTTTTAAATTCATCTTGTTATGAAGCTTGAGGGCTGTCGTGGGTTTGGGCAAGACATAAATAAATAGGCAAATAAAACGGATGTCCGAGACTCCTAACATTGTTGGATTAGTTTGTTTGTTTTGTCTATGTATAATAATCATTTGTTATGTCACCTTCGTAACTTCTTTGGCTGTTACTAAAAATAATTCAAATGCATCATTTCTATATATATTTGACGCTATATGACAAACGTAACGACTACAATGCTGTCAAGAATATTTCACCTTTGACACCTACTAATGACTACATTTGGCTGTATTACAAACGATGACTTCAATTTTCCTATGCACGTAGCAATATGCCTGCTTCTTCTGTTTACGGTGTATTTGTTCCATAGTTAATACGCTATGGTATAGCTTGTCACCACATCAGGAACATTATACAAAGAAGCAAGCTGCTTATAAATAAATTGTTGACGCAAGAGTATTGCAAACTTAGGCTAATCAATGTCCTCAAAAAGTATTATGACCGTCATCACAATATATATTATTGATAAGTGCGATGTCTTTGTACCCAAAATAACCTGGATATATTTGACATCACATAGTTCCATGTTCATCCAATTTCAATTTGCTTAACCTTCCGTTGCACGCGGTCTAACTGCACTAATTTATCAGTTTAAAAATTTTTACATTGCTTTGGGATTGTGTTTTAGACATGGGAATATACTATTTTCTTAATTTCCTACTTGTGAAAATCTGAAAAATACCCAAAAACCAAGGTATACTCCCCCATTCAAGGTATTTCCTAAGATAAATTTAGTTAAGCATATATCGGTGCTTTGGATGTTTTTTCAATCCCTTTAAGAAATTTTGATTTCACATTTGTGGTCCAAACCAAACACTTCTGATGAGGAATTGTATTCCGAAACGGCGGTCTAGTGCTGTAAAATTAACACTAGTATAATATGTAAGTGGTATGTTCGTTTTCGATTTGAAGCTTTATCTAAGCACTACCACATAGAAAACAGAAAAAAATCCTCATCCATAATTGTTTTACTTACAGTAGGTGTTAGAATAGTGCTTCAACAGTACTATCTTCCGGCTTTATATTAAATGTTCATCATATGACATTATCAAAACGACTTATTTCTATATAACATCTAAATGAAAATTTGTACCTCTGAGATGCTAACTGTTGTTAGAAAATAAGTCGTTTTATAACTCAAATACAAACATACCAATCTATGTCCAAACCCAAATCCTAAAGCAAAGTAAAAACTTTGAAGCTGACAAATTAGGTTAAACATGTGCACTTCCACCAGGGAAGTGAGGCCGGGTGCTATGGAAGGATAAGTTCTTAAGAAACAAATGGCGAATGAGAAAACCAAATAGCAGCTGCTAGAAAATATTTTATTGTAATAACTTTTGCAACTAAAACATTTCACAACAGACGAAAAAAGCACAAGAAAGAAAACAAGAAAAATTACAAACGAATTATAACACCAAAACATAATTTAGCATTATAATTACAAATTCTTGCTTTGTTGCTGAATGAAATATAGCTGGCTGATAGTCAATATTTCGGCTTTAAAAAAGCCTTTTTCAAGACACTAGATCTAGTGTCTTGAAAAAGGCTTATTTAAGCCGAAATATTGACTATCAGCCAGTTTTATAATATCGTGTTTAAAAAGAATTTTTCCCTCAGGGAATAACTTTAAGAAAGTTATAATGAAATACAGTTTTTAAAACTCGAGAATGTCATTTTTGAATCCCTAACGAGGTTGCATATCCGTGTGCATGCAAATTCTCCAATCCCAGGAAATGCTTACCGGCTGGACCAGAATTGAAGGTATTTTAGTTATCACAGACAAGCATTTTTACTGATCAGTGTGGCAAAATAACATCCGAGGTAAAATGCAGACATGACAGATGTATGGGTAATTCAGTAATATAAACCAAAATAGAGTTTTAATATAAACCAAATAGAGTTTTATTTTCCATTTTACTAGTATAATTTATCTTTCTGTAAAAGTCAAACAGAGACGAGAAAGGACAATTTACGTAATCAAATTATTATCTTTTAACAAATAAATCCACACAAAGTCTATCTAACACTACATCTAACACTACTACAGATGACACCTCAGCGTGGTATTTTTGTGATTTCGTTAAGATATGTCTGATACTGTCTCAATTATTGTCTTATTTTCTCTATTTGCAGCTCAGCTAAAATTGCAAAAACCTTGTTTTAAAACATCTCTGTTCTATAAATGCATCTGGAACTCTGTAACAATTACTGATAATTATTAACATTATTACTTTATTAGCCTTAAGTAAAGTTCATTCTACATGTTTGTTCACATTCAATCCTTCTGTTATAATTACATTTATCTTAAAATAAAACATATTATACCTCCGGTTTAAGTAATATAAGCCTTAAGCTGTCAATCATAATTTATTTTGGAACATTTCAGGAAGCTTTTTACTTTGATACAGGAAACACTAGCTCCCGTCTTTTATACACACTACTGCTATCAGTGTGTGACTTTCAGCAACAATGGCTTATAATATTCCTTTTTAACCGTTTTATTGTAGGCGTACATTGAGGTGGGTGGGTTATAAACATTGTTTTTATAACGGGATCTAGGTACTTACCTATTGTATTTGTTCTACAAGGTTACATTAGATAAACGCCATCAATATAATGGAAAACAACTGTATCTGTAAACAATTCCTTTTATAAAATCTATGTTACAATATTTATATTAAGTGCCAAAGACTGATGGTCGGTGGTTGTCTTCGGATACTCCAAATATCTCAACTACACAAAACCTTATCATTACGTCATCCTTCCGTGTCAAAAACATATATACAAGTGCGTAAGTATCATAAAATCACTCCACCGTCCCAGAACAGATTGCCTCGATATAAGTGTAAAATCTTGACAGAGGCATCAAACATCATTACTTTTTTACCATCCCGCCAGAACAGACCCTTAATATAATAAAGATTGTGACGTAAAACACCATTTTCTTACCTACCTGTATTTTTTCTAAGTTTGCTGAAATTTCTGTTATGTGTACATGGTAGCGTTATTTAGGTCATTTACTAGTTTGTAAGCTTAAAATTATTTTATTTTCAATATAAGCCGTATCCTGTTACTGATATTCGTATTGTAATAAGACATTAAATTCTACGGAATACCTGACAAAAGAGAAGTACCGATATAAAAGATTATATGTCTGTGATAACTCCTTAGGGAGTTTATCTTCTAGCAATATGTCATTCATGGTTAATAGGAATGTTCTGTAACACACATACTTGGTGCTATATATAGTACATCTATCCTTCAAAGAAAATATATCAGATTATCTGTGTCTCTTGACGAGGCCGGGTTATACTTTTAGAATTGCGGTGGTGGAAACGGCTGATAATGGCGCCTTTATGTGCCATTTTTATAAAATGAGGTCACAAGAAGAGACATTCATTGACGTCATTCATATACAGTGACGATTTTACTACATTACACCGCTGAAACGTGCAAAATTAATTACAAAAATACTTTTGTCTAAATTTGCTGGTACTTAAAATCCCCTAAAACTAAGGTAAACCTCCCACATGCAAAGTATTTTCTCAGCTTCTTTAAATATTTTTGGATATTTTTATTCTTTACACAATTGTGGTCCAAGCACTTCTGAAGAGGAATTGCATTCTGAAACAGCCGTCTAGCGCAGTAAAATAAAAACTGGTATTATTGGTACAATTCCTCATCAGTAGTACTTGGACAAAAATTATAAAACCAACATTGTTATTAAGATGTTGAAAATATAACTAAAGGACCAAAATACATATTACCAAATTTAGCTCAGTAGATCTAAATACTTTGCATGACGGAGTATACCTTAGTTTTTGAGAAATTTCAAATTTTAACTAGCAGCAAATATTTCTGACAATAATACAAAATTATTGCATACTGAGTTCGTGATATCCTTGGGGCAACAGCTTCCAGCGGAGATACCGGCTCAGGGGTTAAAATTACATATAATCAAAAACAAACATACTAATCCATGTCCGAATCACAATCCAGAAGCAAAGTAAAAACTTTGGAACTGACAAGTTAGGTAAGACACATGAACTTCCACCAGGGAAGTGAGGACGGGTGCTCCGGAAGGGTAAGCACCTCCTGTTTAGCTAGCTACACCGCCACGTGTGTAATCAAAATTGTGTGAAAGGAACATGGAACTATGAGACTTTAAATATATCCAGGGCAATCCTGTATTTTACCAGTTTAAATTGACAGCACTAGACGGTCGTTCGAAATACATTTCCTTATCAGTAGTGCTTGGACCAAAAATTTTATCAATATGTTGAAAATAGCTAAAGGACAAATATATATTACCAAATTAGCTAAGAAAATACTTTTGCATGAGGGAGTATACTTAAGAATTTATAAACACTAAATAACTCTTTAATTTATCGAACAATGAACTTTGTATATATAGTAAGTATATTTTTAACATTAACATTAATATTTTCTACGTTTACAACATTATTTTTAGAGATATTAAGATATTTGAGACTTTTGTAATAAAACGTTTCGTTTCAAAGAATCAATTTTATCAAATTCAATATATATACATGTATATATATTTTTATCGACTCATTTTAAATACCAAGAGGATATTTTATTATCCATTGTGTTATGGCCAGAGGAAAGCCAGCAATCGAATCCAATAGATACAAGTACTACATATAGGTTGGCTTATTAATATCAAAGGTTAAAAATTATCTATCAATTACATCTTGTGTTTTGTTTAAAAAATGACATGACACATCAAATATTCGAAAAAAGACTTAAAAAGATTTTTAAAAAATAATATAGTAGATTATTCTATGTATTTTTTTAAAAAAAATTGTGATTATTTATTTCCCAGAAAAAAAAATTATTTTAAAGGCATATATTTACATTGTGGAACTTAATTTACTTTTTTCTTACAAATAAATTGTTGTCACAGGGATATTGCAAGCCTATCAAATCAAGGCTATTATGGCTTAATATAATAACATTATTAATGTTGATAAATATGGTGCCTCAGTATAAAATTACCCTGGATATACTTGACGTCCAAAAGTTCCATTTTCATTCATTTTTAATTTTGATTACACACGTAGCGCAGGTTGTAAGATTAACAGGAAGTGCTTACTCTTTCAGAGCATCCAGCCTCTTAGTTGTTGGAAGTTAATTGTTGGTTTACTCGGGATTTTCGATTTGGACATGGATTGGTATTTTTTACTATATTCAAGTACATGTACCGTAATATTAGCTATCATTCCTTCATATTGAGATGATGCTTGTATTATGTTAAAAAATTACTATCGGTCTGCAGATTTATTGATAATGTTATCTTTCTTGAAATAACAAAATGGTAGGAAATACATGTACTCCACTTCAATGTCACTGAATTGACTGCTTCGATATCATAAGTATATTGAACATGGACTAAGACGTTAATTACTATAACAGCACTACAGTCTACAACCTACTCAGCTCGTTTGATGTAACATTAAACGATTAAAATTTCTCTAATGAATTGTCAGACTTCCCTATCAATCAAGATTGCAGAGATGCATTTAAAGAAGAATTTTCTTAGTGGGAATTACCCATTTGAAAACAGGTAAAACAATATACCAATACACAAGAACTGATTATTAGTTGTGTGTTAAGTCACAAAACCATTATGTGGCAAATGGTGGCTATTAATCATTAAAAATGACATAGTAACATCATAATTATATTATCCACAAAGTCGCAAATAATGCGTATGTCTTTTCTTTCTTGTTTCTCTATTTTGCGCCCCCATTCAAGTTTCTAACGTCGTGTTGACGGTTGCATTGATGTTTTCTTTTCATTTTCATCACTTCATTTACCTAAGCTTATTCTCTATAACGTGTTCTCTTATTGCCAGTAGGAGAGATTTATTATATTCAAAAGTATCTCATGAAACATTAAGATCAAGAAAAAAGAGTGAATTTTGTCTGAAGTAACTCCTGGGACTTGAATACTTAGAAGTTTTAGACGTTCATTCCACTCCTGATAATGAGTAATTATAATTTAAGATCATCTTCAACCTACTCCACTCTATTTTTACTAGATCACCTTGCCATTTGTAATTCTAACTCATGATGACATCAGTTTGATTCATCTGTCTTTTAACATGTCTGTAGATAAAGAGGCAAATAAATTGTATTTAGAAAAAAAACCCTACGCAGAAAGACAATAAAAGAAAACAAACGCATAACCCTCAAGCAAAAATGTTTCTTCAAGTATATTATCAAATATAGAATAAAAATATTAAAATAGAAGGATTATTTCTACGTTGTAAATCGCCAACGCAAACAATGAGTTAATGACAGTAATAGCTGAACAAGATAAAATCAAGGCAAGTCAAACAAAGATCGTTACCATATAATGACAAAAATAGACAAACCTCACTGAATTGGGTCGATTTTAATGGCGATTAATAAGATTATCAGGAATATAAGATCAGGAGTTTCTTATCCTTCCTGAGCACACGGCCTCAATTGTGGAAGTTCTGAATTGTTTGCTTTGTTTTTTATTTTAAGAATTCGGATATGTCATGTAAAAATTGAAATGATCTACATTTATCCGTGGTATATCGTCGAATAATACACGGGCCGGAGTTCATATGACGAGGTGGCTTTGCCACCGAGTGATATATTCGCCACATGTTAACAACGGTACGTGTATTACGTGTATTATTCGACGATATACCACGGATAAATGTAGATCATTTCAATTTTTACATGACTTAGATAAAAAAATTGAAATAAACATTGCGAACTCTTTCTTCGGAAGTACATTTAACTATCTATTTCTGAAAAGGTCCAGTCAAACAATTCGGCTGTTTAGATTACTTCCATTGAAATAAGTGATTTTATGAATGAAGATTACGTCACATCCATTGTTGCTATACATAGCATGACGTCATAAGAAAGGCAAGGGAGTACGTCATTTAAACGGAACAGCGATGGGTATATCTTTTGTTATACCACGGCTGGCTCTCTTCATGTTTCATATGAAGGAAAACGCAGGTCATGTTAGAATTATCATTTTAGAATTGTTTAAGCCACGAACAAGAAATAGCTTATAAATAATATGTTGCATTGTGAGTTATTAACTTCAAACGAGCAGATACGATGCGTCTAAAGGTCGTTGTCTGTATAGATTTTCAACAGTTATTTTTGGCTCATTGATAAAATTTCACAAGGTTTATAATACGCCCAATTAATATTTTTAATATGCAATGCAGAAAGAGAAAGAAGGTGTGTTACAAAACACCTTGTAACAATGTTTAATGAATAAAATTACCTGATTTAATGAATATCATTTCTCTATTGATGTTTGATCTACCTTTGCTGTGTGGTTTTATCATACAAGTATTATACTATATTGTACACTTATATAGTATTATCATGTGTACTATTGTTGTCAATAGAAGGTTAATTTCATTCTAAATTCTACCTGACAAAAGGTTACTGGTTAGTATGACACTCGTCTTCTAGTTAATACATATTACACTTAGTTATCTCCAATCTACTCAAATTGTTTGATGTCAAAGCCACATTATAAAATCATCTTGATTCTTGTTTATTAACAGAAATAATCTCCTCAATAAGGCCGATACTCTCGTCATTGTGATCAATATAACTGTCCACCAATTGTTTTCCCACTTGAAGGATGATATCTATCTGTCTGACGTCATCACTACGGTATTCTCTTATCATAACAGGAAACACTTCTATTATTCAATTATATTTTACGAATTGTTAATGCTCCTTTACATTTAAATTGTTAAAGAAATTAAAGTTAATAAAACGCAGAATTCTAATAAGAAAATGAACGTAACAACAAGCATATTAATTAATAAAATTAATTAAAATTGATGTTGGTAAAATGATTTAAATCGTCAATAGCCGATAGCAACGAAGAACTAGTGACGGCAATAAGAATATACCCAATAGTTAAACAATGCAAAATCCACTCTTCATAATATTGAAAATAAGTTTTGCAAACTCAAAGGCAAATCACTCAACATGTCGTTCATAAAATTGGAAGATGATTTTTTTTTTTCCAATAACCATACACCAGACCCGTTGTAATCAAAATTGAGTTAAAGAACGGAATATTGAACTTCAAATATATCTAGAGCAATCCTGGACACAGAGACATCAAACTTATCAACAATACTGTGATGGCTGTCATTAAACTTTTTAGGGCACTGATAAACCTATGCATGCAATCTCGCTGGGTCAACAATTTATTTGTAAGCAGCATGCTTTTTGTATAAAGTTCCCGTAATGATTGATTTTAACAACTTTACCAATAGCCATAGCAACAAAATTTACGAAATATTTACATCAAAATCAAGCATACCAATCCATGTCCAAATTACAATCCAAACGCAAAGACTCTAAAACTGCTGGCAAATTATGTTACGCATTATGACACTTTTGCAAACAAAGTGAGGCCGGGTTATCCGTGACAGGTACTAACTGCAATCATGGCATTTGTAGTCAAATTTTAGAAAGAAAAGAACATAAGACTAAGGGACGCCAAATTTATCCAGAATAAATTTGTATAAAAAGATATCCTTATTTATGATATTGTCATAAAAGTTTTTTGAAATCTAGGTTTGCAACATCCTTGCGTCAACAATTTATTCGTATTCGTAAATGAAAACACGCAGCATTAAACAGTACACAAAGTAAACAGCAACAACACGCACATAGAAAATACCAAAAGTAAGTTCACCTTAAGGTGAATGACCCGACTTATAGATCATACAACTTAAAAACAAATTGGTTTTGTTTAATGTGTTTTAGTCTACAGTACATGTGCACTACACTTACAGGAAGCAAGACAAGCTGTCAGTATATTTCTCAGGGGAAATTTTTATCCAACTACTCAGACATATATAATAAGAAATTCCTTCTTTTGTAAAATTTAAATTCGTATAAGAATTGGCAACAATGGCATCATGTTGTCTACAATATCACATTAGTGAGGCGGATAGGAATAATCCATGATCATTTTATTGCTCAAACTTTCAACGTCATTAAAATGTATTTGTACAGGTTTACTTTTTTCATCACGTGGATTATTCAACTGTAAATAAAAAATACTAATCCATGTCCGAATTACAAAATCTAGAAGCAAAATAAAAACTTTGGAACTGACAAGTTAGGTAAGACACGTGAACTTCCACCAGGGAAGTAAGGCCGGTTGCTCCGGAAGGGTAAGCACCACCTGTTTAGCTAGACCTAATAAATTGTTGTCATGTATTGTTTGTGAAGGTAGGAAATAAATGGAATTATTATTCGGTAAAATTGCAACCATATGTTTTCAAACTTATCATACATCTTTATTTAATATGATTATGTTCTTACCAAGTTTTTAGTGTGTGTCGCAAGAAAAAAGTAAAAGTGAGAAATTTCGGTTATGTCATGTAACTAGAAAAGGCGCTTACCTTTCCGCATCACCCGTTTTTACTTCTCGGTAGCGGGTTCACTTCTTACTTTTCCTTTTGTTCAAAGTCATTCCTTTGGTTTTAGGGATCGTAGGATGGACTTGGACCGGTGTGTTTGTGATGTTAGTTAGTCATATTAGTGCTTGAACCAATAGTGTGGAAATTTGTTTGAGATGTTGAAATCAGAAAATAGGACAAACAATTATTTTACCTTATTCACCTTAGGTAATACTTTGCGCGATTAAGCAAATCTTTTAAAACTTGTAAATTTAATTTATTATTATTTTAAATCTGGTTTTTAGGGAAAATCAATTGTGCAGGAGTGGATTGTTTGGGTCTACATAACGTACTATTAAACACAATATCACTTGACCAATGTAAATGTAAAGCATATAATTATAAGAGTTTATAATTTATAATTTGTACAATCGGAGTTCATTGTGTGTTTAACTTGTCTCATTTTCTCATTTGACGTAATTGTTGTTTCGTGTTATTGATTGAGTTGGCTGTTGACAAGCGCTTTTATTCAATGCTATTACTAACAATTATTCTTTCCTTCATTTTTGTGACTTTTAGGCGCTACACGGTTTCATAGAAGAAACAATTAAACTATAAATTAAAACATACCAATTCATGCCCAAAATCCTAATCTAAAAATAAACCAAAGGGGAGTGAGCTCTGAAAGCACATCATGTGCATTTGTTTATAAATATTTTATGGAATTCGTGGCGATTCATTGTTTTGTGAAATAGAGCTTTTACAAATTTTGTTAATAAGGAGACAATGAGTCGAAATATATAAATTTTAAGTGGTCCAAGCACTATTGATGAGGAATTGTATCCCAAAACGGCCCCTATTTCTGTAAAAATTAAAACTGGTATAATATGTAATTAGACGCGTATGCACCTAGCTAAATATGAAGTGAATTCCAATTTTAACCACTAAGCCGGTATCTCCGCTAAAGAATGTTCCCCCGCGGATTTTACAAACTCGATGGCAATACTTGTATTGTAAGAAATACTCTATTGTCTGAAATTGCTATTATTTAAAATCTGTAATTGCTCAAACTGTATTCTAAAACGGCCGTCTTGTGTTGTAAAATTGAAACTGGTTTAATATGAAAATTACGCACTTATGTACCTAGCTAAATAGGAAGGACTTTTCTTTCCGGGGCACCCGGTCTCGCTTCTGTTATGGAAACCCACGTGTTTACTTGATTTTCCATCTTTAACATTTTTTACCCTGTATTTAGGATTGTGATTTAAGCATGGACTGTTGTTTATGTTTGATTTGTATAAACTCTTTACACTTTGGTATGTTTTGTTATTATGAAATGAAATTGACATCTTAGAAATTCAATTTAAAAAAAGGAAAAATATGATATGTCTAACGTAATCTCATGGGCCTTAACTTCATATGATGATAATAACTAGTCAATATTATACAATACAATAGTTGTATTACTATAAACATTTTCTTACGCACAAAAAATGCTCCATGTCAAAGACAAAATATTAAATTATCAAAGTGTCGTCAACCGTTCCAAAATATGGCTACTGATTTCCATTGTAGATAAAACTACATGTAGTATGTTATTTAAATTGTTTTGAAATACAGACATCATTATTGTGTTAGTCGTATATCTTTGGTTATTTTGTATGTAAATCGAATTATAGAAAAGTCTTATTCGGTGCAAATGTGTATGTTTACGGTGTCGGTGTATGTTTTTGCATATTATGCAATTTAATACAGACTTTTTAAAAACATTTTAGTTACGTTAAAATAACTATATTTTGTATATTCTTCCATAGAACATTTTGAGGGCCATAAAATTATACCTCCTGATTATCTTCTGTGAGCCAGAAGTAAACAACAACTTCTTTAAGCTATAGTGTTACTTTACTTTTCTTTAACAGTCACAAAGGACACGTAGCTGTATTCTTGAAATCTTCATCTGCAAGCATAACGATCTATGTTCAAATCACAATTCCAAAAGGAAAGTAAAAACTTAAAATTTCAAACCAGGGAAGTGAGACCGGATGTGTACGTCCACCATGTGTGAAACAAAATTTGAGAATGAAAGGAACATGGAACTGTGAGCCAACAAATAAATAAAGATGATAATAATCAGGATACAAAGACATCATCATATACTCTGATGGCGACCATAAAATGTTTTGAAAGCTTGATTAAGCCTGAGCTTCCAATATCCCCAAATAAACATTTTATGTGTCAAAGAAAATGTATTTTTCAGGAAAAAACAAGAACGATAACTTAACATTGCCGGCAGAAATTCGAATTTCTATGAAACTCAAATCTCCCTTAAAAGATATTTGACGATTTGTCTTATTGAAATATCTAGGCAAGTTTGAAACACATGGAGGCGAAATTGTACCTAGGATGTCATCATTTCTGACTACTTATTTCTTTATTGCAATAAGGATATGATTTTCATTCTTGACCGAACACAAAAGATGGATGTGTTTTTATAACCTGGTGGACTAGAATAGGTCAGTTCCACTCTGCTCTCTACATGTAATATGTTTTAAGATAATTTACAAACAACTTAACGTTTGATGTCAAAGACAAATGACTAGATTACTTTGTCTTTTGTTAATTGTTTGCTATATTTGTTATTCCAGATGAATATGATCTTGTTTGTATTGATGTAAACATTTTTTTAGCGGTATAACAAAAACTTGTCTGACGTAATGAATACTTATACATCGACTGTCGTCAGTCACTTAATTATCTTATATACACTAATATAGTGGCAAATCCATCATTAAAGCAAATAGTTTCAGGTCAAAACCTATCGTTTCACTGTCCCTCCGTACAAGGTTTTATATACACTAATATAGTGGTAAATCCATCATTAAAGCAAATAGTTTCAGGTCAAAACCTATCGTTTCACAGTGCCTCCGTAAAAGTACGACCAATGTACAGATCATTTCTGTTCTTAGTTGACAACTTGTACCTTTATAATGGCGTTATATCTGCCAATCCATGTTTCAATCACAATATACAAGTAATACATTTGAAATTGACAATTTAAACATGTAAACTTCCACCAGGGAACTAAATCCAGATGCTTTGGAAGGGTTACCACCTCCTATTTAGCTACCAACACCTGCCACATGTGAAACAAAAATAAATAATAAAATGCATGGAACTTTGAATGTGTCCATGGTTCAATATTTATTGCATGAACATAGAATAGTGTGAAAGGAATTAAAACGTAAATCGGTGTTTGTGTACAATTTCTTCTTTACGCGTTTCTGTTTTTCCTTCAGGTTACATACAACTTTTCTTTTTTTAAATTCTGCCAAATGTGTCAGGCTGGGGAATGTTTGTAGTACTGATGCATACGTTTTTTCTGAGCTGATATTAATGTGTTTCTCTAAGGTAATGTTAACAAAATAAAAAAGGCAATAAAATCATGAAGCCCTCATCAAATAAAATCTATACATGTCCATTGAACCGCCACAATGGCATCATTGTTTCAGAGTAATTACATTAGTTACCATCGTTGGGGATAAATCACTGATAATTTTATTATTAATATTGTCATTTTAATTGTTCCAATTTTATCATTTTAAGAATTTTATTTTTTTTATTCATTGAAAATGAATTATTTTATACTTTACTCTACACCGGGTTTAAAGTTTTTTTATTTTATTAATTATTTTTAATGTAAAAAAAACAGAATTGTTGAAATTGGGCATTTCTTTATTCTGTCTCTCTTTTTTATATACCGAAGTTTTTACTTTGCTTTTAAATTGTGATTCGGACATGGATTAGTATGTTTGTTTTTGATTTTTATATACCGGAGATAACAACAAAATCTCTTATTGTTCTTCTTTTGATCTTTTGATAAGTATGATGCCTCTGTATGCTGGATAAATTTAATGTCCCATAGTCTCATGTTACTTTCATTTTAAATTTGGATTTCACACATGGCGACAACTACACAGCAGACACTAACCCTTCCAAAGTAACAGACCTCACTTCCCTAGTGGAAATGTACGTGTTTATATTAATTTGCAATTTTTCAAAGTTTTTACATTGCTTATGGGATTTTAACATGGAGTGATATATTTGTGGTTGATAGTGTTGTGTTTTAGTAACAGTCGCTGTTGCCAAATATTTGTTCTCAATATTGCAAATTCAGGCCGATTATGCTGTCATTGATAAACATCATGTAGAGTCTGAATTTGCTATATTGAGAACACATACTTGGCAACAGCGGCTGCTACTAAAAACTATTTGATTGATAGACCGTATCAGTTTCAGTAGCTCTCTTTAAAGTAAAATATGTATTTACAATTAGTTTAAGTGTATAACGTTGTATAATAAAGTACCACATAAATCATTTAAAATAAAAAACAAACATACCAATCCATGTCTGAATCACATTACAGAAGCAAAGTAAAAACTTTGGAACTGACAAGTTAGGTTAGACACGTGAACTACCACTAGGAAAGTGAAACCGGGTGCTCCGGAAGAGTAAGAACTTCCTGTTTAGCTAGCTAAACCCACCATCTTAAACAAACATTAGAATTATAATACATTTCTTTGACGTTGATTTCTAAATTAGGATGTTAAGATAAAAAAGATCTTGTATTCTTCTCTTATCTAGTCACGTGTGATTCTTTGCGTTTAATGTAAAACATAAAATCATTTCTTGTCTACATTTTTTTCTTTTTTAAGTCTTTCGAGACTTTATATCGTTTACAAATGCGGAAGTATTCTTGTCTCTTAATCTTCCTGTCAAATTATTGTTTGGTTTATTATATCATTAAAACAAATTATATCCTATTTACTGAGAAATTTGTTCCGAAAAACAACCGACTACCGACTAAATTAATTTAATATATTCGTTAATTACCGTTTTATGTTGAACGATTCATTATATCAGTAATAACAAACATTATATATTCTGTTATTTATTAATAATTATATAATGATCTACAATTAGTCGGAAAATTTACTATTATTTGAGATGTATGGAGTATACAGAAAGTAAAGGTTTAATAAATTTTCCTTAACTTCAGAAACAAACGATAACACATTTATCAATATTCATAGAATTAGTAACTAGACATTGAATGTTACTAATATTATTGGTAAAATATATAAATATCCTTCTCATTAGAATATAGTCACGGTTGTATAGAATAACGAAGGGTTTCTAATAGATAGGAGATTTTTGGCTCAATTTAATTCCAGTGGTCCTCAAAGTCGAGTTTTGTAATTATCTCCATAAACTATTTGTTTACTTTTTTGTCTTCTTTGCCTTTCTTTTTCATTTACTTGCATTGTGTTTTGCTCTTAGATACGTTTACTATTATAAAGTACTTTTTCCGTCTCTTCCTTCTATACATCCTGTACCTTTTGGTGCCTTAATCCGATGGTGGACTATAGTAAAAAGTGTTATATGAATTGGTCTTGATTTGCTCAGCACAAGTCTGAATCTTTTGTCTATTGTTGTGGTATACTGTATTCCACATATGTCTCTTGGTTCATTTCATTCAGTTGTGTGTTCTTGATTGTTTTGTATATTTTTCAAGTTCTTGTCATTCTGACTATTGCTAGTACATGTAAAGAACCTATTTTATATTCTATTATTTGGTTTTCTTCATTGATTTATTTGTGTTTTATACCGCCGCTTTGGTGGATACTATATAACATATGTACTAGTACTCTCTATTTCAAGATCTTTCAAACTAGTGTCTCAAAAACTAAGATTTACTCCCTCATGCAAAGTATTTCCTTAGCTTTATTTGGTAAAATATATTTTGGTCCTTTGGGTAGCTTTTCAACATCTTAAATAATTTTGGTTTCATAATTTGGTCCAAACACTACTGATGAGAAATTGTATTCCAAAACGGCCGTCTAGTGCTGTGAAATTAAAACTGGTATAATATGTAATGTTATCTTAAATCTTATTGAGTATATTTATTTACTTTATAATTTTAAAATGTTGGTTTTCATTTCAATTAAACTCATTATTATTATTTGCAGACCTACAGAGGGTTTTATAGCGACGGATAGGTAGAATTATTAAAAATATATTCATGAAAATTTCCACTTTGTTACATCAAAAACAAACATACTAATCCGTGTCCGAATTACAATCCAGAAGCAAAGTAAAAACGTTGAAACTGACAAGTTAGGTTAGACAAGTGAACTTCCACCAGGGAAGTGAGGTTGGGTGCTCCGGAAGGGTAAGCACCTCCTGTTTAGCTAGCTACACCGGCCACGTGTGTAATCAAAATTGCGTGAAAGGAGCATGGAACTATGAGACGTCAAATATATCCAGGGCACGTTGTTAAAAAAAAATACAAATACAGCATTGGATGAAATTGTTAATAGGGAATAACCAGTATCTCTCCCATTATGTGACTTAAACAATTAATTGTTTTGCTCCATTTTATGTGTTTGGAGTCTGTGACCATTATTTCAATTTTATAGCTAGTATTCAGCCTCATTTCTCTGATAAATCTTTATATATCAACGAAAATGGCAATAATAACGAAAGTCTTTATTGATGTCATAAACACATCATAAATAGGTGTACATATAGTAGCGGTTATCAATTATCATAATAGAGAAATATTTCACTATAAAATATTTCACTTTGATCTTTTTTATGAAGCTAATAACAAGAACTCAATTAGTTTAATTTTCTACGTTAATATTCCAGATGTAGTTTACTATAGATGTAGTTTCTAGGACATAAAACATACATAAAGTACCCTAGACAAACATGGGATATCTGTATAAGGCTTAAAATAAGTTGAACTTTGGTAACTCGAAAACCAATGTCTCAAATAATAGTTCTTCTTTATTGTTTTATTGAATTTGATCATTCGAGGGGGGAAATCGGTGACCATATATATATATAAAGACCACCTGTCTATATAGTGAAACTTGTTATAGTGACCGACTTAATATATAAAAAAAAAACATTTATCTCTATAATTTCATAGGTCATGTGTGTGGTCTTCATATACAAGATTTACTGTACCGTGTACTGTAAAATGTGTCTATCATTCGCTATTGATTTTCAACCGGAAAAATATCAGATTTGAATACTCTGAAAAGGCTTTTATTTGAAGATAATTGATGGAAGGAAACAAAAATAGCTTTTTCACACTTAAGCAGTCGTGGATTGATGAACGTAATGCGTTTTTTCTGTGTGCGTTCGTGTTAGTTAATGTCTCGTGAAATAACTCTAGATCTTGTTAAAGTTTTCATTCTTTTTATATTTCATTACATTATGCCCTTTCATTTAAAATTTATGACATTTATATAGTTTTTTATAATCACACCCACTTAAATTTACGAGTGTAAAACACAATTTTTGTGTTAAAGTTGCATGTCACAAACGTCGCGATGAAACTTTATAAGCGTTAATGTGAGTCGGATGTTACAGAAACCGGAAGTAATACAAATCACCTTGTGTGTGACGTATTGTCATATGTCACAATACAAGCACATCTATGAAGGCTTTTTAAGATTTGAATAGTTTAAGTTATATTTTAAGATTTTAATGGGGGATGGAAAATGGGGCCTGTCAATAGGAATTCTTGGTAATTTAATATGTCGTACTCAAATCAGCTTCAAATTCTTTTTCCACATTCATTATGTTTTGTGATATGTGGTTTTCCGGTGACCTTTCAAAAGCAACTTTTAAAGTACTAAAAAAAATTAAAAATTTAAGCGTTTAAATTTCGTTTTTAAAGTTTAATTTGAGTCATCAAATATTAAATTTAAATGTATTCTATCAATGAAAACTTATAAAAATTATAAATATTAAACTCCTGAAAATATGCGGTCATCCGCAAATTTGTCGGCTAAATCACGGGTAGATGAACCTATCGCTGATTGAAATTCATTAAATTAACACCAATCCCATACAAATCTGTTAGACTTGTTACTAAATATAGTAGCAAACCTTTTGTTGACTTACAGACGTATCTATTTATAGCCACGCTTGATTAGTTTTATAGTGATAGATTTCTATTTTTAAGAGGTATTAGTTAAATTTAGCGATTTATAATCTGTTATACATGTCAGTTAATCTACCGAACCAAGGTCTGTATGTAAGGATTAAAATTCGTGTAACCATACATGTGTAAAATGATGTATACCTAATCTTAGTTCAGGTAAACCAACATTTAATCCAATTCATTTAAGCTGTGATATTAAAAAGTGCAGTGCAAACTGAGACCTATTTTAAATTTTACGATTTTTTATGTTTTCGCATTTTTTGTCGGTAATATGAACCCAACGGATTGATTTTTTAATTGTAAAATGTATTGGATCAAAATTGTTTATACCTCATAAATGGGTTGTTGTGTTCTTGATGGTTTTGGCTACTCTGAACTATTCATTCCATATCTTTTAGCCGTCATGGAATTGCAAAATTTCTTCTAGACTGATTAAGGAAATACAAAAGTGATGAATCTCACCATTGGAATGAAAAGGGCAACACAAATGTTCTTGAAACTCATATTTGGAAAACTGCTTTAAGTTTTATTGCGGCTACTCGGAAATAATAATTCGTTCAGCTATAAACTTGTTATAGACTAATCTGGGCACTATGGACGGAGGTGGTTTAACATCACGTGCACAGTTATATATTATGAAGATTAAAATCATTTAAATATCTTTCTTATGAAACCCTATCAGCCGTTCCAATGTACCTGCTGCATCAAAGAAAACATTTTTTTAGATTTAGTAGGCATATTATCCTTAATAACTCACACTTCCTTTAATTTTAATGTTTATTGCGAATTATCCAATGAAAATCAGAAAAACAAGTTTATTTTAATTTAAGTGTGTTATCTCTCTTCAATAAACAATAAGTATACAAGGAAACTCCATTGAGAAGTTACACTGGTGGCGGGTGTAAATTATAAAATTGCGTGTTATAGTTTAAGTACAGGGGATCACGATAATTGGTTTATGAGACACACATTTAAAGCTTTATTTATTATCATTTACTTGCGTGCTAATTATACACTTATGTAAAACAAAATGACAAAGTAAAGCATTGTTATAATGATCCTCGACAACTCTGGCCCATCATTCATCGCATGATTCAAGTCTCAAATCCCTTCCATCTATGTTTGCCTTTATAAGCTTCCGTAAATTACTCGTCAAACCTCTTAATAATGCCAGAGTGTGACTGATAACCGTTAACAAAGGTAAAACTTCTGGTCAAAAGCTGTTGTTCAAAACATGCAATGAATGAGTCCTGATACACCAATGACAATACGAATAACAATTAAAAGACAAGACTAAAACAACGAATTTAAAACAGAACAAAACTACAACCATATTATTTGAGAGCTGTAACTAATTAAACATCTGGCTCGATTTCAGAGAGCAAACAGACATACCAACAAAATGACATCTAGTTGTGTGGTGGCAGACATGTAAAGGCCTCGATGGTAGAGGGACTAAAGCGGGCACTTAAAGCTTACGTCCTCTCTCACTACCGAGGTTCAAATCCAACTCAAGCATATTCTTGTGTTTAAAAGTTTATGTCAGTTCCGAAAGTAGATGGTTTTCTCCAGACACCCCGATTTCCTCCAAAAAAGAAACCTGATTTGGACGTAAAACACCATTGCTCCACTTCAGACCTTCTGTGAGGTCAATACCACCCAACATAAATTTTATACCACCTTTATAAGTAACAAATTACCTGGGTTATTATAAACGGTATCTGATATCTGGAAGCTGTTTTAGCTCCGTGTAACAAAATAAGTCTTATATGGGGAATCAATATAATTATTAGCCGTACTTAATGGTCGACGTGTGATATAAAACTATCGACTTCAATACCTTATCAGAGAAAACAGCAATGTTAAACAATAATGTTGTTCGTATCAATCTTATACTGTGTATCGTATTTGTTCAGAAGTCATAACTAAGTGATAAAAATAATCTTATTTATTAAGATATCATCATTGTAGAACTTTGCTCTTCTTATCGTCAGGAATTAAATCCTAATTAACAGACTGGTCAACGTTATGGAATTAAATTTAGCCGGAATCTTTATATTATAACGTGTTAGTTTTCGTCACGCTCTGATTGGTTATTACTGGTTAATCAATGACGACTCTTCTGCTTATTGGAACACAAAGGTCTGAAAATATCTGATGCCAAAGATAAAGAATTTCAAGAGATATAAACCACATTGCCGATTTGGCATCATTTTGACTTTCTAGCTATGGTATACACAGCTCACACGAACCCATATTCTGGAGATATAATTCTTTTTTGTCGTAGAATATTGAATTATTAATATCAAAATACCAAAACTAGAAAGTTTGTGTCGCGGTTGGCGTACACGTTGAAAAACATTTTCTGCTTATTTGCTTTAAAGACATTGCAACGGTAAAAAAATTCTTCCGATTCACCTACAACTGGTGACAACATGATACAAGTGAAATATTCTGAACTAGGACGTTAAACCCCAATCAATCAAACCAACCCATCTGTTAGACAGGATATGGTAAAATATTTGGTTTACATTGTGGGCTATAGTTCTAGCCCATCAAATGTTTTCAGGACGTTTCCTTGACATTTAATTACTTCTATATATTTCTGGAATTCTTTAAATTCTTTGTGATTAAAACTGTCATATTTAATGGTCTAGGATAGCAGGCGCCTGTTCTATATCTCACGTAATCCATCTACAAGACTACAAGACAATTCCATTTTGTAGTCTTAAGATGAGCTAAGACAAAGATTGAGATTCTTATCTTTAGATAGGGATTTCTTACCAATCAGAATATATAATACGTCAATGCTGTCAGACGTATACATGTTAAAATGAAATCATTCCGAGTCATCTGATTTCTTAACAATAAAATCTACAAAACCGTCTCCTGGGTTCCCCTTGGTATTGTCAAGGAAATGAAATCAAACTTATCATTTCTACATTCAGTGATGAATATTTAGATAAACAGGAAGAAAAAATGCAGAAAAATATGCATTCACATCCATGGCAACATTACAAAGATAACGACACAATACAAAATAAAAACAACCAAATAAAGCATTATAAAGAAAAGAGAAACATATATTGTCAGATAATAAAACTCCTCGATTTTGGACTGGCTTTAGAGTAAATATCCATTGTTGGGGTTGTAGTATCATAGGAAGGATGCATTTTTCATATCACTGGTAATAAATTCTTCTTGTATTTGCTTATCATAAGAATACAAAACTTTACCCAATTTATTCTACCAACGTTGATCTCTCTCTCTCTCTCTCTCTCTCTCTCTCTCTCCTTTATTTGACTATAAAGTCCGTATGCTTATATATACTGATGTAACATTTAAATGATTATATTAAAATATAGGAAGTTAAAAGACGGAATTGATAAATAGAACAAACAATACATAGTGCTGCAGAAGCAGACGATCCAATTACGTACTTCAACAATGTTCAGACAATGCAATGACATAAGCGGCGGAGGACATGTAAGCCGCTTACATCCTTCACATACATTCTGAATTGCTTCATTAATGTCAGCAAACTTTGTAACACTGTTGTTAAGCTTATGTTAATCTTCGTCTGGATGGGTACATTGCCTAACGGTTGTATAGGTTGTATTTTATTTTATTTAAATAAGGCAATCCATTTAAACGCTTCCTATTGATAGAAGGGTTCAATAAACTGGTATTATTATACACGTGGTGGTGTAGATAACACTCTATCATCAATAAAAATCTATATGTGCAACAAAAAGTGCATATATAGATTAAAGTTACTGCATGATTCTAAAGCTCTTAATTTTATGCGAGCACTTAACTGTAAATGTGATGCAAGTGCTGCGTCAGATTCACTTTGTCATCAATAGATCTAAAACATTCAAATTCTGCTTAAGTAATTTGTCGATCTCGCTCGTGCATCAATCGAATTGAAACATAAGATGCAGTCTCAAATAGATAAACGACTTACTATGTTTATTTGATTTTCTTGAGGTTTTACAAACAAAGGTTATATCAGGTTTTAAATCAAAAACAATCAAATCGGTTCTATTTAATTAATGATGAAACTAAAATAATAGTCTGTTTTTACGATTTTACTTAGAAGCTTTTTTCTATATTTGGTGATGAGTTGTTTGTTACGATGAATTTAAAGGACTTTCTATGCTTTGTTAAGTTTTGTTTTTCGAACTTTCCTATTGTCTGCTTTGATTAAGTTTTGTTTTTCGAACTTTCCTATTGTGTGCTTTGATTAAGTTTTGTTTTTCGAACTTTCCTATTGTCTGCTTTGGTTAAGTTTTGTTTTTCGAACTTTCCTATTGTCTGCTTAAAATTAAGTTTTGTTTGAAGATTTTCCTATTGTCTGCTTTGATTAAGTTTTGTTTTTCGAACTTTCCTATTGTCTGCTTTGATTAAGTTTTGTTTGAAGACTTTCCCATTTTTCTATATTTAATAATAAAGGATTGTCTTATCTTAATACACAAGTGAGATGCGGATGTTTTGACAATTGTCTAAGATTGAATTGGGTGGGTTTTTAAACAATCCTTTTTACAATTCTTAGAAACACAATGTAAATAAGACTGATAAAATATAGAAATATGTGATATTGATTTATGATGGAAATGAGAAATACATGTTCTCTATAGAAACTCAAAAATACATATTTCATTTACATACCATCAATATAGGAATATTGTATTTTTGGTTTTAGTAACAAACACATTTAGATGATTGACAGCCGATTAACATTTCAGTACTAGTCATTTATCATTCAACAATCTGTAGTATTATACTGGCTTTTAAACAACTACTTTCTTCCATCCATCATCTTTACTTAAACATTCTATATTCAGTGATAAGGTTTTCTGTGTTCGTTCCTTGATTGATCAAACTGATAAATTACAAAATCTTTTTTTACTTCAAACAATGTATATTTTGATACCTATTGGGTTAAATTCGGTAATGGTTACATCTTTTCGGAATATATCTGATCTGACAATATATCCATTCGGAACATATCTTTATTGACAATGTTCATTAAAATTTCATCAAGAAACGTCAAGTTTTAGATTGTTTTTGTGTGTGTTATTTATGGATGTGATATCACGCTGTAATGGAATATAAATTAAGATATGATTGATGAACGGAGTTAAAGTGTTAGTTTTCTAAACTTTGCAAATTGAAGTTTCCGTATTAGCTTAATAAAAGAGCATCGCATATACTGGCCCGAAAGATGTTCATAGCATTCATCGTGATCAAAAACAAACATACTAATCCATGTCCGAATCACAATCGAGAAGCAAAATAAAAACTTTGGAACTGACAAGTAAGGTTACGTGAACTTCCACCAGCGAAGTGACCCCGGGTGCTCCGGAAGGGTAAGCACCACCTGTTTAGCTAGCTACACCCGGCACGTGTGTAATCAAAATTGTGCGAAGGAAATATGGGACGTCAAATATATCCAGGGCAATCCTGGACACAGAAACATCAAACTTATCAACAATACTGTAATAAAGGCTATAAAACGTTTTAAGAACATTGATAAACCTAGGCTTGCAAATACTAGATAGACTCACAGCTGAGCTTATGGCATGAAAAAAGCCTGAATGTGTCCGTGAGCCAATGCGTAAACTTCAATCTTTCCCTTCGAAATTGTTGTGAAAAAATCACGGCTGATGCAGATTTAAAAGTGCCCGAAATTAAAGATGAACCCCGGAGAATTGATTGTAAAATGTTCGAATTAGAATCGCTACGGTTTAAGAACAGCGTTCATCGTGGCCGACGTAATGGATTAAGTCAGCTGGCCTACTTGTGTCCGTGTCCGCGAGTCCATGCATAACCTTTTAAATAATGTTTTATATTAAACAGTCGAGCCAAATAGAACCAGATTTTGTGAAAGAGAATACTGATTGATGTAGATTCAATATAATGCTTAGCATTACAGTCCGAAGTTAAATCACCACCGTTACAGATTTGTGTACAGCATTAATCTAAATTGACATACAGAAAGAAGATGTAAAGAAACGTCTAGTTAGAAACCATTAGTCGAAAATAATCGAATAGGAATCGCTAAATATGTCCAAAAGTACAACCAGCCAGGGAGTTTATAATCTATCTGTGCCTAATCCTCTTCGTGATGGGTTCACATAAGGTTGTCACCAGAGACTTACATTTCTGCATGTTTCAGAACCAATGCTGTACTTGTCTCCATGTCCAACCATTGTCTTGAAGCTGTTTGTCATTAAATTTTCTCTATGCGCCTTTTGGTCAGTCTCTAATCCTTTTGTCTGGTATTGACCACCACATCGTAGCCCTTGGGGTAGAAACTGGCGACGTTCTGCAAACATGCCCTATCGTTTTCCAATCAGTGATCTGAATACCTATAATGGATCTATCTGGTTGTTTCTGTCGTTTTTAGTTCTTGGTTCCAAAAACATGTTTTTGCTACAGATACCCAGAACAATGAAACACCAATGTTCAATAGGATAATCAAAAACAAAAGCATCGATACATGTTCAACTCACAACAATAAAAATGAAAACTTTGAAACCGGCAAAATTATTTAAAATCGTGAACTGATAGGGGAATTACAATAATTCGTTCAGTTAATAAAACATGTTTTTTTATTTCACTAAATTTTGGTACATGTAAACATTAAGTGTTTGTCTTAACGCTGGTAAAACCATTTTCTCTCTTCTCAATATTCGTACTGTTCATAGAGTGACACAGAAAAGTATTGTCCCAGTTAGTAATTCTACAGAGTAATAATAGTAAAACGTATAAATAAATGAGGTTCAACGACCTGACTTAGGAGTACAGCCGGGGCATTTAGATTGACATAGCAAAACTTCAACTAAAATGAAATCAATACAACAATGATTATACTATAACCAGAAACTCTGAGACAAGGGCTCTTAGTGGATAGGAATGTCATTTGTTGTGATTAAATAGAAATAAATAAAAACTAGGAATGGTATAACCACTAATGTCACTTTATATACACAAATGAGCAAATGTGACCTCAATATCAGATTTGGTACTGATGATTATTGATTGGTTTTTCTCTTGAAAGCAGTGGACAACTTTTAGTTTGTTGATATCACCGTTCTTTGAATTTATGATGTACCTTTATTAGCATATGTTAATCAAAAACAAACATACTTATCCATTTCCGAATCACCATCCAGAAACAAAGTAAAAACGTTTAACAGACAAGTCAGATTAGACACGTGAACTTCCACCAGGGAAATGAGGACGGGTGCTCCGGAAGGGTAAGCACCTTCTGTTTAGCTAGCAACACCCGCCACGCGTGTAATCAAAATTGTGTTTAATTAAGACGATATATTGCTGGTGCATAATTTCAGTTACATGTTGTTCTTCTGATTTACGTCAGTGGGATTTATTTTAGTCTAGTTTGACAGTATATTGATTTCTGGTATTAGTTGCCCTGGCTATTGCCAAATAATGTCTTTCAGTTGCAAACTTCATTATTCTTTTTAAGATACAAATTCGTGTCGTCCATTTAAGAAACTTATGACAATACGCTTTGGTCTACCCAACGCTTTAGATCGATTTAAGACAACATTCTTTTAAATCAGATGTGACACTCTAAAACAAAGTTTAGTTTTACTATCAAAAATGCCCTGTATCTAACAGGTGTTGTTAAGCAAATATGTTTCTGAACCAGATCTGGGTAAAACTAATTCTTCTCGCTTAGGTAGATTTCGTAAAATAAATGTTGGTCCTTCTATTTTGCTAATCTAAGTATTTACGTGAAAAAATTGAATTTCTGCAATTTTGATTTGAACATGACTGGGGAGGAATTTTTCCCGAAACGGTCATCTAGTGCTAAAAAATTAAAACAGGTTAAGTAATAATAAGAACTGTGATCAGAATAATTACAAACTTCACGTTGTTACACAATTTAGAGCATTTTCATTGGTTGTCGTCTTGCAACAACACGGTGTTATTTTCCAATAACAACGTTTTCTACCGGAACTACTTTGGGCCTGTTTCGGGGATAACCCATCTCTGAACAGCCATTTTAAGATTGTAAACAAACGGGGAGGTCGGGAACGATTTCACATAGGAACATTAAAATACTTGAATTTTTTTTATAAATTCAAATTTTGAAAAATTAATTCAAACATGTTCTGATTAATTTTCACCGATATTTTTTAATAATTTACATTTAAGATTGTATATATCAAAATCGACATTTTATCGTCACCGAGCATTTTACTTGTCTATAGGCTACTAAGTATAAGCAATATGACACGCACCATGGTATTCTCGGATGCCAACCCTCAGTGCGGGGTGTTTTGTTTGAAATTCATCACATACGCATCCTTTTGAAAGCAAAGAAATTTTATTTCCCCCAGACAATGTATAGCCGGGGATCAGGAATGCCAGTGTGCAGATAAGTCAGATGGTTGATTCTGAACTGGATCTTGGATGATAATGACAGTGGTAGGTAGGCCTGTCAATAATAATTTAATAAAATTGATAACATACTATATTCCAGTCTAATGTTCACCCTTACCGCTTGTTTACCTTCTCAAAATGTCCCTGATCAGCCCATACAGCTACCAACGGTGACAGAATCCCTCATCTCACACCCATTCCATAGGTGGTAAAACATTAATTCATCCAAGAAAACATTAATTCCATGTCAATAGTTGGTTTCAGGGTTTGTTTAACACACTGTTCATTCAACCAATACAGTTTTTCTTATGTTATGGGTAAAATCAAAATGTAAACACGCCTGTCCTACAAACGTTTGGCCGTCACGTATGACGTTGTACAAAGTGTTGTTTGTTTTCATGATTGCGAGACATAATATAATCCCTTTTTGTCAATGGATTTAAATGTAACATAATTTATATGTTGACTGAAAATAACTAGGAAATAAATAAAAAGATATAAATTCAAAAATATTTCAGCTTTTTTTATCGGATATTTTATTGTTTTATAAAGATGTCATTTATTGTATTAATACACAGTTCAACCTTGTAACGTCGATTTTCTGAAAATCAGCTGCTCAGTTCGGAAATGTAGGTCAGCTTGAAAACTTAAATTTCAAGGTTGGTTTGTAATTATAAGAATTGAATTGCACTTTTTACGTTGTTATCGGGGTGTAACAACGTGAAAATTATCACAAATTGTGTAAAACCGCGTAGCGTAGCGCAGCGGTTTTACGCATAATTTGTGATAATTTTCACGTTGTTACACCCCGATAACAACGTAAAAAGTGCAATTCAATTCTTAAATAACGGCTATAAAATATACTCTATACAATATCTCTTGCGACTAAAATTACGTCATAAAAATGCGAACGGGCATGCACTGGGACCTTACACATGCGGCAGGTGTAGTTAGCTAAACATGAGGTGCATACCCTTCCAGAGCACCCGGCCTCACTTCTTTGGTGGAATTTTACGTGTTTCACTTAATTTACGAGTTTTCGAAGCTTTAAATTTGATTTCAGGTTGTGATTTTGGCACAAATCGGTATGTTTGTTTTTTATTAATACAACACCTCCAATCAAACCGGAGTTAAAAATTTAAGTTGTGGATTTTGTCAATATTTTAAATTTGTATATCCAAATAAGATATCCCTGTACTTTAGAGTTTTCAGGGACGTGGGAATGTACCAAAACAAAAACCTAAAATAATATTCAGTTATATAACACATAATTGCACTTTACAATAATCAGGGCGGTGAAAAAAACCGAAATAAATAGAAAAAAGATAAAATTACGCATCAGCATAGAATTCTCCTCGAAAGATGTCTGATGTTATTTCTTAAATTAACACACGTTCAAATGGTGTTCGCTCAAAAAAGCGTGACAAAATACCGATAAACGGCTTGGAAAAACTTTTTTCCTCTCATGTTTTAGAAAAGTTCTGACGATACAATTGACGATAAATACCAATTATCGTCCATGAAATCTCATTTTAATTCTTGTCATGAGGCGCACATAATCCCAGATTATCATTAAGGTTTCCGCTCACGTATATCTCTCGCGTGGAAGGAAATTGAATTACGTGAAAATGGTCTTCCAGATTTTAATGTCAACCACCAAAAGTCATTTAAATTTACACATGAAAGGCTGAACAATAATTCTGAAATGTCTTCCTAGAATTTAATGCTTTGACAGGAAAAGTCAATTAAATCTAGAATTCACTAAGATTTCAGGATTTAGACAATTTTTATCACATCTGAAGAAACAATCATATACGGGTTTAAGGAAAAAATCTGTTTTTCACTTAAAATTCTAAAAATAGTTTTAATATAATTAAGTTGCAATATAAGTTTATTTGTCGAATTTGACAACAGGATCAACGGGCAAAGAATTGGAATACCCATGGGAACTTATTGTGTTTCACTTTGCTGATATTTGAAAATTGTAGAGAACATAATTCATGAATAAAGCTAGTTTACAATCTATTAACAGAACCTTTCGATACATTGATCAATATGCTATTTTAAATAGTGATAACACTAAAATTAAAACAATATATAAAATATATTTCTGAAATTCAAAAAAATATATCTATAATATATCCCTGAAATTTTTCCTGATAACTTATTATGTTAGCTTATTCAACCAATGTTACCTAACTTCCTACCTTCAAGCAAAGTCTAAAGTTTATGATCCAACTTTTATTTTTGTAAAAGCTAATGAAAATATTACATTCTTTATGATTGACATACAAAGGCTGTCGGGTAAATGTTCGGGCAATCAGGCTGATGTTTAGTTGTAACTTGAATTTGCGCATTTTTGGACAACTAGTTGTAAAATAGATATTAGGGTTCTCCACTAGAACCAGTACCATAACACTAGACATTTCCTCAAGTGCACCTCCAAAGTAGGAAAATTTGTTTCGCCGCATGAGATTCCACCGTCACCAAATTGTGAGCATGACTTGGACATTGCCGTTACAAATACAAAATAATCTTCAATTTGTTGTTAATACCAATTGTATATTGATGTAGTTATTGTCAGCTTCAAAGATTTTACTTCGCTTTGGGAGTGTGGTTTGGACATGGATTAGTATATTCGTTTTTGATATTTCTAGACTTGGTCATTGCGTAAATTAAAATATTAAAAATTAAAATAAAATTTTAAAAAATACAGCCCGATGGCGCCCAAACAGGACATTATGTGTACAAACAAACCAATACTACGGAATGTTACATAATCTGTACAAACTCCGCTGTAAGATCTTAAGATACCTATTGAAGAGATAATTCTGACATGGAGTAGTGTCGTCGATCAAGGAGGAGATGTTAATTGATATGTATTTGATTATCTACTCATGTTTGTTAATATTAAATTGATTAATCATGTATCATGATAACGTCTGACTTTTCTGATTAATGGATCTCACAATAAGTGAATCTGACTGTTATTGGATATATGTCGTCTGCTGGTAAATCATATAAAACATTCTCTTTGTAAATATTTATTGACGGTCTGGTATTATATAACATTGTCTAGTTGTTTTTTTATGAAATATACTGTCTTATGTTGTAAATTTAAAAACACGTTGAGAGGAACATAACGTAAATTGAGAATGAAAAGAACATAGAACGTCAAATATGTCGAGAAAAGTTTTGGATACACGTTCCATATTCCTACATGAGTGTTTCTTTCATTCTCAATATACGTTATGTTTCTTTCATTTTCAATTTACGTATAACATGCGTGCCAGGTATAGCTAGAAATACAGTAGGTGTTTATCCTTCCGCAGCACCCGGCCTCACTTCCCTGGTGAAATGTCACACGTTTAACTTCATGTATATTTGGGATTGTGATTTACATGGACCGGTATCTTAGTAGTTGTTTTTTCTTATATTATCTAACATCAATAAATATATAGTTGGGATATCAAAATAAATCATACGTCAAAAATATCAAATTATAGAACTTAAGCATCTTATAACAAAGTTAGTAAAGATGAAGACGCTGTTATCATTATAAGTGACAACTTGTTTCCAAAAATAAGTAAAATAATATAAAACTTGTAACATCAATACATAAAGCTTTATAACAAAATCTTCTTCTAATGCTTTTACGTCTAAACATCCATTTTGTAAAATAAATTCCGATTAATTTATCAAAAAGGTTACTATAACGACACTTTGTAGTCAGAATTGATAGATGATTGTATTTACTTCAGATTTCATTCCCATGCTGCCAGTGTGACATTAAGTCCGTCAGTTTAGTTAACTATGTTAGAGGTACTCTAACCAGATTATCAGTCAACTCTTTATCCTACCGACGACACAGCTACAATGATAGATAGATATAAGGCGTGATGCTTCACCACGGATAGGCCACGTAAATTAACTTTTTCATCATTTGTCTCAATTGATGGGTATTTCCTTGTCCATTAATGTCAATGTCTGAAGACCCTGGTTACTCTAAATATAGCGGCCATTAGCTGACGGCCAGACGATAAATGGTCATGGCAGGCTGATTCAAAACGCATGACCAGTAACGTAACAACGCAATCTAATCAGTCATAGTTTTGAATTTGTTTGAAAGCTTTTTCCTCAGGAGCATACCCCAATGTCTAAGATAATTCTTCAAGCTATAACCGGGAGTAAAAACAGAAATACCACGGCGTCGTGGTCCATCATCGTCAGGATGTGTTCCTATTTATACGTTTATATCCTGGAGAATTGAATTATATCAGTAAAACATAAATCCCCGCTTCTCTAATCCTTCCATTATAGAGTACATTAACGTTCATCATCCAAAAACGTATATTTAATCCAAGGGTTGAATGTGTGGTATTAAACATAAAAAGAACAAGTCTTTCTGGCCATTCGGACATTGACCTTGACTACTTGTGAAATGCCATGCACTTTGTTTCTTTGGATAAAATAAAACACACGACAGCAATAAAGACAAAATACTTAAATGTATTTAAATAATTCAGCTTTGCAATAGAACAGGTAATATAAGTTTTGTACTTGAGAAGAATTGAAAAAATTACACTACATAAAACAGAGAAACAATAATATAAAAAGAAGGAAAAATTGCAACTGAAAACATTTGACAAACAGCTAACGGAACTAAAAGCACGACACAATTACATTGATAAAAACAACTAAACATATACTGTAAAAGTCCAATAGTGTGGCTTAAGTTACATTAGGGGGGGGCCTAAATCATCTCAATTATTTTACAACCTGTTGTCCATAAATACATATGGATATATTGTTTATAAAAGTTGTCTTCTTAAATTTTTAAATTCCTAAAAAAAACTTAGCTATGCTTAATTGTTTAAAGCATTGCTATTGGTTGATTTGGTAAAAACAAAACTTTTGAACTTTCATTTTCTCATTTCAACATCCTAAAATATTATATTTAGATTTCCACAACTTTGGTCCAAGCACCACTGATGAGGGATTTTCTTCCGAGACGACCAACTAGTGCAGTAAAATTTAACTGGTTTAGTTGTAATATAAAACTCCCGATTTAAATGTAATGGAAAATGTTATCAAATGTTCAATGAACAATTGTTTTGTATTCTTTAAACCCTTTTTTCTATTTAAATTCTTTACCAAAAAAGTGCATCAAGTAGCTATCTTGTAAATGTTTGGTCACGTTACCATGGTTGCAAACATTTTTCTTTGCCTTTGATTAGACGCTATCAAATGTATGTTAGTACAATGTGTTCAACATTGTTCATAAATTCTTATACTCCCTTTTATTTAACCCAATTCTATCATTTTCAAACAGCTTCAATACAGTTCAATGTGACATGACATTTCACTCAGCGTCAAAGTCAATTTCTGACGTCAAAAACACGTGACATTCTCTCAGAATGTAGTCATTTTCAACTCTCACTCATCAGACGTTTCAGACATGCACTTTACTTGTAAATCCCAGTGTGTATTTTACAATGATCATGTTTATGACTTGTTTGACAGGTACTTAAGTTGGATTTTCTAGGTAGGTGTCTGGACCGACCGGGTCTTACATTGTCTTGGATTTTCTCGGTAGGTGTCTGGACTAGTCGGGTCTTACATGCCTATCGTCAGTTATTGTATGTTGAACGACTTTTCGAGCTATCTAAATTCTACTGTACCAAAATACAACAATTTAGTAATGATTATGTTCGTGTAATTCACTTCTCCTTCAATGTTTCAAGCATTTTGATTGGTCAGAGTTTTACTCTTATTTTTGCATGAAAGAATTGGCTCTTGTCGTCATGAACTGTATGTATTCTTACGCCATAGCGATGTCAGTTTTTTTTACTCATTAAAGTTGTAAACGTATGATAAGCGTTGTATTTGTTTTTATTTAAAGAATTTTATAAATTAAATTATAAGAATTGAAATTAATCTATCTATAAAAGTAAAAGAAATGGACATTTTGCGCACAACATAATCTGCGCGTAGCATTTCTATATTAAATTATCAACACAGTCATTTCCAATGAAGTAGCATGTATTTAATTGGGATTTACAACATTTATAAAAACCTTTATAAACCCGCCAGTAACCTGCTAGGCGAGTCAGATACTGATATCTGCATATATCAATATATCCGTGGCCGCATCCAAATTGCAATGTCCAACATCAAAAGTCATTTAAATTTACACTTGAATAGAAGGCTAAACAATAATTCTGAGATATATTTGATGTATCATCATAGTCTTGATCAGGATCACAAAGTCATAAAACCCTTATAGTACCTACATCCGAGAGCAATTTTGGATTATCATTTGGCGCTGAATATGGATCACCAATGCTGAGGTATTGACATCTGTTCCAGTTCTAAAATTCTTATTAGAACAGAACTTTGAAGCATCTGTTGAGATATATTATATTACAGTAGACAATAAACTATACGATCAACATAAAACTGGAGATGATATTTCAGTACACTATTGCTATACAGTTAATTAAAAAATCTTAACTAGAGAGTAAAACTCATACTATTCCATCTCAAAATCAAAATCCAGATGCAAAATAAAAACTTTGAAACTACACACGTGAACTTTTCACAATGGAAGAGAAACCAGGTACTCCGGAAGGGTAAGCACCTTCTGTTCAACTACCTACATCCGCCATGTGTGTAATCAAATTTCAGTGATAGGAACATAAAACTATGGACGTCCAATATATCCAAGGCAATCCTGGACACAGAGACATCAAACTTATCAACAATTCTGTGATGATGGCCATAAAATGTTTTGAAGCCCTGATAAGCCTAGTCTTGCAATATACCAACAATTTATGTGTATGCAGGTTGCATCGTTGTATAAAGTTCCTGGAACAAGCTCTACTATAGCGTTTTAATTGTGAAACAAATACACCATAAGCAGGAGAAGCATATTACTGCATAGAAAAGGAAGGTTGACAATAGAAAATTGAAGTTATCAAGTTAGTTATACAGTTTCAAATGTAGCCTTTCGTTGGCGTCATCAATGAAATATTCTTGACAGCGGCATAATACCACATTACTTCACAATCCCAGAGCTGGTCGACTTGATAAGTGAAAGATTTTTCACAGAGGCATAAAAACGCCAATTCTCCCCTTCCCCATCCTTAAACTGTTCTCTTCGATATAAGTGAGGTCGTTTTGACATTGGCGTATATCTACATTATTACACTCCACTCCTAAAAAGGAATTGTTATACTAATTTATCCTAGTAAACTAAGTTTACAAATCTATATGACAGTGCGTTTGGCTTTTCAAACTTCTTATTTTATTGTTTGATGAAACGTAAAAAGTGCAGCATGACAAACGCCTCCACGACAGACTTTTACATTGATCGATTTCACAATGTCCTGGATGGATGACAAATCGGAAGATAAATGGGATGGGTTATGTGTCAGTGTGATTTTACTATTAGATAGGTATTGATTTACAAATAAGATGAAATCGTTTTTTTTCCTTATCCATAACTCAAATCTTTGTTTTAACCTCTCACACACTGGGGTTTATCCATAACTCAAATCCTTCTTTTAACCTCTCACACACCGGTCTTCATTTGATGGAAAATCCAATAATTTGAAGTACAAAGTTAAAGTGATAAGATTTAAAGGATATATATCTACTCAATTTCCGTTCTGTGTCTCAGCACGTGTAATTGGATTAAAGTATAATCATAAACTTGTTATAAAATGCCATGGTGATAAAGAAAGCACGCCATAAATACACAAACCACGTGATAAAAACCCCATCTAATTTAATACACAAACTGCCCAGACAATTATCACAGCTGTCCTCGCTACAAGGGAGATAACTGTATCATGTAGGATTTCTAAAACGATTATTTTTGTCGTCGAAAAAAATATCACTTAGAACATAACGCATTGTTCAGACTATTCAATTCGCTCAGACAATTTTGTCAGTCATACTCCGCCACAAGGGCGATAACTCTATCACCTAGCACATCAGACATTGATCCGTTGACAAATATAAATTGTGTTTTGAATTACAGTCAGTTTTGACATGAGAATCCTGTTACTTAATTAGCTGTAGGTGTCAGGAGTGGGAGACTCATTTGTAGAGTCTTCATCAAACTACTGCACGATTTAGAATGTTAGAATTGAAGTTTAAAGAATAATTGATGAGTTCACTTGGGTAAGATTACACGTTCTGTGTGAAAATATCGATACTTTGGTACGATATGAAGACGTCGCCTGTAATTTAACAATCGATACTTCTCATTTACAATACCGTTCCTTAAGATAACTTTATCCAATTAAAAATAACTTCCGATAAAATTGATCTTCAAAAATGGATACATCATGTCTGCCACATAAAAAATATAATGTCACAAAATGCTCTTCATCTCGGGATAGTATGTAGTCATATAAAAACATAAAATATTAAAAAGTGTTATTCAAAGCAGCAAGAAATATCAAAACAAGGATAAAATGTCCCACATCAAACACAAAATACCACTCCATGTCAAAATCTCAATTTTAATACCAGAGCCTTCGTAGAAACTTTGTATACTGACAAATTAAGTTTATCACGTTAACTACAACCACGGACGTGAGTCCGGATGTTCCGGGATTTTGGAATAAAAGGAAAATTTATCTATGGGAAGTGAAATATATCTAGAATAGTTTTGGAAGCAAAGGCATCAGGCTTATCATTAATATAGTGATGACGGCCATAAAGCCTTTTTTGCGGGTCGTGATAAGCCTAGTCTTGCAGCAATGTATTCCTGTGTAAACAACTTATTTATTTATTTAATTATTTATTTATTTATTTATTTATTTATTTATTTATTTATTTATTTAAGCGACTGATTATTTCGTCATATTGGACCTGAGTATATTTGACGTCCCATAGTTCTATGTTCCTTTCACTTTTATTACAAACGTTGCGGGTGTAGCTAGTTAAACAAGAGGTGCTTACCCTACTGGAGCAGCAGGTCTCACTTCCCAGGTAAAAGTTCATGTTTTTACCCTAATTTGTCAGTTTCAAAGATTTTATTTTGCTTCTGGATTGTGATTCGGACTTGGATTAGTATGTTCGCTTTTTATTTATACACTTGACGCTGTATGACAAACGTCACGACATCAATTATGTCTCTGTATCAAAAATTACCCTGGACATTTGACGTCCATGTTCCATTCATTCGATTTGTTCTACCTGACGAATGTATATAGCTAAACAGGAGGTGGTTTCCCTTCCGGAACATTCAGCCTCACTTCAATGGAAGAAGTTTACGTGTTTAACTTGTTTGGCAGTTTTAAAGTTTGTACTTTGCTTTAGGGTTGCAATTTGAACATGGATTGATTTTTTTCCAAAAATATGTTAAATCACAATCCAAAAAGCTAAGTAAAAAGTTTAAAAACTGTCAAATTTAGTAAAATACGTGAAGTTTACCAGAGAAGTGAGGCCAGATGATCAGGAAGGATAAGTATTTCTTGTTTAACTTGCTACGCCAGCCACATGTGTAATCAAAATTGAGAATGTAGAAATATAGAAACTATTGGACATCAAATGTATCCAGGGTAATTTTGTATACAGAGCTCCCATACTTATCAACAATGTTGTGATAACGTTCATTTAAACAATTTGGTGACATTGCTAAGTCTAGGTTTGTAATATCCCTGCCTCAATAATTTATTTATAAAAAAGAAATTAACTTTGGTGTATAATGTTCGTGTAGTGGAAACAAGCACTACCTTTCCAGTATAAATTTTGAAACAAATATACTATAAATCGGAGAAGTAGGCATTTTCTGCATAGAAAGGGAAAGTTGACAATAAAATAATTGAAATCAGGTTTATCATGTCAAACTTAATTTGCGCTAAGGTTTTGCACTACTGTTTAGGTGTGCCAGCCACTGGTTGTCAATACCCTGAATTCTACTGGCAGCATTATGTACAATGCTCATTGAAGTGTTCACTGTAACAGACAAGACTACAATACTCATTGAAGTGTTCACTGTAACAGACAAGACGGTCATATATATGGTACTTGATTTATACTTTTGTGTGTTGCTATTCGCTGTTGTGTCGTTGATGTTTTTTTTCAGATTTAATGTTTTTCTGTTTATCAATGTCTCGACTGTTGCCACTTTCTTGAAAAGTTTAATACATCATACTGCAATATTTCAATACCTAAATCTGACCATATAATCGTAAATGACAATTTTTACTTTTCCTCGAATTACCAACTATTTATACAAAACGGAAGAAACATAATGTCCTTGTTTTGAAGCTTTTGTTTTCTGACAAAACATCAAGACAATTTATCCGACGTAAATAATAATAAATTTGATTTTATTGTACACATTTATGCTGGTTTCCTTTTACATTTAATGTCATCTTGTTTTTAAAACTATAGAAGTTTTATGTCTCAATAAAGAAAATGAAATCAATCATTTTAACAGTTTAAAATGTTTACGTTATAATCAAAAGTTATAGAGGGGATGGTTGTTGAGACAATGCCGGAAAAACGCTTTAATGCTTTCCGGCGTCTGAAGCACATTTACGACAACTAGAACATTTTTACGACAACGATTAATCAATATTTATAACTCTGATAAGTCTGATAAGACTAACTCTGTAAGTCTCTTACATTTAACAGGTATTTTATGTAAATGGTGAAAGTGTTAGTATTGTCATTTATTTTCAAAATCAGTCATAAATTTAGTTTTTAAGTAATGGCTTAGAAGACAAAAGAAATCATTGATTGATTTCTCAATTGAATGGTTTTACGCCCCGGTCAAGAATATTTGACTTATATCAGGACGTGACCAGATATAGGTAAAGTTAAAGATGCCCTTTTGCACTACCCGTAAGTCAGTGTGCAGTGATTGTTCCTGAGCATGCTATGGTTACATGACGCATAGAATATTTCTAACTCGGCGAACAATACTAAAGAACTGCTACTTATTTTCAAATTTCTTCAAACTTGGTCAATGTTCGAAAAGTCTGATTTTCCACATACGAGAAAATGACGTTTTTCTTGCAGTTATTATATTCGTGTTCACTTTTACATTGTTTCAACCATTTCAAACTGTCTGTATAGTTTATAACAATGAAAGGAAAAATAATCTTTCTTACCTCATGCGTTTCAGATCGTATATGCTTATCAAATGCTTTTAAGAAAAAAAATCAGATATCAACTATATCAGCACGCGAAGTCATTCATTCTATTTCTAGAAAATGTTTTAATGTTTGTAACCGAAAGCTTGTTTGTTGCCGATGCATAGTTATAATAAAGTTCAGTTGAAATGCCTTGACTTCGGAATACAAAACAAAAATAATATAAGCCAAATAGTAATATAAAAACAAACACGCCAAATACATGTCGAAACCACAATTCCAAAAGCAATTCCAAAACTTCGAAGCAAATAATTATGTTAAACGCATAAATTTCCAACTTGGAAGTCAGACTGTGTGTTCTGGAAGAGCAAGCACTTCCACTTCAGCAAGTAAACCCGCTACATGTGTAATCAACATTAGGAATGTAAGTTACATGGAACTATGGGATGTCAAATATACCCAGGTTAATTAAATCAATGGTAATAAAATCAAATATCTGACTTAGCAATTCATCTTTGTATATTATGAAATTGAATGAAATAAAACAGCAAAGATTATGAGTCAGTATTATTTAACGAGTTATGGCATGGATTAGTATGTTTGTTTTTTATTATATATGTACTCAGTATATATGGTGGTATTAATCTATATTTAATTCTATATAAATCCGTATACAGACGTGACATTATTATAGTTTTATGAGTGTATACAAAAACTGCTACCACAGAGGAAATCAAATCACGAAACACTATATCGTAGTTTTTAAGCCAAAGAGGATTTCGATTCCGACTACAATACAAAGTTTTTTCTATTTGATTCCAAACACAAATCGATGTGGAAGTTACTACATTTCAGTATACCAATTTGACTTGCACTATGTAAGCCTTGTCAAGTCATCATTAACCTATACAATGCTATATTCAGGGTATTAGTAGTACCTTAATACAGACGGTATTGCCATATAATTCACATAAAATGTTGAATATTTAATTGTAAACTTTACAAGGAAAGTTCAAAAGTGTTCTGCTGTGGAAAATAGAAAATTGTATCTTTATATCATGGATTTAACACTAACCAGTGCCACCTATAACATGTCATAACAAGACTATGAACAACAATACCTTGTTGTAAAATAAATGATGGTTGTGGAAACTCCAACGGTTCTATTACCACCCCAATATACATTAACTCAAGTTAACATCCAAAGCCGGGCGATTTATTATCAGTGGTCCTGATATGTTTGGTAGTTTCTACCATTACATTGCGTTCACTGGAACATGTTTTTACGATACATTTTTCGTTTTTGTATTTTATTAACTTATACCAATGAATTAAAGTAGGAAAACCCCTTTTTGTCATACACTCGCCTGTAGTAAAAGAAAAGAACACAAAATACCAAACAATCAAAACAAGAAAAAAATTTTTAAAAAAACCACAATACTAGATAATGCAGCTCTCGACTTTTGACGGATACTGGGTTGAATAACAAAACTCACAGGTGAAGTTGTAACAAGTTGTTTTGACCGAACGTTGATTGATTTTAAGGAGGATTTGATAGGCTTTTTTCTCTTATACATATCTATATAGCAGGCATAACATAGAAATCCAGGAAATGATAATACAACCAAACCTTACAATGAATGGAAACAAAATGTAGCAATGCTCCCTAGATAAAAACCTTATGTTGGTCTTTCCAGAATATATATAATGGTTCACGGTTTTGAAAAAAGTTTATATGTCTGTATTTCTGAAACAATGGTTCAAAATCAACCAAATGAGACCTCCAAACAAGGCCATTGGTCCTGATAGGTGTTTAGATTTTCTTTGCATTGTCTGAGTTAGCTGTACTATCAATAATATGTATTATTTCGATTTCTTGGTTGATAGTTTTAAGTGCACCTTTCTCAGCTGTAAATGCCTTTCTTCTATTATATTATCATTAGTACAAATATTATTATCCTTTTTAAATCATTGAACCCAAAAAAGCAAACTAAATCGCTGAAAAGTGACAAATTAAGTTCAACCTGAGAGCTTCTTCCAGGAAAATAAGAACGGGTGTTCCGGAAGGGTAAGTTCTTCCTGTTTAGTTAGCTACACCCCGCCGCATATAAAAATCCAAATTTGTAATGAAAGGAATACGGTCCTAAGAGACATCAAATATATCCAAGATAATTTTTGACACAGAGATATCATACTTAACAATATTGTTATAACAGCCTTAAAGAGCATAGGTTTGTTAAAAATTAGCTTGTAAACTTGCTTCGTTGTATGAAAACGAAATGAATAATGATACTTACCGAGATTTCACCATGTATGCAATCAAGAATTAACAACAGAAGGGGAAGAAACCTTCTTGTTGTTTATTTAAATTCGTCTCAATCTTTGATATTACACTAGCTAGTAATTTAAATAAATTGAACAGTGTTGTTTATTTGATGTTATATTTTTTAGCTTCAATTTCATTTATCACCGTCATGTCATCTATCTTGAATCAAATATATGCTTTAAAATGTTCCAATTTTATTATAAATGGGAGCTAAACCTCGTAAAAAATTTATCTTTTAAAGAATGTCGATATTCTGTATTAAAATTTCCCATTTTATTTTGTTAAAGCAATGTCTTTTATAACATATATTCCATTTAAACTAGTTGTTGGTTTCATTAACACGTAGGTTTATCTGGTCTAATAGTTGAAATATGATTAGTTAAAGTTGTAGATCTTCAAAAGAAGCATTGTTAAATTAATATATTTCAAAAAAGGTATTGCCTCAACAAAATAAAATGGAAAATAAATACAGAATATAGAACTTCCCAGGAATATCAAATAGTTTACGATAATAAGCTCCCATGTAAACAAAAACATTTTAACCCATAAACTTTATTCGATTTAAATGGTACGACAGTGAAGTGTTAAATTGAAGCTAAGAAATATCACATTAAATCGAATAAGCCCCAGTGTTCAATTTATTTAAATTATCAGATAGTGTAAAATCATAGATTAAGACAGACTCAAAATAAACAGCATGTAGGTTAATTAATCTCGATTGTGTTTATTGAGGATAACATGCATGATATATTTTTTTCGTTTTGTTCACTCGGGGATATTGCAAACCGTTGCAAGCCATGGTCCTAAAAATATTATCCGTTGTGAAGTACTTATTATTATTTAGTTGAAAATTTTTTCTTTATATCCTTTCTTCAGGTTTTTTTTAAATAATCGCTAACTGCTGCAGAATAACATTGATTGTTTCAAATTTCTATATCTCACTATATAATTCCATATTATACCAGTTTTAATTTTTACAGCACTAGACGGCCGTTTCGGAATACAATTCCTCATCAGTAGTGCTTGGACCAAAATTATGAAACCAAAAATTTTTGAAGATGTTGTAAACTTACCCAAAGGACCAAAATATATTTTACCAAATTAAGCTAAGGAAATACTTTGCATGAGGGAGTATACCTTAGTTTTTGAGAAATTTCAAATTTTAACTTTCAGGAAATTTAGACAATTATAGTATATTTCTGACAATAATACAAAATTATTGCCTACTGAGTTGGTGATATACTCGGGGCACCAGCCACCAGCAGAGATATCGGCTCAGGGGTTTAAATTCCATATATACCAGTTTTAATTTTTACAGCACTAGACGGCCGTTTCGGAATACTATTCCTCATCAGTAGTGCTTGGACCAAAATTATGAAACCAAAAATTTTTGAAGATGTTGTAAACTTACCCAAAGGACCAAAATATATTTTACCAAATTAAGCTAAGGAAATACTTTGCATGAGGGAGTATACCTTAGTTTTTGAGAAATTTCAAATTTTAACTTTCAGGAAATTTAGACAATTACAGTATATTTCTGACAATAATACAAAATTATTGCCTACTGAGTTGGTGATATCCTCGGGGCACCAGCCACCAGCAGAAATATCGGCTCAGGGGTTTAAATTCCATATTATACCAGTTTTAATTTTTACAGCACTAGACGGCCGTTTCGGAATACAATTCCTCATCAGTAGTGCTTGGACCAAAATTATGAAACCAAAAAATTTTGAAGATGTTGTAAACTTACCCAAAGGACCAAAATATATTTTACCAAATTAAACTAAGGAAATACTTTGCATGAGGGAGTATACCTTAGTTTTTGAGAAATTTCAAATTTTAACTTTCAGGAAATTTAGACAATTATAGTATATTTCTGACAATAATACAAAATTATTGCCTACTGAGTTGGTGATATCCTCGGGGCACCAGCCACCAGCAGAGATATCGGCTCAGGGGTTTAAATTCCATATTATACCAGTTTTAATTTTTACAGCACTAGACGGCCGTTTCGGAATACAATTCCTCATCAGTAGTGCTTGGACCAAAATTATGAAACCAAAAATTTTTGAAGATGTTGTAAACTTACCCAAAGGACCAAAATATATTTTACCAAATTAAGCTAAGGAAATACTTTGCATGAGGGAGTATACCTTAGTGTTTGAGAAATTTCAAATTTTAACTTTCAGGAAATTTAGACAATTATAGTATATTTCTGACAATAATACAAAATTATTGCCTACTGAGTTGGTGATATCCTCGGGGCACCAGCCACTAGCAGAGATATCGGCTCAGGGGTTTAAATTCCATATTATACCAGTTTTAATTTTTACAGCACTAGACGGCCGTTTCGGAATACAATTCCTCATCAGTAGTGCTTGGACCAAAATTATGAAACCAAAAATTTTTGAAGATGTTGTAAACTTACCCAAAGGACCAAAATATATTTTACCAAATTAAGCTAAGGAAATACTTTGCATGAGGGAGTATACCTTAGTTTTTGAGAAATTTCAAATTTTAACTTTCAGGAAATTTAGACAATTATAGTATATTTCTGACAATAATACAAAATTAGTGCCTACTGAGTTGGTGATATCCTCGGGGCACCAGCCACCAGCAGAGATATCGGCTCAGGGGTTTAAATAATATATAACTGATATTTGTATTTTATTCAAATTGTGACAATATGACACACATAGCAGACAGAAGTATAAACTGTAATTTACAAAGTAATTTCAAATCCTGTTAAATAATCTTAAAAAATATCCTGTTTTATTTTTATTACTTTCTAAAAATGTATCAGTATGTCTTTATCTTATTAGTAATGTCCGTATTTAGCCATTAAATGTGTAATTACATCAATTTTCTTAAATTTATATGGTTTCTGTATTAAGACGAAATGAGGGATAATTTATCTTAAAAATAACTTTAAGTTTCAACTAAATACACCCAAAAGGAAGTCTTTCTAACACTGAAGTCACTCACAACTTCAAGAGATTATCTTCTGGGCTGTATTTGGTAATAGTCAACGAAACTATGAAACATTATAATCAAAAACAAACATACTTAATCATTTCCGAATCACAATCCAGAAGCAAAGTAAAAACTTTGGAACTGACAAGTTAGGTTAGACACGTGAACTTCCACCAGGGAAGTGAGGCCGGGTGCTCTGGAAGGGTAAGCACCTCCTGTTTAGCTAGCTACACCCGCCACGTGTGTAATCAAAATTGTGTGAAAGGAACATAGAACTATGAGACGTCAAATATATCCAAGGCAATCCTGGACACAGAGACAATACTGTGATGACGGCCATAAAACTTTTTGAGGGCCTTGATAAGCCTAGGCTTGCAATATCCCTGAGTCAACAATTTATTTGCAAGCAGCCTACTTCGTTGTACAAAGTCCCCGTAGTGGGAACAAGCTCTACCATAGCGTATTAATTGGGAAACAAATACACCATAAGCAGGAGAAGCAGGTATATTGCTGCATAAAAAAGGAAAGTTGACAATAGAAAAATTGAAGTCATCACGTTTGTCATAAAGTTTCAAATGTAGCCTTTCCTGTGCGTCATAATTCAGGTATAAGTCTAAATATGAAGCAGAACTTGAGGAATCCGTCGTGTCTTTTATTTCAAGCTCACTAGGATAGATGACATTTACATAGTCTTCAAATTTAGGATTGTTAAGAGACAGAACGTCATCTATATATCTGTATGTTGAGTTGAATGATTTGGCGACAGTTTTCTCTCCAGATTTAACAAGGTTCTGCATTTATTCTGCTTCGTAAGAATAAAGAAACAAATCAGCAAGCAATGGTGCACAGTTTGTACCCATTGGTATACCGATTGTTTGCTGAAAAACTATATTTCCAAACACAACAAATATGTTATCTATCAAAAACACCAACATTTTGTTGATGGTATCTTCAGTATATTTTTGTTTGGAATCCGTATGGTGCTTGACAAAATAACCAGAATCCCTGTTCAGCACCAGATATTTGTATCTTGGCTTACCGTTTTTGTAGAAGAAAGACAAGTGAATAATTTCTTTAAAACGTTCTTTCAATTTAGAATGAGGGATTGTGGTGTATAGTGTAGAAAAATCAAATGTTTTTATACTTTTTACATGAGATCAAGTATTAGAAGCAAGATGTTTAAGTAATTCTTTAGAATTTTTGAGAATCCACATTTGGTTGATTCCAGATGTAGAATATACTTTTTCTTTTTCTAAATTAGCTATTGAAAAACTACAGACAAGACAAGAAAACAAATATTTAACAATAAAAAAAACATATAAACTAATCCATATTTAAAAATACCAAGACTTGACTATAATCTCTTGAAGTTGTGAATGATTTCAGTATTGTAAAGATTTGCTTTCCGGTGTATTTTATTGAAAACTCAATTTATTGATTTTAAAACTCGTGACTCGTGGGCAGGTATTGAAGTAAATGCTCAGTGTTCTAATTATAGAACTATTGGAAGCCTTTGACTATCCTATCTTACAATCAGAAATATGCGCAATAAAAAATAAAAAATTAAATTTAAATAAACAATGTACCAACCGTCCATGCACTTAAACTCACGTATCTTCTTCCATATTTTAATATCTTTTGTTGATGGATCTTGCACTTGCACTGTTAAAATCCCAAGTGCGTATTTATTAAGTTACAACTTTGTTTTGTGTACTTTAAATTTAAATATACTTTTGAAATAGAACACAGACCTTAAAACACTCTTACTTTTATGTTCTAATGTTACAATTATTACACTGGGTTTTATTACATGCAGACAATTTCAAAGTAAAATATAATCAGTGTAAATTATAACTTAACATTTATAGCTGGAGAAGCAATTACCAGGATATCACTCCAATATAAACCGTTTTAACATTTTAACGTCTGTCATTAGGGTGTGTAGTAATATCCTATTTATTGATGTGTTCTGAATGATTTCTGGATTGTTATTTGAAGTAATTCTAAGAAACACAATTAACGTTAGAATACAGACATCCTCCACGCAATTAGATAATAGAGGATTTGATTTTTATCTATTGGGAACTATACACAGAAAAGTTAAATAAAAACAAGACGACAAAACAAGAATAAAAAGTAAACGTAAAGGTGGAAGATATTAAAATTTAAATTAATCGCATAATTAAAATAAAATATAGAAAGTTGAAAATCCCTTTTATACTTAAAACAGTGATTCCTATTTACATTGAAATCTATTCTGTAAAGTGTCGAAAAGAGTCTGATTAATCCGAATAATATTTACGTTACTATAAGCATTATTAATGACAATTTAGCCTTCAGTAACAAAATTAAAGGGTAAGTACTACGTTTCCTACATTTTATCCAGAAAAACAAACTCTTTAGATGCCCTACAATCAACTTATACATATTTTATTGGCTTTAGATTGCTTTCAGACATTCCGAGCACGGCTCTAGAACTAACACTTACAGCTCTAAATCACCATCAGATAAAACAGTCCTCGTCTGATAGAACAAAATATAATTTCCGGTAATTTTAGTACTGAGTAAATCGTCTCAGCGTAATGATATTTATAAGCTGGGGATGAACTAGTTTCCATTGCTTCTCTATATCACTTTTCATTAGAAATGGCTTCTCTGACACATACACTTTTATTGTAAGATTATAAGACTATGTAGGTCGATGCCAAGAGTATATATATCGTAAACTATCTATAAAGAAGCTTTGTCTGGTATCTTGGTTGCTATAAATACTAATGCTTTTTGTTTCTTTCTCGTCTTATTTGGCTATTTCTATGCTTCTATAATTTGCTTGCACAAGTACATGTATATCTGTTGTGTTATTGGATGCCTTTGTCGTAAAATACTAGTACGTGCTATTTTTATTAACAAATTTCTTTGTGTTATTTATTGAACGAGAAAGTGTGCTGCATTTACTGTATTGCGAAATAGTGAAAAGGGGTGGTCACGAGTTTGCACAATGGATATATTTGATTGCATATTCAAATTAAACGTCAAACGGCCAGGTCAAACTGCACACAATAAGTAATTTCTTTTCGAATATTTTTTCTAAACAAAACATATGGCTATAATCGACATATGAATACGCTTTTATTATTTTTTAACATTCCAAGCAAAAAACAGAGAACCAACACTAATATCTCTAAATCATACTAGGATGAGCCTGGACTTGTCTGATAGCAGAAAAAATAAAATTTCCGGTAATTCCAATACTGAGTAAATTATCTCAGCGTAATGACACTTAATAGCTTCAGACTTGTAATTGTGGATTTTTTTCTACTTTCCTGTCCAAGTCTAAATAATAACCCAGTAATAACACCTGATATAAGAACGATTCAGTTTGCATCATAATTTATTGTTATTTTATGGCATGTTTAGCGAAGATCGTTTTTATGAGCTATTATATCCACCTCTGTATGAAGTTTGGTGCAAGTATAATTCTAATATGTGCCAAAGGTTCCACTTGAGTCTGCTTATCGGCATTAAAATCCCTCAGTACACTGGAAGATTATGTAATTAAGTACATTATTTTTGTCCCAAATACTCAGCCTCTTAATACAATTTTCATTCACCCCATTTATGTGGTGCCTTTCACAGTTTATCCGGATGTCAATTTACAGCTACATGTAGGCTATATCCAGTCTGTTACTGTGTATTGATAGTTCATAAGTTTCTTCCTTGCCTGTAATCCATTATACTGTGACGTTCAGTAAAACATTTAAGACCTGTTCACTGTTATCCTTTATTATACGCTTAACGGGTGTACTTAGGGCGGCTAGTCCTTGTGCTCAAGGGCACCTTGTGCCATATTAGTGATTTCATTACGACCGACTAAATAAACATCTCCAATGAAACCGGAGGTGGTAAAGGTTTTTATTTCTATGGCACATTCTAATCGTTCTTTTTCGACCATAAACGCAGTGACATGAGTACCAATGCCGTAAGTAGAATATAAACCATAATAGTTTCAATCAATTTATATTACACATGTGTCGGATTTAGGTAGCTAAACAGGAGGTGCTTACCCTTCCAGAGTACCGGGCTTCAATTCCTTGATGAAAATTCACATGTTTTCTTAATTTGCAACTTTTTACTTTGCTTTGGAATTATGATTTGGACATGAATTTATACTTTTGCTTTAATAGAACAAACCAAGAAGGTTTCCAAGACAGTAATTGGTTATTTTAAATTCAAGACTCAAAATAGTTTTTATTAATTTTTTTTCGGAATAGGCTACTGAAAATAGTTAAATAGTTCAACTTCCTATTTCAATATTAACAAAAGGGCTTTCTGCTTCGTCGCAATTTGATATGTCAAAAAATCGGAAAGATAAATGAAGTTCGAACGTAGCTGAACTTTGCATGATGGGTAATTATGTAATGTTAGCACAAGCTAGCACGCCACGACGCTAGCACGGAATTATACATATATAACTGTATTAATCAGAACATTTCTCTTTACGATATGTCAAGAATAATTTACTGAAACAACTCTAAAATCATTGAGACAGGAGATATGGTAAAACATGAATTTGGTTTCGAATTTAAAATGCAATAATTCATATTTAATTTAATCCAATAGTTGCCAATCATATTAAGATATGATATTCTTATCTACATGTATTAGGTTTCCTCGAGACCTTACAAAACCGTTGCATTAAAAATCAAAAACAAACATACTAATCAATGTCCGAATCACAATCCAGAAGCAAAGTAAAAAATTTGGAACTGACAAGTCAAGTAAGTCACGTGAACTTCAAACAGGGAAGTTAGGCCGGGTGCTCCGGAAGGGTAAGCACCTCCTGTTTAGCTAGCTACACCCGCCACGTGTGTAATCAATTTTTGGCTTCCTTTTTCGTTCCTAATTATTCCCATAAAATTTCCATTTGATAAATCTTTTTTTCAAACACACACATACCTCTCCCAGTCCATAAAATTGATAAGGAGGTACATGCCCTTCCGGATCACCCGGTCTCGTTATTCTTGTGAAGGTTTAACTTTTTACTTTTTTTCGTGATGTAGATCTTGACATAAACTGTTATGTTTTTATTCAACATATTCCGAGCTGTTTTATGTCAAAAACAAACATTTAAATTCATACTTCCAAAGCATATATGAGATAAAAGATTATTAGCAAGTTGAATTAACATTAACAGTATAACAGAAAAAGGAAAATTTTAACTAAAAACATGTGATCGGAAACAGACAAGACAAGATGAAATAGAAAGCAATATAAGTCAATATATATCAATATATAATAAAACCATTTTTATATTTTAGATGAATGTAGATAGGAAATCGAGTTGTCTGGGCCTTACTTGGGTTTCAGGTGATACATTATGATATAGTGTAATACAAGAAAGGTAATTTGTACCCGTTTGTCAGAATTTACTTAAAAGCGGAAAACTTCATCATCTGTAGTTCAGACAATTGGTCAATATTATTTCCTGTCCTAAACCAAAGCTCTGAAGACAGTTAAAAATATCAACCAATCAAACGTCATTAAATGGGAAATGAAAGGATGAAAATACTGTACAGGCAAAAACTTTGTTTAATAGATGTAGATAGATCTTTCCAAAGAATTTATAGTGAAGAATGTAAAGGTATAAAAACTGGTATCTTATATCTAAAACCTAGAAATAGAGCATCAATTAAAGTCATCAAATACTTATTTAAAAATTGGGGGAAAATAACATATTTTTCAAAAATCAAAAACAAACATATAATACAGCAATTCCAAAGCAAAGTCAGACCTTTGAAGATGGCACATTATTATAAAGTTAAAAATGTGAACTGAAAATGTAAGCACACCCTGATTAGCTAACTACATCAGCCACGTATGTAAACAATTTCTCAAGATAAAATTACATATTTTACCAGGTTTTGATTTTACAGCACTTGACGTTCGTTTCGGAATTCCATTCTTAATCAGTAATGCTTGGACAAACATTGTGAAACCAAACTTTTTAGATACCAAAAGGATCAAAATGTACTCAAATTTAGCTAAGGAAATTATTTGAATCAGAATGTATACCTTAGTGTTTGCTAGCAGCAAATTTAGATATTGTTTTAACTGAAAAAGCTAAGCTATAATAAAATGAAGTTCAATTTAATTTGTAAAGAGTTTTCAGTCGGAAATGATATGACCAGATGTGAACGTGTATAATAGTTTATAGGTGGCATTGAGAAGAGGGAAATATACTTTGCGACAGTTTACACAACCAATAACACAAAATAATAGCAATATAAATTAATAAAGTATATAATAACTATGACTAAAAAATTCCAAGAAAATTGTTTTTCAAGACAATCAGCTTTTTCTTGCATACATTTACCTCACTTCCCTGGTGAAAGTTCACGTGCATAACCTAACTTGTCAGTTCCAAAGTTTTTACTTTGATTCTGGGTTGTGATTAAGATATGGATTAGTGTGTTTGTTTTTGATAACATCAATAATTTAAGATTTTACCATCTATATTGCAATTATATAACTAAAATATATGAATGGATGGCAGTAAATGGTGATTTGAAACTGTTACTCTGTACGTAATTAGATCAATCCAATAATCATGATAAATTTAAATAACTATGGTATATTTAATTACTGATATCAAGTTTTATGTTTACCTTTAATTACAATTAATATGGGATTTCTATCGCAGAAATTGATGTTTCAAGTCCGTTATATCCATCATTAATTATATGAACATTTTATCACCATGATTGTGACGACGTTAAAGCATGAAAACGGTAAACGGGGTCAAAATTAATCGCATGTAGTATTTTTATTTATGTACAGATTTGAACCGCTATACAAACTTAATATCAGTGTAAAATCGCTGTATCCTGTTTGACATAGTTTCAGATAGGGTTATATAGTGTTTTCACATGAACCAGCATTTCAGTACGACTTTTCTTTCCCATCGAAGATAACTATCACAGAAGCATAGTAATCAAAATCAAACACACCAATCACGAGTCTTAAGCTAAACAAACCGACAAATTAAGTTACACACGTGATCTTTCACCGGGGAAGTGAGGCCAAGTGCTCCCGAAGGGCAAGTAGCTACAACCGTCATGTGTGTAATCAAAATTGAGATTGAAAATAACAGGGAACTATAAGATGTCAAATCGTATTTATCAACAATATTGTGATGGCGGTCATAAACATTTTGATGGCCTTGCTAAGCCTAGGTTTGCCATATCCCTGTATCAGCAATTTGTAAACAGCTTGCTTCATTGTATAGAGATCCCGCAGTGGAAACAAAATGTATCACGGCGCACTTTGAAACAAATACACCACAAGAAGGAGAAGCAGAGATATATTGCTGCATAGAAAAAAATTTGTCGATACAAAAATTGAAGGCATCATCTGTCATAAAAGTTCAAATGTAGTATTTCGTAGGTAGCATACTTTAGGTATGAATATGCAGGACAACTTGAAGAATCAGTCACACCGTTTATTTCAATCTCGCTAGAATAGATGACATTCACATGATCTCTAATTATTAAAAGATAGAACGGCATCTTTATATTATCTAATGCGGAGTTGAATGATTTGGCGACAGTCTTCTAAAGATTTACTATGGCTCTGCCTACATTCAGTTTCATAAAAATAAAAAGACAAATCAGCAAGTCTAATAAATGAATGATTGTATAATTTCTATAGCGTCTGAATAATCAAAACCTTTACATTAAAACATCTACGTAACTATAAGCTACATCTACGTAGTTACTATGACAATAAATACGCAGAGAGCAAAATAAAGAGAAAAAGTCTATTTTTGTCCATTAAAAAAACCATTCTCCAAATCTTCTATAGGTCTATTTTTTCTATTTGTCCACCGGTGTGATTATAGTATAATTGGAGGGCCCAAACCATTATACTTATTTCACCACCAGTGGTCTATACATACTCACATTTAACCATTAAACATGAACTGATCTACCAAGCACTACTGGTGATGAATTGTATTCCAAAACGACAGTCTATTGCTGCAAAAGTAACACTGGTATAATATGTTCACCACTCGGTCGGTATCTCTGCTGGTGAAACAAATCATCCCAGATGGTATCATTTACTCAGTTGTCAATATGTTTGTATTGTCAGAATTATACTATTGCCTAAATTTCCTACAAGTTAAAATATGAAAATCATCAAAAACTATGGTATACTCCGTCATGCAAAGTATTTCCTTACATAACTTTTGTTAAATATACTTTGGTCCTTTAGATATTTTTACAACCCCATGATAAAATATTTTGGTTTCACAATTTTAGTCCAAGCACTACTGATGAGAAATTGTATTCCGAACGATGGTCTAGTGCTGTAAAATTAACACTGGTATAATGTGTTACCAAATTAAAATAAACATACTAACCATGTCCAAACAATGATTCAACAACGTATTTATTCCACATGACTTTTTAAAAACAATTGTTCGAATACATGTGTAAGTAACAAATATAACAATGTTGGAACGGTTTATATAGGGAGTGCCATATTAATAATCTCTCTCTCTCTCTCTCTCTCTCTCTCTCTCTCTCTCTCTCTCTCTGATGAATTGGTATTTTAAAATCTTAAAATAGTGTTGATTGATTAACACATGTTTCATATTGTTTTTAAAATCCTAGAAACTATGTGAAAATGTCATCTATCCTAGCGAGCTTTGAATAGACAATAAATGACAAGACTTATTCCCTAAGTTCTGCTTCATATTTAGACTTGTATCTCAGTTATAGCGCCCACGAAAGGCAACATTTAAAATGTACGACAAACGTGATGACTTCAATTTTCTATTGTCAACTTTCCTTTTCTATGCTTCTCCTGCTTATGATGTATTTGTCTCCTTATAAATACACTATGGTAGAGATTGTTCCCACTATAGAAACTTTATACAACGAAGCGAGCTGCTTACAAATGAATTGTTGACCCAGGGTAATTGCAAGCCTATGCTTTTCTGGGCCTTCAAAAAGTCTTATGGCTGTCATCAAAATATTGTTTATAAGCTTGATATTTCTGTGTCTAGGATTGACCTTGATACATTTGACGTCCCATAGTTCAATGTTCCTTTCACTCAATTTTAATTACACGCGTGGCAGGTGTAGCTAGGTAAACAGGAGATGCTTACCCTTCCGGAACACCCGGCCTAACTTCCCTGGTGGAAGTTCACATGTTTAACTTAACTTGTCAGTTTTTACTTTGCTTCTGTGTTGTAATTTGGACATGGATTAGTATGTTTGTGTTTCATTGTTGTTGGGAAAATCGAAAGCATTGTATCCAATTACATCTTATTTACACAATAAAACATAAAACCAATTTTATTTAAATGAAATGTCTTAATGGTGTTCAGGTTTCAAGGTTACAAAAACAAATTAAGAATAAAAACAGCTAGTAACTTTAATTTGTAACATAAAAGAAAACAAAAACAAATTAAGGATAGGGGAATAGTTTTCAAAAACAGATATTGCTTTAATATGTAATAAAGCAGATTTCTGTGACACTAAATAAGACTGTATAATTCCAATTGCAAAGACGTCACTTTACCAGACTTCTGTAGGAATAAATGGTCTTTAATGTGCATCTGAATAAGTGTGATTTTATTTTAATCACATATTATTTGAGGATTTTCTTGTATAAATGCACATTACAAATCAACTAACAACACATTAGCAAAACTTGTCAATAACAAAAACGACAGGCATCAATAATCAACGTTTTAAATGGAAGATGTATTATGGAAAAGGGGAAACAGAATGCTGAAATGGTTTTTATTTTAAAGAAGTTCTTATATATAAAGTTGAATAATTTGGTATATAAGTATTGAGAATTAAATAATTTGCTAGATGCAAAAACATGCTTACAATAACCAAACAACTAACAACACGAAACAATGAAAGAATAAAATGGGAAACCAGGAGAAAGGAATTCAGTAATTGCAACTGACAAACATGTTTAAAACATTTATTTGCAACAGCCAACGCTACCAAGAACAAAAACCAACATATAATGAAACCGTCACTCAAGTCAATATAAGAAAATGCAAACACAAAAAACACTCATTATTACTAAACATGTTTTTTGCAGCACTAGGCGGCCGTTTCAGAATAAAATTCCTTATTATTAAAATATTGAAATTTGAATTTGTACTGGAGCCAATTTAGATGCCCTAAACCATCCCACTTATTTAAAACAAGTAGACCATAAATTCGCACATTTACAAATTAAATATAAGTCTAATTTTTAAACATCCAGATAACATAGAGAGGATATATGTCGAGCCGTCGACACTTAAAGCTTTTGCTTTCTGATTTATGTAAATGGTTTTATACCATCCATCTGATAGTTTGTTTCGTTTTTACTTTGAATATTACATAACGTAAACCAATTTATTTAATTGTATATGTTCAGAACTAGAATTAGACGTTGAATCTTAGATTATAACCTAAGACATATTAAGCGCAGATATTTACTGAGATTATGCAGCAAAAGTTCAGATTTTTTATATGAAAATTACTCAATGGAATCAATAAAGATTCAGCAGTCACAGACTAGATAATTTATAGTCAGATCGGAGATAGAGAGCTATTTGGTTTACATTATAAATTATGGTTCATGAAATTCAGACCTGATTTCTGATTATTTTTGTTATATATATTCATATATTATAGATGTAACTGCCCATGTTATTATTTTTAAATGTCATCGTGTTCTTAGCGCCTTAAACTGAACATCTTACAATGACACACATATTTGGTTATTTAATGAAACACAAACATACCTATCCTTCTTCAAGCCACAATCCCAAAAATCAAAGTTAAAACTTTGAAGACGTAAACTTCCACTAGAGAAGTAAGGCTGGGTGCTCCGGAAGAGTAAGTCTCCAGTCTAGCTATTTGTACTCGCCACGTGTGAAATCAAAATAATTAAAAATGTAAGGAACATGGAACTACAAAAATGTCAAATATAATACAAAGAGTTTGGCATTCTATTGCATGGTCAGATAAATGTCTATTGTCACGTTTTATAATTAACTTTAAACTCCACTCTAACATAACAGTCTGAAGGTTGATAAATTATATACTTGAATAAAAAACATCCTAATTTAATATGAATTATGAATATCGCTGCCTTAACCAACTAAATTCAATATATTAAAAAGAATATTAAATTCTCTAAGGTTGGATCTTTAAATGTACTACACTGAACCAAAGGGTCGGAAGACTGAAATGATTAAAATTACTCTGAATGTTGGAGAATGAATTCGAGTAATCAAATTTATCGCGTTAACAATCCACAATTGAAATAAAACGGCAGACTATTGAGTTTCCTGCGACAGTAATTTTTAAATTGAGAAAAACTTTTTGCACAACATTTAAACACTATGTATCATTTACCAGATCTATAAGAAAGGCATATATTTGATTTACGTTAGTTTGTATGATATGGAAGTAGTACATTGAACCTAAGAAGAAACGGAAGAATCTTGAAAATTTGAGTGTAATACATCATGCATGTGTTTTTGTCGCGCATTGTGTTCAGCTCATTTTTGTTGAAAATATTTTCAGATATCTTATAATAGCAGAAAGGGGTTTGTGACTAGGCAACAACCTATACAACCCCGAACATCAATTATAAAACTTCTGACTTTGAACGGGCAATGAATAAAATGTCAAACGGCATTGCTATAATACAATTAGGGTACCATCAACCACCCTTTTCATTTTAAAACTATTGTAAATGAGTGATTTTGATGTTCTAAGCGGTTAATAAACCTAAGAGTGTAACATATATAGAAGAAATTTCAATTGAAAAAATGTACTTGGCGACAGCCAACGCAATAAAAGATCATAACAATCAACATGGACCAGTATGTTTGTTTTTATCAAATAAGACAAGTAAAAATAAAAACATTGGGACAACTAATTATAATTTTGCGATCGATCAATGATTTCAATTATTTGATTTGAAACGTCTTTGAATATTGTTGCAAAAAGAATAACGTAACAATGTAAAATTAGTTAATAAAAACCACCAACACTCGTATAGTCTTACAAAATCGTGTTTCAAATACAATGTAAAAAGGACTTTGATGTAAGCTGATGTCAGGTATTAATGTTTTGTGGAAGGTGGGATGGTTAAGTTGACACCGGTAAGTGTTATTCATTCATTCTTAACCGTGATGATCAAACGTTCACAGAATTTATAAAGCACACAAAGAGATTCAAGTTATAATACCTCTGATAGAAATCTCAGATAAATAGTGATATAAAATAACAATACATGAAACACACAAACTTGATATTTGTAATAAAATGTATCATCAACACATTATATAGTCTAGCTTTGAAGTGATCGGAATTAGAGAACGTTAACATTGAATTAGGTTATACTAATTCTTTAAAATCGTGCTCAGTGTTTTACTGTCTTATTATCTCTCAACATTAAGTGGTATGGCGTAATAACTTTGCTTCATCATCTTTATTGACCTGACGTTATATCAAAAACAAACATACTAATCCATGTCCGAATCACAATCCAGAAGCAAAGTAAAAACACCAGGGAAGTGAAGCCGGGTGCTCCGGAAGGGTAAGCACCTCCTGTTTAGCTAGCTACACCCGCCACGTATATATGAAAATAATTCATTTCTCCTTTGTTTTAAGCATATTTTGATTGGTCATATTTTTCTTTTACGTTTGCATGAATGGATTGGCTCTCAGTGACGTCATTTTATTATGGATGACGCATAGACATTTGAATTTCTACGCCATAACGATGCTATTTTTTACTTGCTACGGTAATATTGTTATATAAATTGTTGATTTGTTGTTGAGAAAATTTCTATGAATTGAATTATAAGAAATGAAGTTAATTTTTCTTTTTGTTATGGAAATACAGTTATTAATTTCTATTATTGATAAGAAATTATTGATTGTACGGAAAACTGCAAGATATAAATAAATTTTCATTATGTTTATCTTGCATTTCAGTTTTCCCTTGTGGTTGATGGTCCATGTCTAACATCAATATTACTTGGTCAACAATCAACAATGTGTTTTATATTGTTTCATAAGCTTTTGTAAATCTATACATTACAGAATCAATTTATTATATGTAATATCATATTTCAATATTTTTATCTCTTTTATTTTTTATTTCAAGGAAATATCTTGATAATTTTCTTTCCAAGTTGTTAACAATTTGAAAATTGAAATATATACCGTATCCCCCAGTGGAAAAAAAGTAAAATAAATCTCTATAAGGTACTGTATTAATTTACCAGGAAGTCTACAATGAAGAGGAAATAGTTTTTTCTTAGAAAAATCTCTTATTGCAATAACCTATAAATCAAAGTGCAATCCGGATAAGTTGTTTATTGGGGATCAAGTTCGTGAACAGATTTACTTCGTGTAACTTAACTTCCAGTAGTACAATTAGGTAACGTCTTAATGTTAGAGTACATATTTACTTCATGTAACTTAACTTCCAGTATTACAATTAGGTAACGTCTTAATGTTAGAGTACATATTTACTTCATGTAACTTAACTTCCAGTATTACAATTAGGTAACGTCTTAATGTTAGAGTACATATTTACTTCATGTAACTTAACTTCCAGTATTACAATTAGGTAACGTCTTAATGTTAGAGTACATATTTACTTCATGTAACTTAACTTCCAGTATTACAATTAGGTAACGTCTTAATGTTAGAGTACATATTTACTTCATGTAACTTAACTTCCAGTATTACAATTAGGTAACGTCTTAATGTTAGAGTACATATTTACTTCATGTAACTTAACTTCCAGTATTACAATTAGGTAACGTCTTAATGTTAGAGTACATATTTATTTCATGTAACTTAACTTCCAGTATTACAATTAGGTAACGTCTTAATGTTAGAGTACATATTTACTTCATGTAACTTAACTTCCAGTAGTGCAATTAGTAACGTCTTAATGTTAGAGTACATATTTACTTCATGTAACTTAACTTCCAGTATTACAATTAGGTAACGTCTTAATGTTAGAGTACATATTTACTTCATGTAACTTAACTTCCAGTAGTACAATTAGGTAACGTCTTAATGTTAGAGTACATATTTACTTCATGTAACTTAACTTCCAGTAGTGCAATTAGTAACGTCTTAATGTTAGAGTACATATTTACTTCATGTAACTTAACTTCCAGTATTACAATTAGGTAACGTCTTAATGTTAGAGTACATATTTACTTCATGTAACTTAACTTCCAGTATTACAATTAGGTAACGTCTTAATGTTAGAGTACATTTTTACTTCATGTAACTTAACTTCCAGTATTACAATTAGGTAACGTCTTAATGTTAGAGTACATTTTTACTTCATGAAACTTAACTTCCAGTATTACAATTAGGTAACGTCTTAATGTTAGAGTACATATTTACTTCATGTAACTTAACTTCCAGTATTACAATTAGGTAACGTCTTAATGTTAGAGTACATATTTACTTCATGTAACTTAACTTCCAGTATTACAATTAGGTAACGTCTTAATGTTAGAGTACATATTTACTTCATGTAACTAAACTTCCAGTATTACAATTAGGTAACGTCTTAATGTTAGAGTACATATTTACTCCATGTAACTTAACTTCCAGTATTACAATTAGGTAACGTCTTAATGTTAGAGTACATATTTACTTCATGTAACTTAACTTCCAGTATTACAATTAGGTAACGTCTTAATGTTAGAGTACATATTTACTTCATGAAACTTAACTTCCAGTATTACAATTAGGTAACGTCTTAATGTTAGAGTACATATTTACTTCATGTAACTTAACTTCCAGTATTACAATTAGGTAACGTCTTAATGTTAGAGTACATATTTACTTCATGTAACTTAACTTCCAGTATTACAATTAGGTAACGTCTTAATGTTAGAGTACATATTTACTTCATGAAACTTAACTTCCAGTATTACAATTAGGTAACGTCTTAATGTTAGAGTACATTTTTACTTCATGTAACTTAACTTCCAGTATTACAATTAGGTAACGTCTTAATGTTAGAGTACATTTTTACTTCATGAAACTTAACTTCCAGTATTACAATTAGGTAACGTCTTAATGTTAGAGTACATATTTACTTCATGTAACTTAACTTCCAGTATTACAATTAGGTAACGTCTTAATGTTAGAGTACATATTTACTTCATGTAACTTAACTTCCAGTATTACAATTAGGTAACGTCTTAATGTTAGAGTACATATTTACTTCATGTAACTTAACTTCCAGTATTACAATTAGGTAACGTCTTAATGTTAGAGTACATATTTACTTCATGTAACTTAACTTCCAGTATTACAATTAGGTAACGTCTTAATGTTAGAGTACATATTTACTTCATGTAACTTAACTTCCAGTATTACAATTAGGTAACGTCTTAATGTTAGAGTACATTTTTACTTCATGAAACTTAACTTCCAGTATTACAATTAGGTAACGTCTTAATGTTAGAGTACATATTTACTTCATGTAACTTAACTTCCAGTATTACAATTAGGTAACGTCTTAATGTTAGAGTACATATTTACTTCATGTAACTTAACTTCCAGTATTACAATTAGGTAACGTCTTAATGTTAGAGTACATATTTACTTCATGTAACTTAACTTCCAGTATTACAATTAGGTAACGTCTTAATGTTAGAGTACATATTTACTTCATGTAACTTAACTTCCAGTATTACAATTAGGTAACGTCTTAATGTTAGAGTACATATTTACTTCATGTAACTTAACTTCCAGTATTACAATTAGGTAACGTCTTAATGTTAGAGTACATATTTACTTCATGAAACTTAACTTCCAGTATTACAATTAGGTAACGTCTTAATGTTAGAGTACATATTTACTTCATGTAACTTAACTTCCAGTATTACAATTAGGTAACGTCTTAATGTTAGAGTACATATTTACTTCATGTAACTTAACTTCCAGTATTACAATTAGGTAACGTCTTAATGTTAGAGTACATATTTACTTCATGAAACTTAACTTCCAGTATTACAATTAGGTAACGTCTTAATGTTAGAGTACATATTTACTTCATGTAACTTAACTTCCAGTATTACAATTAGGTAACGTCTTAATGTTAGAGTACATATTTACTTCATGTAACTTAACTTCCAGTATTACAATTAGGTAACGTCTTAATGTTAGAGTACATATTTACTTCATGTAACTTAACTTCCAGTATTACAATTAGGTAACGTCTTAATGTTAGAGTACATATTTACTTCATGAAACTTAACTTCCAGTATTACAATTAGGTAACGTCTTAATGTTAGAGTACATATTTACTTCATGTAACTTAACTTCCAGTATTACAATTAGGTAACGTCTTAATGTTAGAGTACATATTTACTTCATGTAACTTAACTTCCAGTAGTACAATTAGGTAACGGCGTAATGTTGTGTACAGATTTTTAATTGACTTTATTTTTTCAAATCTTCACACCTGAACTTTAAAATACTACAAATGAAGAACTTTAATCACATTAAAAGAATTTCTCATAAATTATTCTCTACTTCCTGGCTTTTTTTATGATAATCATTCGTAATGCAAAAACATATTAAAATGTAACGAAAATTAGGCAAATTGGATGCAAACGATGATTGGATTTTTCTAAATTTCGTTTTATTATTGACTCTGAAATGGAATTACCTTTAATCATCTTATTATTTCATTCTTCTCCCTGATTGAAATATTAATTTTTGAGTGCATTTGGATATTTTATATTGAAGTTGTAGAAAATAGTTGCCATTTTGAATTTTTTGTGTCAGTCATCTTGAAAATATTTTAAATAAACATGTCAATGGTTTTATAAATAAAGTACTTGTTTCATACTCTGATGTGTTTATGTTGTGTCTTTTTTATTATTTATTTTTTTTTTTTCATTTTTTGGCAAAATAGATGTTATAATTAAAACAAATTAAATTAATATAATAAATTACAATTTATTGTTTTTATAACTTTTGAAAACTTATAAGTTCCTTGTTCTTTTTTAATGTTTGATTAAAAACTGAATTTATATTTTTATTTTATGTGATTTCTTATCAGTAGTTTATTATACGATAGGACGGGACCTTTGTTTAATCCCTCAGAGTAACACTGGAAATGTCTAGACGCTTAGGACATAATCATCGTGACTGAGTAGCATCGTCAATAGAAATAGACATGCTTATAAAAACTGTGTGGATTGTGATATGGAAAAAGTCGGTATGTTTGTTTTTACTTTGCTTTTGGGTTTAGATTTGGACATAAATCGGTATGTTTGTTTTTTACTATGCTTTGGGATTGTGATTTGGACATGAATCGCTTTGTTTGTTTTTTCTTTGCTTTGGGATTGTGATTTGGACATGAATTGGTGTGTTTGCATTGATTCTAACTGGATCTGATAAAGATTGTAGTCGATATTTTTCTAACATGCTCCAGATATATTTGATGTTAAATGTTCCTTTAATTTAATTTTGATTTCACACATGGAGGGTGTAACTACCTCAACAGAAGGTGCTTACCCTTCTGGAATACACGGTCTCACTTTCCTAGTGGAAGTTCACTTGTTTACCCTGACTTGTCAGTTTCAAAGTTTTTGATTTGCTTCTTGATTGTGATTCGGACATGGATGAGTATGTTTGTTTTTGATCTGCAAATGTTAAGTCTACAATAGTCTCATAATAAACACGTTTTTATCTTTTATTTTCTTGTTTGTTTTGTTTCTTTGTTGTTGAGTATCCTTGGTTACAACTGTCATAACCAAGTGTTTATTTTTTTCAGCTTCCTCCCTTGCTTTTACCAAAAGGGTTAAAAATGCATTGTTTTGCAAAAAAAACATTTGAAAATTACATTTTTAACGCCCACATTGCTACAAAATGATTATAATATCCCGTAAATCCTAAGATGTAGCTACAATAGGATAACGTGTATTCTAAATGATTCGATTAAAACTCTTCCATATTCTTATATAACAACAATTAATTGATTTCTCCACAGATTCTACATTGGTTTCCATATAAATCGCCTCTTTTATGAATACCGGGTCTGTCGTAAATCTCTAATATGTTTTGTTAATGCTCAATCAAAATCAAGCATTCATCTTGGGATTTAATCCTGTGTCTAGACATATATATAATACTGTGTTGTTTTTTAAGAAACTGAAGTTTAATTAAAAAACTAAATTATCTGTTCGTAAAAAAATGTTATTAATAAGGAACAGATAAGTTGCTTACAAATAAATTGCTGACTAGACTTGACAAGACACTCAAAACGATTAATATCGGTCGTCATCACAATATTGTTGAAGAGTAGAATGTCTCTGTATCCATGGATATAAAGTTGACGTCCCATAGTTCCATGTTCTTTTCAATGACATTTTAATTTCACACTTAGCAGATGTAGCTAGTTAAACAAAAACTTCTTATACCTTTCCAGAGCATCCGGCTTCACTTACCTGGTGGAAGATCACGTAGACACAAAACAATATCAGCATAGAAAAAGAAGCTAAATTTCAAGTTTTCAAAGTTTTTACTATTTGTGATTTCAATGTCCTTATCACAATCCCAAAGCAAAGTAAAAACTGAATTAATAAGCATGTGAAGTTCCATCAAGGAAGTGAGGTCAGATGCTTGGAATGCGAAGCACTTTCTTTTACTTATTATTAAGAAGTTTAATTCAAGAATGTATTTTATCTGTTCAATTTATATATACGTTAAAAATCCTTGTCTAAGAATCATATACCATATAATTATTGTATAAAATACATTGTTAAACTGATATTTCAAAACAATATCTTAAAGTAATCTTTTGCAATAGTTGTCTTATATTAGTATTCCACAAAAGTATCAATATTAAGTTTCTAATGACGTCTGCATGTTTTCAAGTATGAAACAAAAGCTGAAGAGAGTACACTTCTTTTTGAGTATGAAAAGTATAAAGAGATATAATTATGCCTTTAGCAATTACACTCCCTATGCCTTATTTGTGTGTTTGTTTGTTTGTTTGTTTCATATAAATAAATATTAATATCACCATCATGTTAAAAGTTTTATAGTTAAGATTCTCAACTTAAGAGATCGATGTCCAGTTATAAGATATATTTAAGGGGACCTCCATACTTTCTAGTTCGACCTGAAATTTGATGTTTTAAGGCTGTGATTTTAATATGGACGGTTAGTTCTGTTTGATAATATACATTGTGCTAATAAACAGCGAAATTTTTCAACGAGCCATTATCTCTCGGTTTTTTTACATGTTAGCCATAAAAAGAAATTAAAATCATTTTATATAAAATTGGATCTGCCTTAGTAATCAAAATATATTTTACATCACAATATTTAGTATTTATGACAATTATGCTTTTAGTATACAAATGAAATGGTAACCACTCTGTTATCTGTACATATAAATCGTACAATCAACTTATAGATATATTATTGGCATTAATTTGCTTTTAAGCATTCTAGGCACAAAACTATAAGCAATACTAATGATCCTAAATCACATAAGATGAGTCTGTACTCGTCTGGTAGAACAAAATATAATTTCCGCTTACCTAAATAAAGCGTTAATCGTCTCACAGTAATGATACTTAACAGTTGAGGATTATATATGGACTGTACTTTTACCTTTCTACCTTAGGTTTATTCATTACTCAATACATTTTACCTGATTTTCTTCGCTTGTAAAATATCTGAGAGGCTAAAAGGTTTTCCAACATTTTATAACCGCACTACTGAATATCTACTCATTCAGAAGTCCGAAATTTTATAATCAGTTTAAAATAGTGTATACTAATGTCATAAACACGTAGCGGGTGTAGCTAGCTAAACAGAAGGTGCTTACCCTTCCGGAGCACCTGGCTTTACTTCCACGTGTCCAACCTGATATGTCAATTCCAAAGTTTAAACTTTGCTTCTGGATTGTAATTCGGACATGGATTAGTATGTTTGTTTTTGATTATCAACTAATGTTTTTCTGATTTCATAGATAAGAATAATACTCTTTCATATGTATTAAAGTATCTAAGTCGTGATTTGAACATGGACTTAAATGTCCGTGTTTGATTCTCATATAAAAGAGTCGTTACAAAAACGATACAGATGCGTAAATTCGTGTATTTTGTTTGATGTTTAGTAATAAAAAAACATCTCAAAGGACCAGAATCAAAACTATTGTCTTGTCATGTAAATCATTCTCTGTCTGTTTTAACGCACGGAAGTTTTATTTTAAGAGCGAAATTACTTTCCATGGATAAATGAACCATATATGATAATGTTAAGGTCAGCCAATATTGTTTAACATTTTAAAATTCATTATAATGCGTTTCCTAAAAACCCTAAAAATTAAATATGCTTAATAAACACCATTGAAACTACACAAAAATATTTTATAGATTCTTATGTTAAAAATACAGAATCTTAATTTGAATAGCAAATGTCAAAATGATTGTTATTTATTTATTTATTTTTTTTTTTTTTTTTTTTTTTTTTTTGCATCTATTGTTACTCGCGTTACATGTTGCGAAAAGTTGTTTGATTTTATCACATTATCCTTGCACAATAATATTTTGACCTCGTGGTTCAAATTTCAAGTGATAAATAGTTGCAATACGATGTGTCCACATTTTTTATTTATTTAAGTGTTATAAAACAAAGTGCATAAGTCTGAAATCCTCTTTTTATTTTACATTTTCGTGTCTTCTTTGTAAAAGAGAAAAATTATGACAGTACGTAAAGTAAAAGAAAGAAATTCGTAACTGTAAAACATATACTCTGCAAAAACCAACTAAATTTCGAAGACAAAACAATATAAACAAATGGCAAGTGGTCGATTAGTTTTTTTCATCAAAAACAAACCACAATCTTAGAGCAAAGTAAAATTAAAATTTTAAAACTGGCAAACCAAGTTTAACATGTGAAGTTCCACCGGTGAAGTTAGGAAGGGTGTTCCGGAAGGATAAGCACCTCCTGTTTATCTAGCTACATCACCCGTGTGAATTATATCAATGTCCTCTAATAAACTTTACGTTTTTCGTTCAAAATATGACTAGAAAGAAAAGTTTTTATTCTTAGTTCTTGGTATAATTGTACATTATTAATTTGTTATATAAACGGACTTCTAGTGCTGTAAATTTAAAACTGGTATAATATGTAATTTAAACCCCTGAGCCGATATCTCTGCTGGTGGCTGGTACCCCGAGGATATCACCAACTCAGTGGGCAATAATTTCGTATTATTGTCAGAAATATACTATAATTGTCTAAATTTCCTGCAAGTTAAAATTTGAAATTTCTCAAAAACTAAGGTATACTCCCTCATGCAAAGTATTTCCTTAGCTTAATTTGGTAAACTATATTTTGGTCCTTTGGGTAGCTTTTCAACATCTTCAAAATAATTTTGGTTTCATAACTTTGGTCCAAGCACTACTGATGAGGAATTGTATTCCGAAACGGCTGTCTAGTGCTGTAAATTTAAAACTGGTATAATATGTAAATTATATAACTATGTTCAAAAGGCAAAACCCAGTAAATCCGTTATTAATTAAGGGAAGAAGATTAATTAATTTCCAGGAAGTCAGCGTTGTGGCATTGATTACTTTTCTTACAATAACTTCAAATTAGAACCCAGAAATCAGTCAGTGTCCTTGAGTAAATAGTCGTAAAGGATAATCATGTAATCCTTAAACTTAATCATATCTGTCCATGTCCAAAAGCAAAATAAAAACTCTTTGAAAACTGGCAAATTAATGATTTATGACACTATGTTCAAGGTTAAAACGGATAAGTATTGAATTTCCTACAATAAGATCTTAAAACTTTTAACCAAATAGTTTTAATAATTTAAATATCCCAGAATTTAACGTGTCTTATCGAACATTTTGTGAAATGTGTTGACTTAACCGACTAGAATTGCCATAAACGTGGGGATATTAAATTTCTGCGACTGAAATAAAAAATATAGGATTCCTTTTGGCACATTAAACCACTATATATCATAACATCAAAAAATTTAATAAACATATTTTGATTTCTTTTACAGCGTATGAGATTGAAGTATTAAACTGCAGCATAAAGTGGAATATTGATTTAATATATACAACATATTTGTAATAAAACCTTACATAAACAACATCAACATCTAGATTTATTCGTATTTTACTGAATATTTTGCTAGGTTATGTCATGTTATCCATCTCTCTATAAATACGTAGTATTGTCAGGAAGAAATTACATACCAGTGTTAATCGTAAAGCACTAGACAATCGTATTGGAATACAATTCCTCATTAGTAGTGCTTCGAAAAAAAATGTGAAAGCAATTTTTTCCGAGAAAAAGGACTAAAATATATTTTACCAAATTTTCAAAATTACCTTTTGAGGAATGAAAGATTTTGAATAGCAATAAAACAAAATTATTGCCTATTGAGTTATATCCTCGAGGAAACATCCGTCAGCAGAGATAATGGCTGAGTGGTTAAAATTACATATTACAACGTGTATACCAATTTTAACTTTACAGCACAAGACGGCCGTTTTGGAATGAAATTAATCATCAGTAATGCTTCAACCAAAATTGTGAAACCAAATTTTTTCAAGATGTTAGAAAAATATAAAAAAAAATCTAAATATATTTTACCAAATTCAGCTAAGGAAATACTTTGCATGAGGGAGTATACCTTTGTGATTGAGGAATTTCAGATTTAAATTTTTAAATAGGGCAAATTCAGATAAAAATGTATATTTTTGCCTATACAAATTTATTGCATACTGAGTGATATCTTCGGAGGAACATCAACCAGCAGAGATACCAGCTTAGAAAGTATTTAGAATCATAATGAAACTTAATTTAGTTACATTTTTTATTTTAGTGCAAATTGTATTTTAACACAAATACCTTTTACAGCCGTGACGTGACATACAAAACAAAAACAAAGCATTGACAAATATTTTACGCTAAAGGATTATAATACAATGCATTTGATATAAAAATAAAATCAAACAACCCTGTCCAAACCGAAATCCTAATGCAATGTGAAAACTTTGAAAACTGGCATATAAGTTAAACACACGAACTTCCACCATGAAAATAAGGCCGGGAATCCCGGAAGGGTAAGCACCTCCTGTTTGGCAATCTCGACCCGCCACGTGTGTAATCAAAATTTGAGATGAAAGAAACATAGAACAATGGTAGTCAAATATACCTAGGGCATATAGACATCATATTATCAACAATATTGTGCTGAATGCCATAAAACTTTTTGACTGGGGCGTAAGATCCAATAAGTGATTACTACCTCATTTCAGTCTTGTTAATACCAACAGGAAGTGCTTACCGTTTCAGAGCATCCGGTCTCACTTCTTTCTTGGAACTCCATCTATTGAACTTATTTTGTAATTTTACTTTTGTGACTTTATACATGGACCGATATATGTTTGATTCGTTCCATTGTTTATATTTAACTTTGATATAAATACATTATAAGAGATGAGATTAAAAAGTTGTACTGGAATTCAGGTTTATGTAAAAATCTAAATCGTGCGTTGGATGGACGATTAAATTGACAGTAGTAAGCATTTTCCATGTGACTATGTTCATAAACATAGAATTAATGCAGTAATTAAGAAAGGTTTTTGAAAACTTTTGATCTAACCGAACCAAAAGTTAATTGCGTAAACCGTAAACCAAATAGTTTACCATAAAGAGATTAAAGTATCAATTACAACGATAGAAATCTCCGATTTATAGTCACATAAAGTTACATAAAATAAAAACTTGATATCAGTAATTAAATGGACCTTCATCTTGGATATTTAATGTAACTTTGAAGTGATCGGAACTAGGAAATGTTAACATTAAATACAAATTTAGTGAAAACATCTAAAGTAGTTTATAGTATAATTATGTACTAACATCTAAACATTTGAGGAATTATATGGTATTTTATTGGTATTGTGATGGGGTTGTTATGGAAACTTGCTGATCTTATCTCTGATTAAATAAAAAGCACAAATGTCCAAAAAATCAATATAGCACAAGCAGGGTAACTTTTTAAACTAGCACACCAGGGTAGTGAGGCCAGGTGCTCCGGAAGGGTAAGCACCTCCTGTCTCGATAACTATACCCGACATGTGTGTAATAAAAGTTATAAGATTGGAAGGAACAAGGAGCTATGGGACGCCAAATAAAAAATGGCCTATTTCTTACTACAGTCTAATTGAATAACTTGATCATCAAAAACAAACATACTAAACCATGTCCGAATCATATTAGATATTACTTAATCAAATTTTAATTGATTAAATTCGATGGTAATTGTTAAGATAAATCTGAAGTAAATAAATTACAGCTAAATAAGTGTCCATCACAATACAAAAAAATATTATTGGTTGCCCAGCACATATTTTACAGTTCGGGATTTTAACATGAGCAGAAAACAAGACAAGGTATTTGTGCGGAATATCGGTTGGAAATACGCGTGCAAGCTTGGTTCATCCAACATGTTCTTGGTACATTTGTTCTCCCTCTGTTTTCAAGATAACAGTCATACACTTTACAACGATGAAAAGCCTGTTGCGTTTGAAATATTAACTATTAAAGCTTGAAACTATGGGGATTTTCGAATAATTTATACATATATATCAGCAAACATATGAAAGGTCTTAAAGATGATAAATAGTTTGTAGTAAAAGAAGAAAAAATACCGCTGTAATAAAGCCAATGCAACAAGAAAACTTGAAAATAAAAGTTAATAATAAAACAGCCAAAAAAAAGACAAACACATATTGTGGCCGCCGATTATAAATTTCCCGATTTTCCGACATTGGAGTTAATGCCCAATGGTGTGATTATAGTACTTTAGAGGGGTTTCATACGATCTTACTTATCTTATAAATCTAGTATGTATGCAAATTTTAAAAAATTAAAATTAAACCTTACCAATTTAATCAAACGTTTAACAAGAAATCCTTGTATGTTACATATTGCATATTATATCAGTTTTAATTTTACAGCACTAGACGGCCGTTTCGGAATATATGTAATAAATAAATATTTAAAAGAAACATATAATATTTTAATTTCATTATTGATATTTTTTATTTGTAGTTAGAAAAATCTTACTGCACATATTCCAATAAAAAGTGTTGAAATGACAACTGAGTTGTTTGTTTATTTCCATATGGTCAAAATCCAAGTGTGTTCGAATTAAATAATGCATTTAGAGGTAAATTTTCTGCGCTAAAAGTAATCCTTGAATTATTATTAAGCAATTTACCACGTTTGTAACCTTATTATTTGGGCTGATTTTTCTGATTTAAAGTTAGTTACTTTGAGTGAAATTTATTCAAAAGAAAATTAAAATCCTCTACTTAATAAAGTCTTATTGGCGTGTTCTTTATAAAACATATTTTATCAAAAATTAACCAACAATCGTACATGCAGATTAATTACTTAAAATTACTTGAAAATTTAGCAATGTACATTAATGTTTGTTTTAAGTAGTAATTCAGTTGTTACAAAATGAAATGTGTGAATATTCAACATAAAATAAATTGTAAATATTCCAGGAAAAGCTATTACCAGAATTGAATTCTGAAATCAAAAAATATACATGTTTACCATTTAAGCCTAGTTATTTGAGAAACTTTGTCCGATTTCTAGTTATTGTACGAAAAGTAATCAATTCCAGAACACTGACTTCCTAGAAATTAATCTTTTCCCTTAATAAAGGCTTTGTCAGGTGCTTCCTTTGGGACATAATTGTATAACAAATAAAATTGTGTAAATATAAAAACACAGATTGAAAGTTGTCCTTTCTAGTAGTTTCTTTGAATAAAAATGTAGGCATAGTGTATTGGACATGATCAGTGAGTAATCAAAAAATGTAAAATCATAATAAAAATTTGGTTAAAAATTCAGAAAACACCTGATAAAAATATCACATTAAAATAATTTCATAAATTATTAATGAAATAACTTCATAATGATATACATTACATTATTACAACATTATAAAAATCTGTAATGTTCAACACAAGCCATAAACAACCACTTTCGTATTGCACGGTGTGCCTGTTGCGTTGGGTGTTGCTGAGTACATTTTTGATTTAAAATGACTTTAGTCAACTTTAAGGTACTATCATATTTTCTCAGAAATACACGTCAAATAAAGAACAGAAATATCATTTCGGTCTTGTATACTCCAAAGTCAAATAACACTTAAAGCAAAGAAAAAACATACGTTATTTGTTGAAACCCGGTTTATTCAACCCAAGAGATCAAAACGTTAAGTGTATGTGATAAAATAGTTCAATTGTGTGAAACATTTAATAAAAGTTTAAATAGAGCTTATTAAAAGTTTCTGACATGCATATTTTTAAATTCTGATTTCATTAATTTATATTTAATTTGCTTTTTGGTTGTGATTTGGCCATAGGGCGGTGTGTTTGTTGTATTACACCTCTACTCGTTACTTTTTAGCATATAGTTATTTCGATTTTAAGAAACCTTAAAAAATAAATATCGAACTGTAATTTTTAAACTTATTGAGTGGCCTTAACATAAATATATATGGTTGATTTTTCCAAGAACAAAATTCGCTCTTGAAATCTCTTGAAATGAAAAAAAATGAAACTCTCGCGTGTGAAAACAGGCAGCGGCTGATTCAGATGTCTAGACAAAACTTTTAGTACTGGTCCTTCGAGAAATATTTTATAATCAAATATAAAACAAAATGTAATTATCACAGTCTACCTCGAGTTCTTGTAACAACTTTTTATATGATAATTAAGTTGACGGTTATACAAACATTAACTAAATCTATCAGAATACAAGCTACCCTGATACACCGAATGTTATAATTACTTTTTCGGATGTTTCGTCAAAATTGAGAAGCTCTGCTTCTTAAATTATAAAATCCCTCAAAACATTTAGCTATGCTTAACTGTTAAAAGTATTATCTTAGGTGGATTTGGTAACATACATTTGGCTTTTCTGTTTTTCTCATTTCAACATCTTTCCACAATTTTGATCCGAACTCTAAAGTATAAGTCGGTGCAATTCATTTAACAGGATGAGTATTACGTCGAAGAAAAAAAAATTTGAAAAATAAAAACAACTGAATTTATCAAAACCTAAAATGAGACTAAACGAGATGGTTTTAGTGTTGACCCACAAATACAATGTACAATTATCTTTTGGTCCATGGCGCAAGGGTACCTTCTAATCCAAAACAAACATACCAATCCATGGTCCCAAAAATGAACTCAAAGGATCCTGATCCAAAAGGAATTAAAGCCAAACACAGAAGTAATTTCTTATAATAGATAATCTTTGTCTATGAAATCAGAAAAACTTTAGCCGACGAAGGGTTCGTGACATCAGTGTACAATAAAGTTGAAATAAGCGTTTTTGTTTTTGAAGCAATGAAGCAAATTAATTGGTCTATAAAATCATTCGTTAAAACGTCACTGGCCAGACAGATAAAAGTTGTAGTTACATATTATACCAGTTTTAATTTTACAGCACTAGATTAAACCAAAATATTTTTCAAGATACCCAAAGGACCAAAATATATTTTACCAAATTTAGCCAAGGCATACAGGAATACACCTTCTTTGTAAAGTTGATAAACGCAAGCGTACCTTGTACATCCAAGAGAAGACTATGTTGTTGAATCTTTGTCGTTGTGTCAATAAAAATTACATACACTATAAGTGGCGTCTTACCGCATCTTTAAAACATGAATAAGTACAGCATCTTTAGTACCTTATTGTGGATTCTATTTGTGACGTGTAAACTTGAAACCCTTCAATATCTGTATTAATTAAATGCGTAATAACAATTAAACACGGACACCTTGGATATATAAGTTAATTACCTAGAGTTTCCAGCGGTGTACGGTAGTAATAACTAATTACAATCAACTGTTTTATTATCTCACTCGGATTTCCCTGTTAATTAACACTAAGTCGTGTCTGTGATTTACAACTTTAATTTGGTTTATTTTGATTAATTCCTAATTCTGCAATTCCAGAAAACATCATTGTCTGATAAAATTAAGCTGAGGATGTTTAAAGATTTCCTGGCTGTACAGAAATACATAGAGGGTCGTCGACTGCTCTCCTGTTTGTTACAGTCGCATCACATGTACTTTTATAACTTGAACTATCAAGAACAGCCTTAACAATGAACAATAAAAGGGTGAAAACTGATAGTAAAACTCTCGACTTTGGACAGTAAAATTGAATCTCGAGGTGTGAAATAATTACTTAAACATATGGAGTTTCCTGACAAAATGATCAAATGATTGACCCTTTAATATTTTGTCCAAGTACAGTTAAAAGAGAGACAACTCAGAAGTAATTTTGATTTTTTCCTTACACTGTCAAGGTATAATTAGATTAGTGTACAAAAATGATATTTCACACACAAGTCATGATTCTTTTCTGTTTTATTAAGTGGTCAGTTCCATGATTATGGAGGAAACTCGAGTTTCTGCAAAAAAAACAACACTTTCAGCAAGACAACTGAAAAAACTTTCTCACAGTGGAATTTGTACCAGTGGGGTTTGTACCTAAGCAGCAAGAGGCCCTGTGGTCTCTAATCCAGTGCTCAATAATACTTGACCACTGAGGCACTTGTCAGGGTATAAATAGCCTACAAAGTGATTACTTATTGACTGGACACAAGTTTTGTATTGTTTTTAAATATAAACAAGAAAACATTATAATTGTGTAGCACTTATTATAAATTTATTTCTTATATTTTTGTATTATTTCATAAAGCACTATATATACAATAGCTGTACATAGTTGTACAATTAGATTACCTTTGACCTTAATTACAACTACAGAGTAACCATAGTAACAAGAGAGATCAGACAAATTTGTAACCAGTATGATCTACATACCTAAACTCACACTAATCAGTACCATTAGTATATTACTAGTCCCTAATGTCTCATTTTATTGTTTTACAGACCTCTACATACAAGTATAATTCAGAAGACGTTTTATCTTCAAAATTATACAAAAAATTTGTTCAAGGACAATAACTCTGCCAATTAAATTCAAACTTGACCTATAAGTTCCAATAACCGAAATTTCATGTTTACCAAAATATTTCTACTGCAAAAATATTAGCTGCTAAAAAGTAAATTAAATATTACAATGGCACATAAACAGAATGAAGTGAAGAAGTTTACATTATCTTTTCGTTGTGGAAAAAACAGAATTTTCAATAACCATCTCCATAGAAATTTAAAACATTTGTATATTATAAAAACAATGAATAGTGCCTAATCAAATCTAAGATTGCAAAAATTTTAAATAAATTTTGTATTACTTAAATGTACCATAAAAGGTGAACCTAATGTACCTTACAATACAAACATAAAAATAACCATGGAAACCATTTCACTACAACAAAGATGTTATTAAATCCCATACCATAACAATGTGATTAATTTTGACAATAAAATTCTGTCAAATTTATAGAAATGATTGCTACAAATTTGTTTAAAAAATTAGTTGAAATAAAAGACAATTTAAATTAGTTTTTAAGAAACATATTCATCTACCAGTACCCATGTTAACAGTAAACTCTAGACATGTAAAAGCAATCTTAGTTATGAAGACAATAGAGCTTCTTTGTTATTATTATATAAAGCATGCTCTTGTTTATGCAGGAAATAGATCTAATGGACTTATTTTGTCATTAATATTTCACTATAGTATATGTATCTTTATCGTAAGTAGCATGACATAAAGGGAGCTAATTAAATCGCCAACCAAACTCGCATTTCTGCATGACTGATGTGCTGCACATTTTTTTAAATCATCATTTTTGTATAGTTACACTTTCTCCACAAAATATATTAATACATTTATCAAAACAACAAATTTTTTGGACTCGCTTATCTTTGTATACAGGGACAAACATTGATTTAACATGAACACAAACAAAGATATATTTATGATCAAAATCAATATGGTCTTATATAGGCAAATAACATTGACCTGTCCACTTGACCTTTGATTTAAATATTCTTTACAGATGAGTAAATCTAAGTAATTGGGATCATGCATGTTTACTTCACCTATATCATGTGAACACCGATCATGGGCAATGTGTATAGGTATTAACTGTGAATCCTAATTCTACCCATGTATTGAGTGGATCCTCCAATATGAATAGTCCTTATGAAAGGTCAAATGAACAGGTCAATGTTGTTTGCCGATACAAACTTTACTAACTTAAACAACATGCAACAGCAAATGTATACCTTCAACACTTCAAAGTCACATCTTTTAACATTGCATAGATATAATTATAAAACGCAGTTAAATTATAACAAAACTGATTTTTGTCTCATAATATACAGATAATTCTACATCACACCTCAATATCAAATCAGGGGAAATAACTCTGTACCCTAAATAAGAAAGACAGGTTTGATATTTGAACGATGTTTATTTCATCAGAACTCATTTTGACTACAAAAAGTGAGTTGAAATGTCACTCAAAGCTGAAATACAAGATTCACAAGTAAAATAATTAGTCAAATAATTAAATGCCAATAAACACAAAACATTTTCTAGAGAAATTCAATCATTTTGAAAATCAATATTGCGATTGAAATAAATTTCTTTCTTGCTTACAGAATTGAAAGTTAAAACTCTTTATGTTTAGTCTGACGGTTTTGAGATATATGAAAATTAAGATAAACAACAGAAACAATAGCACCAAAATTAAGATAAGACCAAATTTTTTGTAATCAAAACCAAACGTAAAAAACATTTCAAAATGTTGCAACACTATGTTACAGAAAGTCATGAAGATATATGATATTGCACACAGTATTGTGGTAACTTAACATAATACTGATAAAACAAAACACTTGTTATATGGACGTACACATCTTGCCATGACAAAAGCTCATATAGCCTTTGTCCAAGTGAGCTAAAAATACAAAATCTTGTGTAATAAAAGAATAATAGGACAGAGAAAATATTTCATATCACATACATATATGTTTGGAATTTCAATCTGTTATAATTCAATATTTTATATATTATAATTTAAAAACCGATACAGAGAATTTACAACTTGTAACAGTGAACATAGAATGTACAACTGAACACAGAACTTATATATGTTATATATGATTGAATCATGTATATACATGTTAATTAGGTTTTTTAATTGGAACTTGTTTTTTTTTAATTAAATACAGGTTTTTCCTATAATAAAATGAAATTACTGTAAGTGGTAAAAGTTACAATTCATTACTCTATGTAAATTTAAATTCTGCTCAATTTCTGAACTACTGAAGATGGAAGTAACATAGTAAAATGTCTATGCAAAAACTTGGTGGATCAGTAATCTTGTTATATTTAAAACAGTTGTCAATTCTTGGATATTTTAACAGAAACACCAAAGGAATGTTTCAATTTATATCAACTTATTCCTGTATACATTGGTTGTTTTTAATGATAGAAATTGTGTACGATAAATAACATAATATCTATTGATGTATCATTTAATCACTTTTAATCAAAAATACATGAAGTTCAAGAATATACATGTTTTTAATAGTCTACATGTGTTTACAATTTCATGTGGTTTGTTGACAAAAACAATATTTTGTTGATGACAAAAACAATATCGATATAAATTTTCCATCAATTTAACTGATTCATTCAATTTTTAGGTTTTAATGGTCAGTAATTAGTTATCTAGAGCTTCATGTATTTGATATGTGACTAAATCAGCATGACTACCTACATTGTTCTACATTTTATTTCAAAGACTTAAGGGCATCTCTCTGTAAAATTAAGTCATATCACTGTCAAACAGTTAAATGGATCATTTGATTGTTTCTTAAAACATGCTTTCTGAAATGACACAATTCAATTGAAAACTGCAAGACTCTTTTCAAACCCATAACATCCCTTTTCTTGAGAAAATAAAGCACCAACTTTAAAAGGATACATTTAATACAATAAGCTTTCTTGTAAAGCATAGCAGACATTGTTAGTTCAGCTTTAATTAAAATTGAAGCTTTAAATGAAATCAATGAAAAATCAAAAAACAAAAAAAAAGAGTCAATTAAATTACATGTACATGAAAAGTATTCTTTTAAAGATGTCATTAAATTGAAAACTATCCCCCCTCCAAAAAAAAACACAAAGTACCTGTATATGCATATATATACAGAATGTATATGATGTATTTGATAACAGTAAGGTATGCAGATTTTTTTAATTTCTCTGCTTTAATTTTTGAAGAGTCACAGTAAACCAAATACAAAAAATGTCCTAATTGAATTAAATAAAACTGATGAAAAACAGAATAAATAACATTGTTGTTCTATAGAGTTTTATATATAGATATGTAGCTGTAGTATATATACAAATCATGATGATGAAAATGTTTACATCCTGCCGACCAACTGATTGTGTAAAACAACGAGGAAATGTTTACAATCCTGTGGACCAACCGACTGACCGTGTAAAACTACGAGGCAATGTCTACAACTATTCTATATTCCATGTTTTTAAGCAACTGTCATCAGCACATGATTGTAAGGTGTTGTCGTCCAACCACAGTAGTCTTGTAACTGTTGCTAATGGATGAGCAGCTGAAAGTAAAACATAAGATGATAATGTTATCTCAATTTGTAGAATTTTAATGCGCTATATCACAGTGATTATAACCTGATGACAAAAATGTACTAGCTTATCCTCCATTTATATAGTGGGAACACGACAGTGAAGAGTGGAGTAATGGTGCTTTACGCTCAGGACAAGATCCTTTCATTTAGATCAAGGTGGTCAGTTCAGGGATGAGGGAGGGAACTGAAATGCCAAGAGAACAATCATTCACCTTCGGAGAGCAAACTGACATAATATCTCACACTAGGATCTGCTAAAGTTGGATTCAAACCTAGGCAGTGAGAGTCACTGTGATCTAAAAGCAATCTGAGGCCCCACAAGGAGGAACAGTGGAAATTTACCTGCAGGTCAGGTCCGACATTGAAAGAAACTGATCAAACTAATAATCACGGTGTGAAGGTTCTTATCACAAGTACGACTAACATCAGGGCATAGTTTTAGAATAGTTGGGTCATGCATAATTGAATAAACCTCCAGACATAATAAGTTCTTTACACAATGAACAGACAAATGGATGGCAAGTTGGCTCCCCTCCTTAATTTGTTGTGAGGGTAGTGATAAAACTGCCATGATCCTTGGAATGAGATACCTTGTGCTACGATTTGAATGCTCATCAATATCACATACACATGCAAGACCATAACACAGGAATAAATGTATAACAGACAACTCAAACAATCATTCTAAACTAAATATATGTTATGTTTATGATGGGATAGAGAGAAAATACAGTGTTGGAACAGGGCTCAAACTGGTAAACCCCTTTCTAACTGTGTAGTCAACAGTGGTGAAAAACCTTGTTTTGAAGACTAAGGGCTGAACTACATGTACTTGGTCACCATGACATCAAAGACATGTGACAAAGGTGTCAGTGTTCTACTTACCCTTTAACCTTGTATAATTGTTTAATGAATCTGAAGGCTCCCAAATTATAATAGAATTATCTAAAGAAGCTGTGGCAAAATATCTGGAATTAGGCGACCATTTTATTGTTGTTGCCCTGGCAGTATGTGGACAACTACTAAACATCATCTGTAAATATACACCATTTTATTGTTAATAATATAAAATTTATCTCTTGATTCTAAACAAAACCTATGATATAAAAGGATAATATCACCACTTGTAATGTCAGATACATAGGTAAATCAAAACCCATGATCTAATATGGGTGTAGCTAGCTAAACAAGAGGTGCTTACCCTTCCAGAGCACCTGGCCTCACTTCCCTGGTGGAAGTTCACATGTCTAACCTAACTTGTCAGTTCCAAAGTTTTTACTTTGCTTCTGGATTGTGATTCAGACATGGATTAGTATGTACCTTTTTTATATTTGCTCCAGAACAAGTACAGCAGGATTTTATCTTGCATCACAAAATGCATATACATGTAAATCAAGGATCTATTTAATTTGTTATGATAATACTTGTACCCATGAGAAATGAAAACAAATTTTGAATCATCAACAAATAAATTCATGATAAAAAAAATTTATGTCATGTAATGCAGTACAGGTATATCGAAATACTATGATTTTATCAAATAAAGCTAAATGGATAAATCGGTGTGTAGTTTATGCGACAAAGTTGTTTCAGACAAGAATAGCTAGCACCGTTATTTTAATGCATTATCTTATCTGAGGTGTATCTTGTATCACCGCCACCGAAGCGAAGTAATTCAAAATATATCAAAACCATACTTACTTTACCATCTGATACTGTATAACATCTGACATATCTGTCTGCTCCGGCCGTAGCCAGGTAAGCACCATCTGGTGAATATTCCAAATCTAAGGCTACATCCTTGTTATCAATGACCTGTGTCTCTGTAAGACCACCACTCGCAACTGAGTATATATGAACTTTCTTATCCTGAAATACAATCAAGATTATTCACTGTTTATATATGTGTCACAATGCCTCTCATCATCTAACTTCATATCCCACTCCATGAAAATGAAATTAACACTTTTATTTATCTTATTCATTACTCTGTATTTTATTTATTTATTTATTTAAGTCCTACCTTTTCTCCTCCGACGGCTACAGCACCACTGGAAGATATGGACACACTCAATGGTTCATAAGGAACTGCCTGAGCAAACTTTTTCTGTCTGTCTTCAAATACAATCACCTGTTATGAATAAAGAAGAATTTGATCATTAAACAAGAAGTAGTTTTAGTTCCATGTTTCTACCCCTTTAACAAAAAGTATTTGAAATTCTAATGTCTCTACCCCATGTCTAGTCTGCTACATTAGAACATCACTGATTCAGATACTGATTGCCACACCACCAGATAGCACATGTTTCCATTTGCTCTTTACTAGTTAGAGGGACAATAACCAATACAACAATCACGTTCTAACACCCAATGTAGTGTATATCCAAATATTACTATCCAGAGCACAACAAAACTGTGTCTAACCTATAACTTTAAAATATATGTTTGGGTTCTGATGAAATTTTACACATATATACTACATTCAGGTGCATAGGTCGAAGGTCAAGGTAAAATATTACCTGGAGCAGGGGGAATTTATCTCTCAAGAGACAGTTCTATCTTTGTACTTACATGATTTATACAAGCTATGACAGTCAAACCATTCTGATGATCTACAGATCGGGGTTGAGAATCCAACTTGACTGAATCTCTACAAAATAAAGATAAATTTATAAAGATAATGTACAGAGTAGAAATACTAAGCTATAATAGACAACAGCATTAAAATAATATTTTTACAGAATGTTAGGTTAATAGAGAAGCATGGAGTAATGGTGTTTCATTACTTTCACTTATATCAAGGTAGTCAGTTCTTGGATGGCGAAGGAAACCTGCACCAAAACACCAAAGGAATCAACAAATAGGGAGACACTAAAGGAATCAAGGAATAGGAGATGGACCTTTAAACATACCCATGCCTATGAGAAATAAACTGTTAACTGTCTGTAAGAAAACATTTCAATTATGTCTTCAAAATGTTGACAATTATTTTTCATGATCAATAATTTTTACTGATGGTCTGTTGCCAAGTTCTATTTTTTAGTCTTGTGGAATTTTTGATATTGTAAATTTTGATTGGCTAGCATTTTCATACACTGGTATGAATTACTATGACATCATAGTGTTCAAAATCAACCATCACACTTTTTTTATAAATTTGTTGACTTCGAGAGATCTTACATTATAAAGTATCTTACTATGCCTCCATTACTGGTAGCCAAAATAGCACATTTCTATAAACTTTTTAACTTTGTGTTACAACACCATATAAAGCATTCCTGGTAGCAAAAATCACCATGAGCTACTAATTCATGAGAAATTATAAGAAATGTAACCTTATATAGCAAAATTAAGAAATAATACTTTATAAAAGAATATATTTTCACAAATTTTGGAAATTTATCTACTACTTTAACAGTTTTAAATCTGGGGACACCTAAATCTAAATATATGTTATATACAGGTGACCTCTAAGCCAGGTTTGACCGTATATATTTATAGTCCTCACCCATACTGTCTGTTGACTATGTCGGAGAATTTGATGGTATCATCCATACTGATACTGATAAGGGTGTCGCCTGCTGCTATCAAATCCTGTATCTTACTACCGTGTCTTTTACCTTGCATTTCATCACAATCTCCTGTTGATCGATTCCAACTATGTTATCATGTTAAGGAAGATATTATCAAAAAGGAAAATGTTTGATCAACAAGACTTTCACACACTGTTAATTTGTTATATGTCTTCATGTAAATATGAAACAGTAATGTCAACATTTGACAAAATTTTCCAAGACAAATAGTTGGCAATACCACTGATAAACATTGCCGACCACTCTGTCCATTATACTGACGTCAAACCAACTAGTAAAGGCAAACTACAAGGATGGAAGGAAGGAATGAAGGAAGGAAAGAAGAATGGATGGGTGGATGGATGGATGTATGGATAGATGAATGTATGGATGGATGGAAAAAGGATGGCTGAATGGATGGATAGAGGGATGAATAGATGGATGGATAGAAAAAGGATTAATGATGGATGGATGGATGGATGGATGGATGGGTGGGTGGATGGATGGAAAGATGGATGGATGGATGGATGAATGGATGAAAGGATAGTTGGATGGATGGATGGATGAATGGATGGAATGTTTGGTAAAAGAACAGTCACTACCTATTTTCAGGTATTGGTCAGACCATAGTCTGGGTTTGAACCAAAACCTCAAACATACTAAGTAAGCACTCTACCAACTGAGCTACCATAGTGGTCCCTATCTCACTTGATGTCCACCAGGGTTAAACCCACAATGCTTTAACCACTCAGTCACTCCAGCAGCTTTTTGTAAGGCTTCTAAGTCATTAAACAATATTATGAAAATCTGTATACTGTAAAAGGATATATATCCCTGCATCAAATCACCAGTAAATGTTGTGGATTTATCTGAACTGGAATTCATGGCAGTGATTGACTTGTTGTGACCCTAAAATATTAAATAAAAATAACCAAATAAGTTACACGAGTTATGACAGTACACAAATTTTTTTCTACAGTAATATCCTGATATTTACAATTTACTATTTTTCCTTATATGAAACATCTTTTCAAAACCATCCCCATAACATACTCACTTGACGTGGCTGAGTTTGATGTCACAAACACAACCTTTTTTCGAAGTGTAAATAGATGTGGGTGGAGCTTCACTTGATGTGGCCAAGTTTGATGTCACAAACACAACCTTTTTCGAAGTGTCAACAAATGTGGGTGGATTTTCACGTGTCACATCAAAGATGATTGGATAAGAATGCAGAGCCTCTTGTATGTCAAAACCAAAGCTGTTCCAACAAAAGCAGAGCTCCAGATAATTTTTAAGTGTCATGGGTATTCACTCATCAAATTTTAATTTTATGAGTAAAAGCAATTTAGTGATGAGTAAAAGTACTCATCAAATTTAACAATGAGGAGTAAAACCACTTTTACCGACAAATTTTGATTAAAAAGTAAGTGTAACTTAAAATATCTTAAATTTAAAGTTGAAACTAGTGAATATGATTGTGTTTCTTTTTATTTACATTTTTCTGTCCTGCTGGATTTTGATCAAAGCAGTGTAGCTGAATAAGGAAATGCATGGTGTTTCCCGACGATTCGACAACCAACCACGGATATTGTGTCTGCCACTGTAACATTGTTTCTTTTTTTACATTCGTCCATCGTGTTTTTTCTTAGACTCGTTGATACAACCAGTAATTAAATCTTCAATAATTTGTTTGAAAAATAATTCTGGACCTGACGATTTTGTCGTCAAAAATGTTTGTTTTGACTTGGCCATATTCCGCGGCATCTGTCATAAGAAGACCTTTGATTGGCTTACACTGACATACATGATACCACGAGGTTCATCGTTGTCACAAAAGCGATTTCAAATCCAGATCATGTAATTGTTATTATCAAGCGTCTACATGACTTGGGTGTAGACTGGGAGTCTCTACTTTCGTTTTCACTTTCAAGTTGTTAACATCGATATGCAGGGGTTTAACTGATTATGCGTAAGTGCCCATAACCATGCGTAAGTAGTACGCTTCTTATTGAAATATTTGGCGTATTTAAATAAAATCTATGTGTAAAATACGCAGATACGCAGCTTATCTGGAGCTCTGAAAAGTAATTTAAATGTCATCCTGACAAAAAAAGTTTTTTGTTTTTGAAAGATTGTAAATATAAGAAATAGAATTTGACTTTTGTTTTACCATGAGGTCATAGAGAGGATGAGGATGGCGCAAATTTAACATGAAGTGCTTTGTACTTCATTAAAACATTAGAACAAAAGTCGAATTCCATTTCTTAAATGTAATGCTCATTATATAGAAACTCAATCAATACTCAAGTAATTCTAAATAAATTAAATAATAAGGCTACAGTATATATTAATTATACTTTATAACAAACACCTACCCTGAGAACCCGTAATGGTCGACTTGAATCATTTTTGTCAAGATAATTAATATGTCCAGACAATGATACAGTTAGTATATTATCTCCCATCCACAAACATCCTAACTGCTGATCCCTCACGTCTGATCCCATGTTAAACGTACTAAAATATAAAATTATACAGTTAACTAAATCACTCATAACAAGGCATGATTTGAACTCACGTGGCCTTTAACATCTGAACCAGTGACCTTGATATTTTATCCCTAACCTTGACCTCTGAACCCTTGATGCCTTTACAAGCTAACATAATGACAATCTCATCACATGTACCAGTATATAAAAACCACCTAAAATTCTGTCTTTATTAACAGGTATCCCTTATACTAAGATAAAATAACATAATTAATAAATTACTGGGTACATCAGTAACTTTGATCACAATTAAAATTGACCGTATACGTATAAAGTGTAAATAGCTACGGAATCTCTACTTATACATGTAATAGTTTGACTTACATTAAAGTGGAGTGCAGAGGAGTGCAGTGCAGTGAAGTAATTGTGTTTTACACCTCATTCAAGATTTTTCACATATAATGATGCGGCCCATCCTTAGATTGTAGAGGAAAATGGAGTAGAGGAAAATAAAGTATCCAGAAACAGGGGTTCAAAATTCCCAAGGTCCGAGGTCCAGGACCTTCTGATTTTAATTTGGAACCCTTGAAATTTTTACTGTAAAAGTCCGATGGACCTACCGTTTTTTGTCTGTACCCATTTTCAGAATATTCCTTCTCTATGTTTAAAAAAAATCTTTTAATTACTCAGTTTATTTAGAAATATTAGTGACTTGTCAGTTTTTGTTGTCCCACCATTTTCGGAAATGAAAATATAATGCGCAGCTGCCGGACAACAGTTTAGCTTCTTGATCACTTGAGTGTTTGTAAGTAATAAGCATTGCTATATACATTCATTTAAGAATGTAAAAGAAGTTGATCAACATGAGTTTATTTGATTTTGGTTTGACATCGTGGTAATGTGGTAAAAAGAAATACCATTAAATGTGTAATAAATACAATCCATAGTTATTATTTTTCATTTCATTAAATTAGATATTTTTTCCGATATGGCATAATTACACACAGACCTTCCAATGTTGATATGGGACCTTCCAATCTCTATGTGGGACCTTCCAAAACTAAAGTAAAAAAAATCCTGGACCTTTCATAGTAAAATATAATTTTGAACCCCTGCAGAAAAAACAACCTTCAGCAAGTGAATTTAGGAACTTTTTCATACTTGGAATTGCCCAATGGAGTTGGAACCTTGTCATTACAAACCTATAATTTGTAAGTATGTACATTAGACCACTCTGCCACAGAGGCTGGTGACTGTAGGTTGAATTGGATTAGACTGGATAATTACCTGACAACAGACTTGGTTTCAACATCCCAAATTTTGGCTGTTTTATCTCCAGATACCGTTAACACTTGTCTACTGTCTGGACTGAAACTTAGCTGTAAAACATAACAAAATAATCCATATACTGTATAATTAATGTAAATCTAGAACTTTTAGCATCAGTAAATTTTTGCGATAACTTCAAGTTACTGATGTACATTAATTTTCATGATATCTGATGACAGTTAGTGAAAATGCAAATGAATTATATTAATATTAAATATGCACAAAAGTTTTGTTTAGCGTCTTGTTAATCTCACAAATTTACATAAAAACAAAACAAATACAAAAATTTCTTGATATAGAATAATGCAAAGCAATATGATTTTATGAGCTTTATTGAGAAGGGGAATAAATGGAAATTTATCTTATTAATTCCAAATGACTTTTCACTTAAAACAGTAATAACATGTAGCATTTAATACTGGATTTTCACAGCCAAATACTTGATCTTACCCCATAAATCCCTCCATTATGAGCAGGAGAACCTAGCTCACCAATATGGTCTCCAGTTTTACCATCAAATATACAGGCCTAAAATAAACACAATATTAAATAAACGCTAATCATAAATATAAAATACAATATGTAATAAACACTAATCATAAATATTATAACAAGTGTATTTAATTTTATCCTTCTGAACAATATTCCATGCATACTTTTAAAATATCATACTCAATACCTATTCTTCATCTATTTTTCCAGTTTTCTTCCAATTATTCATAATTATATTTGTGGCACATCACGTAAAAACCATACTTAAAAGCTATTAAATCAATTTAAGATGATATACAAAATATACATTAAATCTTAACATTTTACCCAAAATCATGATTAAAAGACAAACGAACAAAATCAATGATATAAACATTACTGGTATATATTTATCATCAGTGTCAGGTTTTAGATTTCTGTACCCCAAGGTCACTGTAACTAGATCTGACTGTGGGTGATACTACTGATAATAATGGACCATATTGATAATACCTAACATACAATATACTTACCCTTTTATCTGAGCTACCACTGATAAAAACAGATCCATCTGGAGCATATCTGACACAGTTAACAAAGTTTGTATGACCCTGAAAAATAAGTCACAATTTTAAAATCATGATAAATCATTTTAAAACTGAGAAAAAAAGATGAGACAAAAAAAAACCTATAATATCGTAAGTCATGTGTTTGGTTTCTTTTGTATAAGGTCTCCATTTCCCAAAACTAACAAATGTTTCTGCAGTCTCAAATTACAGGGTGTATCAAAATTTGTAAAAGTACTACTGAATATTTAACCTCCCCATCCTTTCAACACTGAGTCTACCCAGCTCTTTCTCAAAGTCAAACACTTATTGAATTTAAATGGTGGCCCTTAAAAACATGCCACTTGTCTATCTTCTGAGGCAGTAGATATTCTGAATAGTCATAAAATGTACATGTATACATGTATATACCTGGTAGGTTTTGCTGAATTTAAATGGTGGCCCTTCATAGAATGCTACTGCCTTATCTTCTGAGGCAGTACATATTCTGAATGGTCTGTTTGGTTTAAAATCGATTGAGTTACAACTCTTACTGACACCAGACAATTCACCAACTGATGTTCCACTGTCAGCAAAAAATACATGGCAAAACCTAAAAAAATACATACAACAATTACACTTCATGACTGTATGGAGCACTAAAAAAAAAATACATACAACAATTACACTTCATGACTGTATGGAGCACTAAAAAATAAATACATACAACAATTACACTTCATGACTGTATGGAGCACTAAAAAATAAATACATACAACAATTACACTTCATGACTGTATGGAGCACTAAAAAATAAATACATACAACAATTACACTTCATGACTGTATGGAGCACTAAAAAATAAATACATACAACAATTACACTTCATGACTGTATGGAGCACTAAAAAATAAATACATACAACAATTACACTTCATGACTGTATGGAGCACTAAAAAATAAATACATACAACAATTACACTTCATGACTGTATGGAGCACTAAAAATAAATACATACAACAATTACACTTCATGACTGTATGGAGCACTAAAAAATAAATACATACAACAATTACACTTCATGACTGTATGGAGCACTAAAAAATAAATACATACAACAATTACACTTCATGACTGTATGGAGCACTAAAAATAAATACATACAACAATTACACTTCATGACTGTATGGAGCACTAAAAAATAAATACATACAACAATTACACTTCCTGACTGTATGGAGCGATAGACTACCAACTGATTAGTACACTAACCATCTAAAAACAGCACTTCTTCTTTAAAACCTTTAATAAATACTTACTAAATGTATCGGGTTATCATATATGTTGTTAATATGTTTTAAGTAAATAAATTCCTGTGAAAAATAACCAGGTTTTAGATTTTTTTAACTGACTATATTCTTAATCCTATTGTTCTAATTATATATATATATTGAAAATAGGCAGATACTATTCTTTTGCCAAACCCTCAGCATTTAGAAACAAAATTCACCGGGCCATTCAGAAGAGACATTAAAATTTGATGTCCTGTGTTATGGTAGCATGACTAAAGAGACCCTACTTGTACATTGCCCTCAGCACAATGCAAAGGTAAAAATTTCTGCCACTTCACTTTTAGCTGGTGTTGTCTGAATATAAGTAAAATATTCATAACTGAAGACATAAAATCCTATTCAATCAATCAACCATTCTATAAATTGTAATAAAAAATCAGTGTCAAATAAAGCAAATATTGAGTTTTAAATTAACAAAAATCATAAAAACAATTTTGTTAAAAACAATGTGCCGCATAAATATAAGCCGACAAACAGTGTTTGGAGTGTGTTGAAGAATTACAGCACTTAATAAATCTTACTTTTCACGTCCATCACCAGCCACAGCGATTCTTTTACTTTCAAAATCCCAAGCTATATCATTTATTGATCCAACTGGTTGATATTCGTTTTTGACGATGTGTTCTTCCTGTGTGGTGTCCCATATACTTACTTTACCATGCTCGTCTAAAACACAGAAATTACAATTACAACAGAGTCAAACATTCTATAAATGTACGGTTAACAGCAGATATAGTGTGAAATTCAGGGGAGACAACTGTCTGAAAGACACAAGAGGGGGAGAGAAGGAAATGATTGGATACATACAAATGTCATTGCAGACTGATGACTGGTCTAGTTAGTAAGGATTAAACACAAGATAAATATATCAAAAAGGCTATCAACATCAGTTTTTGATTTGTTAGTTAAATCAGTTTTAAGTAATGTTCCCATTGATTCCTTACTGTGTCTATATTACTTCACATTCATTGAGTCCCTATAACATCACATTGTGAGACACATTTTGAGTCCCTATAACCTCACATTGTGAGACACATTTTGAGTCCCTATAACCTCACATTGTGAGACACATTTTGAGTCCCTATAATCTCACATTGTGAGACATTTTGTGTCCCTATAACCTCACATTGTGAGACACATTTTGAGTCCCTATAACCTCACATTGTGAGACACATTTTGAGTCCCTATGATCTCACATTGTGAGACATTTTGTGTCCCTATAACCTCACATTGTGAGACACATTTTGAGTCCCTATAACCTCACATTGTGAGACACATATTGAGTCCCTATAACCTCACATTGTGAGACATTTTGTGTCCCTATTACCTCACATTGTGAGACACATTTTGAGTCCTTTTAACCTCGCATTGTGAGACACATTTTGAGTCCCTATAACCTCACATTGTGAGACACATTTTGAGTCCCTATAATCTCACATTGAGAGACACATTTTGAGTCCCTATTACCTCGCATTGTGAGACACATTTTGAGTCCCTATAACCTCACATTGTGAGACACATTTTGAGTCCCTATAATCTCACATTGTGAGACACATTTTGAGTCCCTATTACCTCGCATTGTGAGACACATTTTGAGTCCCTATAACCTCACATTGTGAGACACATTTTGAGTCCCTATAATCTCACATTGAGAGACACATTTTGAGTCCCTATTACCTTGCATTGTGAGACACATTTTGAGTCCCTATAACCTCACATTGTGAGACACATTTTGAGTCCCTATAATCTCACATTGTGAGACACATTTTGAGTCCCTATTACCTCTTTACTGAGACATACCTCCTGATGCTATGTAAAAACCGCTAGGAGAATACTTGGCTACTTTGGCATTACATCCATGCTTTGTAACTACTTGACAATTCACTGGATTCTGAAACATAACAGAAAACAGTTAAAACAAAATACAAATAAAAACATATTAACTACAGTGCCTTGTCACTACATACCAACTTAACAAGGCTTAACATCTCTGTACATGTATGTAGGAGACTAACAGTGATTACAAATTCTGAAAAATGGAACCTTGGGCGTCTGTTCATTTGTCTGTGGTAATGCAGATTACTAATTACCATGGTTACCCATCTAATCTTCTATTTTTGTAAAATAAATTATAAATAAGATTCTGATGTTAAATTTTTTCTTAGTTTAGCTCTGGGTCAAAAGTTGACCTCAAAACAAGATTAAAGTAAAATGTATTAAAAATTGCCATCTACAAAATTTTTACATTGTTTCGCCGTAAATACAATATTATAAATTATTAATGGAATTTTGATCAATTAAACATTATTTAAAGTTTAAGGGGAAAGTTTAAGACAGCATTTACAGAATAAATTGTGGAGGAAATGTTTTAAGATTATACAGTGATTTTGTTACATTTTCTAAAAACTACCTTATGTCTTTTAAATTGGGAAAATTTCAAGTTCTGAAATACAGCAATCTTCATAATGACATGTTTGCAATAGCTTAGGATACTCATTGCAAAGATGTTATATTGTTACAATATCTAACATTTTGTAAGTAAGGACATCAAGACTTTATTTGCTAGTACATCACTGTTGTTAGGAAAATTTAGTGGCCAAATTGGGAAATTTTAGTCATTTTTCCCTGGGGAAACTACCTTTATTCGGTAATAATTTTAGGCAAACAAAATCATTGAGATAAAATTGTAAAATGCAATGTTTGTAGCGAATTTTCACTGATTCAATTACAATTTTTGAAACCTAAAACTTACAGCAACTTCTCGCATAATAACATTTTTGCCATTTGTGTACAAGAAGTATTTTCCTTTAGGATCACCTCCAAGTACAACAGAACGAGCTCTCTCTGTTTTAGCTGTTGTCGCAAAAATAGATTCTACAAATAGAAAAGAAATAAAATTTGATTTAATGAATCAAATATATATATTGTAAACATGTTTTGTCTTTTAATCTTGGTGCATGAAGAGGGAAAATCCCATGACATAATTAATGATAAGGCACCAAGACTCCTGTTGAATAAGAATCACTATTACAATTAATATAAAGAGGTTATCTCCCTTTACCTATTATCTTGAGAGATGTTGAAAAGGAAAATGTGTTGAAAAAAACCTAGTGTTTGGTAATATTTAAGTTGAGTCACTTATTTCACACATTGCTACTAAGAGTGTGTTTTATGATACATGTGTTACTGGTCATAATCAGTGTTGGAAACTAAGCAACTAGTTTAGTCACTTATTTCACACATTGCTACTAAGAGTGTGTTTTATGATACATGTGTTACTGGTCATAATCAGTGATGGAAACTAAGCAACTAGTTTAGTCACTTATTTCACACATTGCTACTAAGAGTGTGTTTTATGATACATGTGTTACTGGTCATAATCAGTGATGGAAACTAAGCAACTAGTTTAGTCACTTATATCACACATTGCTACTAAGAGTGTGTTTTATGATACATGTGTTACTGGTCATAATCAGTGTTGGAAACTAAGCAACTAGTTTAGTCACTTATATCACACATTGCTACTAAGAGTGTGTTTTATGATACATGTGTTACTGGTCATAATCAGTGATGGAAACTAAGCAACTAGTTTAGTCACTTATATCACACATTGCTACTAAGAGTGTGTTTTATGATACATGTGTTACTGGTCATAATCAGTGTTGGAAACTAAGCAACTAGTTGAGTCACTTATATCACACATTACTACTAAGAGTGTGTTTTATGATACATGTGTTACTGGTCATAATCAGTGATGGAAACTAAGCAACTAGTTTAGTCACTTATATCACACATTGCTACTAAGAGTGTGTTTTATGATACATGTGTTACTGGTCATAATCAGTGATGGAAACTAAGCAACTAGAACCTCTACACTGTGGTCTACTGATAGTAAAGTACCATACTTAATGTTTGTACTAATCTGCTGTTTACAGAAAAATAGTGATGCTGCAGATTCCCAGTATTATGTTAAATTATTTTGTATGTATCCATACTTAATGATACTATGAAGTGAAATAGATATTACACAGTTGGGTTTATTAACAAAGTGTGTGTGAGGGGGATATGCCAACCTATGTCATATCAAAATGAAAACATCCTTCATGGGGTATTATTTCTTCATCTTTCAATATTATGTGTGATTACTTTTGAACATACAGTCACAGAGCAATTATTTTGCTGAATCTGATTACATACAATAGACTGGTGGTACAGTGATTACATTCTAGTTACACGTAAAGTGTATTGATTTTACTGGGAGATTAAAACATACACTGTCAGAGAGAAACATGTCTGTCATAACACAGCGAATAAAGATATCAGATAGACTGGTGAGGATCGTCCCCAAGAATAATGTAACTTGATAGATTGAGGGTGGGTGGAGGAAGGTACAGTAGAGAACAAGTATCATTGTGTTTATTTAGCCAAGGAACATGATCTTTGCCTACATATAATTCCACATGATTTAGAGAAACTAACAAAATCTATCTTTAACGTATTTATTGATTTTGATATCACAACACACAAGATATTTATCGAAGTAAAACTTTTTATTCACATTTCTCTTCCGCTTCCGGTCTGATATCAGCAGCTATTTTTTGTTCATGGGGCGTTTTTCAAAACACATGCGATTTAAATCGAAAAAAATAATTAAAATTCTGATTTATGTGACATTTACTTACTGTTACTTATCTTGACATTCGCCATTCTGCATTAATCGAATCTAAATTCAACTTGATCGTAAGTTTTCTACCTACCGGTGTATTCCCGGAAGTGATTAATGAAAGCTCTCAAAGCGCATGTGTCTCAGTCACAGTACCATATACGGTCAACGGCATGAACTGAACAATTTTTGCGGGAACCGGAAAATATTCGCTTTACCTTTTATGGATTAAGTCTGGGTATTGCATAGCTTTAATTATATATGATCTTAAAATACCCAATTATGTCATCAGTCATAAGTCAATTGATTAATTAAATTTTGTTAATTCATTCACTAACCTGTTTTTAAATCAAAATTAACTCGGTTAAAAGTTAAAATTCCTCATCATGACCGCCTTCCTAAAATAATAAAATTAAATAATTTATTTAGGCTTATAACAGAAGTCCATAATTAGCATTTATTTGTAATTTGTGTACAACTGGTATCAAAAAGTATAAACATGGCATGTAACATAGAATCTTGTATTCTGTGACAAATATTTGATGGCACCTTGATACACCTGGACTTCCCAACTTGAAGGCATTCGACACAGCCCGGCCTCATTTAAATAAACAAAAAAGAAAAAGAGACACATCTCTTCTGCATAAGCTGCATCAATTTTATAATGGAGTTCCAATACACGTGGTTCTATGTGGCATCAAATCTAATTGTTGGAAAGTGTCAGTTGAAACCGGACTACCACAAGGAACGGTGTTGTGACCACTAAGTATGTCTTTGCCGCATAAGCAACTTGCCATACTCCGTAAATATCATTAGCTGACGAATATCTCTGTCAATTGTCATGTGCTGATTTTGAATGCATTATTTTAATAATGACATTTGCGATATTTTAATAGAAATTCAAAACCACCACATGACATTGTTACAACGCATTTGGTAACAAAAACGCATTTGGTAACACAAATTTAAACAACTTCTAGAAATAAAATACACAGTATCTGAGTGTCAGTCGGAGTTGTAGATATGACAAATAGTAGATATCTGATGAGATATCACCAAAAACAAAGAGATATCCAACTTTTCCCGAAAACGCATTTGGTAACAAAAGTATGTTCGACCTGAAACGCATTTGGTAACAAAAATTTAAACAACTTCTAGAAATAAAATACACAGTATCTGAGTGTCAGTCGGAGTTGTAGATATGACAAATAGTAGATATCTGATGAGATATCACCAAAAACAAAGAGATATCCAACTTTTCCCGAAAACGCATTTGGTAACAAAAGTATGTTCGACCTGAAACGCATTTGGTAAAAAATTTAAACAACTTCTAGAAATAAAATACACAGTATCTGAGTGTCAGTCGGAGTTGTAGATATGACAAATAGTAGATATCTGATGAGATATCACCAAAACAAAGAGATATCCAACTTTTCCCGAAAACGCATTTGGTAACAAAAGTATGTTCGACCTGAAACGCATTTGGTAACAAAAATTTAAACAACTTCTAGAAATAAAATACACAGTATCTGAGTGTCAGTCGGAGTTGTAGATATGACAAATAGTAGATATCTGATGAGATATCACCAAAAACAAAGAGATATCCAACTTTTCCCGAAAACGCATTTGGTAACAAAAGTATGTTTGACCTGAAACGCATTTGGTAACAAAAATTTAAACAACTTCTAGAAATAACATACACAGTATCTGAGTGTCAGTCGGAGTTGTAGATATGACAAATAGTAGATATCTGATGAGATATCACCAAAAACAAAGAGATATCCAACTTTTCCCGAAAACGAATTTGGTAACAAAAGTATGTTCAACGTGAAACGCATTTGGTACAAAAATTTAAACAACTTCGAGAAATAAAATACACGGAATCTGAGTGTCAGTCAGAGTTGTAGATATGAAAAATAGAAGATATCTGATGAGATATCACCAAAATTTAACAGATATCCTACTTTTTCCTAAAACGCATTTGGTAACAAAAGTATGTTCGACCTGAAACGCATTTGGTAACAAAAATTTAAACAACTTCTAGAAATAAAATACACAGTATCTGAGTGTCAGTCGGAGTTGTAGATATGACAAATAGTAGATATCTGATGAGATATCACCAGAAACAAAGAGATATCCAACTTTTCCCGAAAACGCATTTGGTAACAAAAGTATGTTCGACCTGAAACGCATTTGGTAACAAAAATTTAAACAACTTCTAGAAATAAAATACACAGTATCTGAGTGTCAGTCGGAGTTGTAGATATGACAAATAGTAGATATCTGATGAGATATCACCAAAAACAAAGAGATATCCAACTTTTCCCGAAAACGAATTTGGTAACAAAAGTATGTTCAACGTGAAACGCATTTGGTAACAAAAATTTAAACAACTTCGAGAAATAAAATACACGGAATCTGAGTGTCAGTCAGAGTTGTAGATATGAAAAATAGAAGATATCTGATGAGATATCACCAAAATTTAACAGATATCCTACTTTTTCCTAAAACGCATTTGGTAACAAAAGTATGTTCGACCTGAAACGCATTTGGTAACAAAAATTTAAACAACTTCTAGAAATAAAATACACAGTATCTGAGTGTCAGTCGGAGTTGTAGATATGACAAATAGTAGATATCTGATGAGATATCACCAAAAACAAAGAGATATCCAACTTTTCCCGAAAACGCATTTGGTAACAAAAGTATGTTCGACCTGAAACGCATTTGGTAACAAAAATTTAAACAACTTCTAGAAATAAAATACACAGTATCTGAGTGTCAGTCGGAGTTGTAGATATGACAAATAGTAGATATCTGATGAGATATCACCAAAAACAAAGAGATATCCAACTTTTCCCGAAAACGAATTTGGTAACAAAAGTATGTTCAACGTGAAACGCATTTGGTAACAAAAATTTAAACAACTTCGAGAAATAAAATACACGGAATCTGAGTGTCAGTCAGAGTTGTAGATATGAAAAATAGAAGATATCTGATGAGATATCACCAAAATTTAACAGATATCCTACTTTTTCCTAAAACGCATTTGGTAACAAAAGTATGTTCGACCTGAAACGCATTTGGTAACAAAAATTTAAACAACTTCTAGAAATAAAATACACAGTATCTGAGTGTCAGTCGGAGTTGTAGATATGACAAATAGTAGATATCTGATGAGATATCACCAAAAACAAAGAGATATCCAACTTTTCCCGAAAACGAATTTGGTAACAAAAGTATGTTCAACGTGAAACGCATTTGGTAACAAAAATTTAAACAACTTCGAGAAATAAAATACACGGCATCTGAGTGTCAGTCGGAGTTGTAGATATGACAAATAGTAGATATCTGATGAGATATCACCAAAAACAAAGAGATATCCAACTTTTTCCGAAAACGCATTTGGTAAAATTTTTACATATAGACAAGACAGAACAATTAAAGGCTTAAATGGCAAAATAGGTCATGACATTGACCTTTGATCTTAGGTATATCTTCTTGCAAGCCTAGGCTTATGAAGGCCCTCAAAAAGTCTTATGACAGTATTGTTGATACGTTGGATGTCTCTGTGATCAGGATTGCCCTGGATATTTTGGACGTCTCATAGTTCTATGTTTACACACAATTTTGATTACAAGTGGCGGGTGTAGCTAGCTAAACAGGAGGTGCTTACCCTTCCGAAGCACCCGACCTCACTTCCCTGGTGGAAGTTCACGTGTCTAACCTGACTTGTCAGTTCCAAAGTTTTTACTTTGCTTCTGGATTGTGATTTGGACATGGATGAGTGTTTGCTTTTGATTCTTTGAAATATTCCCAATTATAAGCTAAAATAGAAACAAAAGCACACATACTAAGCAAAGCTATTACCTTGACCCAGTTTTAAAGATATAGCAATTTTCAGCTATTGACATTTTACTTCGACCAATTTTGAAGGTCATTTCAAAAGAAAGTAAAAATTGAGAACCTGATGTAAACTGTCATAATTGGAAGCCGTTTTACGAAATTCACACAAAGACGTGGCACTCATTTTCCTACCGAATATTTCTAAAGGGTAAAACCTTCAGAGGTTAATGCAACATCATATTTTTCCATTACCGGTTACGGAGAGAAAATGTTTTTGCTTCTTAGATCACCTTGTCCTAGTTATGGTAACCGTAGCAACACCACGAATAAATCTGAACTACACCAGCCTATATATACTTCAGAACAAATATCATTGATATCTGTTCAGTTGTTTCAGAAGAGAAGTCAAAATTGGGTGTCAAAGATGTTATTCCGATTAAATGATTAACGAAAACTTATTGAAGTCATTTGTACATTTCATCTCTGAATCGGAAGTTTGAAAACCTTTTTAACATAATCTACATTTTAGCTCACCTGAGCTGAAAGCTCAGATGAACTATTGCATTGGACACCGTCCGTCTTCTGTCGTGCGTTAACTTTGTACATTTTAATCATCTCCTCTAAAACTACCAAGCCAAATTTGATGAAACTTAGTGATTATGATGCCTAGGAGAAGGTCTTTAAGATTTGCACAAATGAAAGGATTATGTCCCCTTTGGGCCCTATAAAGGGGGAAATTGTGAAAATCTTTTAAAATCATCTCCTCTGAACTTACAAGAGATATAGCATAGATATTTCATGTGAAACATACTTAGGGCACCTAGTTTCAGATTTGCACAAATCATAACTGTTGAGGCCAAAATGGGGAAATGGCAAGGTACTTAAGGGGAAAATCACTAAAATTAATGTATTGGTCAATATATCTTATCTATAAACTTTTTGTATAGGCATGTATATTGGAATATTGTAGGTATTGGCCTAACGATCATTTTGATATATGAATGAAAGTCATAGGTTCAAAGGTCAAGGTCAGAGACACGAACAAATACTTAAATGGTTAATTATCTCAAAAATTATAAACTTTTTGTATAGGCATGTATCTTAGAATATAGTAGGTATTGGCCTAATGCATATTTTAATATATAGATGTTTTAGCTGTTTATAAGTAGCTAGACTTTAGATATGTTATATATAGCATACTTATATAATAATTATTATAATTAATTTGCAAAAATACTTGCATATTATTTGCCCTTACTGCTGAAATTTTGATATTCTCTTTTATTAATGTCATTGACAATTGAACCTCTGCATAAGATATGTACTCTGCATCAGGTGAGCGTTAAGGCCCATTGCCCTCTTGTTGGTTTCTTTTAATGCTGTTCTGTGTCCAGTTCTTTTTCTATGTATATCGAGTAGGCAGTTATTTACGAGCTGGAATTAATTGCCATATACATTGTATTTTCCCAATATTATTGGAAAAGCTAACTAACAGCTTTAGAAAATGATTCCAGAAAATGCTTTTTTCTGTAAGACTACAAAAAAGGTCGCAGTGATATTTTGCAGATCAAGTTTAAGAAAAAGTGATGTCAATGATGATGATGATGATGATGATGATGATGATGATGATATTATTATTTATACAAAGAAACATACTGGGTCACTTTAACCCTTAGAATGCCAAAGGGCCTCAATTGCGGCCCTTGCTGTACTCCTTTGAGTGCCAGAGGGCCGCACTTGGAGGCTCTTTCAAAGTTGACGTTGCAACAATCACAATGACGTCATATGCTATTGAATTACGTCATACGTAACTTCGGAACGCTTCGTATTTCCACAGTCATGGCTGCTCCGTGGATTCGATTATACCCGCCGGAAAACCGAGACAGACCATTTGATTTTCAAGAACTAACTGGACCGAAGAACATGCCACCGAGGGATTCAACTCCACTAACATATTTTATGTTGTTTTTTACCACAAATTTAATCAGACAGTGTGTCAAAGAAACAAATAGGTGAGAAAATCGAAGGTGATATTGGGCACCCATGATTTTGCCGCTGAAATAAATGGCTCTATCAACTTCGGTACTTCAAAGATTATACAATGTAGTTGGTATGATACAATGTGAAAATATGCATCATATAATGTAATGTGTAGATTTGATACAAATGTGTAGATTTGATACAAATGTGAAGATTTGTTACAAATTTGTAGATTTGATACAAATGTGTAGATTTGATACAAATGTGTAGATTTGTTACAATTGTCACTTTCTACACATTGTGTAGAAAGGAAACAATTTTGATACAGTATATTATTCCAATATTTTGTCAAACGAAAGTCATCACGGTCACTTGAACTGTTCGATTAAGACCTGTCAAGTTTTATCTTTAGCTTTTCTTGATCTTGTTACCGTTTCTAGACGGTCTTTATGATTTTATCAAGTGCATATGTTTTGCAAAATGGTAATGGAGTGAGTGAGTGAGTGAGTGAGTAATGGGGTTTACGTCCCAGTCAAGAATATTTCACTTACATCGAGACGTCGCCAGCTATAGGCGAAAGTGCAGAAATTTTGTCTGTGCGTTGCGCTGATAGTATTATACAACAGGGTTCTTTAGCGTGCCAAGCCCACCATGACACGGGACCACGTTTATTTGAAGTTCCCATCCGAAAGAACCGTGACTTTCATTTCGTAATTTCGAGTGCTTGGCGAAAGAACAGTGACTACCCACTTTCAAGTCTTGGGTCAGACCCGGCCGGGGATCGAACCCACAACCTCCCCCTTACTGAGCGAGCACTCTATCGACTGAGCTACCGCAAGTGGTGGTCAAAATAGTAATGGAAATAATGGAATCAATTGTAAACGTATTTAATTCAAAATTACCTTGATTATTATCCAAAATAGTACCATAGTTCCTTCATTATTTACATTACAGATACGCCAGAGATTTTATTGGAAGGAATATTGGAAGGCTTGCTCCCCATTCACGTGTAAAAGCCTGGAGGCCAGTATCTTTTACAGAGTTCAAGGCTTTCATAGCAGTTATTATCAACATGGGGGTAATACAGAAACCATCGATACAGGAATATTGGTCGTCAAAATACCGAAGCGAGAGAACGTCCTGGTTTAGTGAAGTAATGAGTCGGAATCGGTTTCAAAATATTTTGAAGTTTTTTCATGTAGTAAACAACAACAACATACCTAATAGGAACAGTCCGTTCTATGACCCGATAGGAAAAGTCCGACCATTTGTAGACCATATAAACATGCAGTTTAAGCGATTTTATTCTCCTTCACAGAACTTATCCATAGACGAATCTATGATCGGTACCAAAAATCGCACCGAAATCACACAATATATTCCAACAAAGCATGCGAAATTCGGCATTAAGTTGTGGATGCTAGTTGAAAGCGTAACAGGTTACATAATGCATCTATCAATCTATAGAGGTCGCCGATATGATTCAGTACCAGCTGGTGAGACGCAAGGGGCATACATTGTAATGATGCTACTGAAAGCATCTAATTTATTGCGCAAAGGTTACCATGTTGTGACAGATAGCTTTTTTTCATCCGTTGCACTAGCAAAAAGACTATTGCTCAATAGAACATTTTTCTCCGGAACAATTCGCAAAAACAGACCGTTGCCGAATTTGATTAAAACTTGCAACTTAAATGCTAGACAATCGGTGTTTATGAGACAGAGAGAAGTGTTACTTTGTGGTTTTAAAGAACGCGCAAATCGAAAACCTGTACGTCTCCTATCCACATATCATACTGCATCGATTAATGCCGGACAAAAGCCTGAAATTGTCAAGTTTTACAATAAACACATGGGTGGGGTAGATTTGAATGATATGAGGTCTCTGACCTATGACGACAACCGTAAAACAATTAAGATGTGGAAGAAAGTAATTTTTAATATGCTTCATAGAATCCTATTAAATTCATATATTTGTTACGAACAGAATACTAACAATAGAAATGTTCTTACCCGTCTACAATTTATAAAGGTAGTTATTGAAGAATTAAGCAAAGATCAGATTGAACGCAGGGACAATGCTAGACAGAACGCAGTCGTAAGAGACAGGAGAGGTGTTAGAGTTGTTCATCTTGATGGAAGAAGAATGAAAGAATGTGTAAACTGTTCAAGAAAAAACGGCAACGGTAGACGTAGGGCCAGAACAATGTGTTCAAGGTGTAACCGGGGTCTTCATGTAACTTGTCTCCTAGATCATAGACGTCAGTGTATCAACAGGAATCGCTGAAGACATTATTGCTTGCTATACGCAATATAAGTTTATTGGAGTGAACTTAGCATTTTTCCATATTGGAACTTTTTATTACTTTTCGTGTTTCTTTTACGACATACTTATAATCTCTTGATATTCGTTTCTTATATTCATGAAATAAATTTGTTCTACATGTATTTTATATACATGTAGATGTAGATTTCTTTTACATGTTAAGCGTACACCATCTTATATATAACAATATCATCAAAGTTTTCTTTTGTTTATTCCTAGAATCAATATAACCGAAACTTGTACCAAAAACCATGTCTGAACCGTTCTTGTAGCAAAAACGATGGACTTACGTACAGAGACAGTATACCAACATGAATCCGGAAATTATGCTGGTACTTTTGAATTGTTTACTTTTTGTGGCGATTTATATTTGTGAACTGATCATTGATTGAAAAACAAAACAATGCCCATAATACACAATCGGACGTCAAAATATTTGTAGAAAAAAATTTATGCATGCTATGAAAAATGATTAATTAGCAAACCCCGGCGTCACAAAGTTGAACCGAAACCTGTATCATCTCCTGTGTTGTTGGAGATTGTCATCTAGTCAAGTCTTTTCAACTGAATAAAACTGATAAACAGTTTGTAATATAACTATTTTGATATTACACCCCTAATCAGCCCTCGAGTAAGGGGTGTGACACAAATGGTCATATAATAATATCTATATATTGAGCGAGAACCTGGGTGCATTAATAGCAAAATTAATATTATCTGCATAACCAACAGGGTTTGTATTGCTGTTATATTCTAAATCAATCATCCAAGTACGAATCAACGTATAGCATTTAAGGAAATTTAGCTTTTAAAGTTCCCGCGAAATTACGCAGAAATGGCGCTAAAAATGTAATGTTATCTTGACGCTTCCGAGAGGCATCAATGATTGTGACGTCATTGTGACTTTCAAATCTGCAAGGCCCGAAATGTTGCTTGGCATTCTCTTAGAAAGTTCTTATGGCATTCAAAGGGTTAATCGTAAAAACTATTAATCTTAATATTCGATCAACTTTAAATAAAAGGGTATCTTTAAATCAATATATCATCAAGTTTTCATAACAGGGTGGCGTCTTTTCTTTAAAATGAGAATTATGATCATCTATAACAACAATTTATGAAGTAAATGAAAAGCATACAGTGTCTTAATGTGTTTTATTTGGTGGTACAGAAATAAATTCATATAGTATAATTTCAAATGATTCTATAGCGTTTTTCTTCAAAAATTGAGTTTATGACGTCATAGAAACGTCACAGTAATAGCTACACCAATCAAGTTTGTTTTTTAAAAAAGCTGAAGCTGTTCCTTTACAATGATACCAAATATGATCTATATCTACATTATACCATCGACAACAAAGCTAAAAACGTTCCCCTACCCCGTTTCGATCATTTTTAAAAAAATGGCTATCTTTAATATATTTTTTCTAATAGAATGGGGTCTTTTATCGAAGATGAGAATATATGGTCATTTATAACTACAATTCATTAAGTAAATGGAAAACATACTTTGTCTTAATATGTTTTATTATGCTGTACAGAAATAATTTTATAAAGCATTAAGGATAAATTGACACGATTTTATAGCGTTTTTCCTCAAAACTTGTGTTTATGACGTCATGGTGACGACATAGAAGCAGCTACATCAACCAACTTTGTATTTTATAAAAGCTGAACATGTTTCCTTTACAATGGTACCAAATTTGATCTGTATCTGCATAATAATGTTGAAAACAAAGATAAAAACGTTCTCCTACCCCTAATAGAGAAATTTACTGAAAACTTTCAGGTACTCTTAAAAATTGAAGTTTTTCATGAAGAGCATCCCAACTTATTCCTGGGAAACATCCCGATTCCATTACTAGACACACTACGGTACCAGAAAAAAGTGGTGTCGGAGGATCCTGGGGGGTAGGGGTGCACGGTGGGTCCACCTAGCCCACGGACTAATACTATTGTTACCAAATGCGTTTTAGGGAAAAGTAGGATATCTGTTAAATTTTTGTGATATCTCATCAGATATCTACTATTTGTCACATCTACAACTCCGACTGACACTCAGTAATCACTTGTAATCAAAATTGTGTGTAAACATAGAACTATGAGACGTCCAAAATATCCAGGGCAATCCTGATCACAGAGACATCAAACGTATCAACAATACTGTCATAAGACTTTTTGAGACATCAAACTTATCAACAATACTGTCATAAGACTTTTTGAGGGCCTTCATAAGCCTAGGCTTGCAAGAAGATAAACCTAAGATCAAAGGTCAATGTCATGACCTACTTTGCCATTTAAGCCTTTAATTGCTCTGTCTTGTCTATATGTAAAAATTTTGGCATGATTTCTTTTATTTCAATTTTGATGTTTCCTATAATGGAGTCAGGATTAAAGCTTAAAGTCGGGAAAAGTTTGATATCTCTTTGTTTTTGGTGATATCTCATCAGATATCTACTATTTGTCATATCTACAACTCCGAATGACACTCAGATGCCGTGTATTTTATTTCTAGAAGTTGTTTAAATTTTTGTTACCAAATGCGTTTCAGGTCTAACAAACTTTTGTTACCAAATGCGTTTTAGGGAAAAGAAGGATATCTGTTAAATTTTGGTGATATCTCATCAGATATCTTCTATTTTTCATATCTACAACTCCGACTGACACTCAGATGCCGTGTATTTTATTTCTAGAAGTTGTTTAAATTTTTGTTACCAAATGCGTTTCAAGTCGATCATACTTTTGTTACCAAATGCGTTTTCGGGAAAAGTTGGATATCTCTTTGTTTTTGGTGATATCTCATCAGATATCTACTATTTTTCATATCTACCACTCCGACTGACACTTAGATGCCGTGTATTTTATTTCTAGAAGTTGTTTAAATTTTTGTTACCAAATGCGTTTCAGGTCGAACAAACTTTTGTTACCAAATGCGTTTTAGGAAAAAGTAGGATATCTGTTAAATTTTGGTGATATCTCATCAGATATCTTCTATTTTTCATATCTACAACTCTGACTGACACTCAGATGCCGTGTATTTTATTTCTCGAAGTTGTTTAAATTTTTGTTACCAAATGCGTTTCACGTTGAACATACTTTTGTTACCAAATGCGTTTTCGGGAAAAGTTGGATATCTCTTTGTTTTTGGTGATATCTCATCAGATATCTACTATTTGTCATATCTACAACTCCGACTGACACTCAGATACTGTGTATGTTATTTCTAGAAGTTGTTTAAATTTTTGTTACCAAATGCGTTTCAGGTCGAACATACTTTTGTTACCAAATGCGTTTTCGGGAAAAGTTGGATATCTCTTTGTTTTTGGTAATATCTCATCAGATATCTACTATTTGTCATATCTACAACTCCGACTGATACTCAGATACTGTGTATTTTATTTCTAGAAGTTGTTTAAATTTTTGTTACCAAATGCATTTCAGGTCGAACATACTTTTGTTACCAAATGCGTTTTCGGGAAAAGTTGGATATCTCTTTGTTTTTGGTGATATCTCATCAGATATCTACTATTTGTCATATCTACAACTCCGACTGACACTCAGATACTGTGTATTTTATTTCTAGAAGTTGTTTAAATTTTTGTTACCAATGCGTTCAGGTCGAACATACTTTTGTTACCAAATGCGTTTTCGGGAAAAGTTGGATATCTCTTTGTTTTGGTGATATCTCATCAGATATCTACTATTTGTCATATCTACAACTCCGACTGACACTCAGATACTGTGTATTTTATTTCTAGAAGTTGTTTAAATTTTTGTTACCAAATGCGTTTCAGGTCGAACATACTTTTGTTACCAAATGCGTTTTCGGGAAAAGTTGGATATCTCTTTGTTTTTGGTGATATCTAATCAGATATCTACTATTTGTCATATCTACAACTCCGACTGACACTTAGATACTGTGTATTTTATTTCTAGAAGTTGTTTAAATTTTTGTTACCAAATGCGTTTTTGTTACCAAATGCGTTGTAACATGACATCTCTATCACACTATTGTTTGCTGATTAGGAACTAACCATGATGGGGATAAAGTCACCCAGTTGATAACTGCAAAAATACCGGCTGCAAAACCTAAAATCATGGGCTAATTAATGGAAAATTCGTTTAGTAAGAGAACTTGAAGAAGTGTTACATGTTATAAATTAGAGAATCCTTAACAAATTGTGCACCCTAGGCAATACCCTACTGCAAGAATTACAGCCGACACAACCCATAATCGAAATATGAAATTACCTAAAGTGATATAAAGAAAAGCCAGTGCACCACCGAGGTCACTTAGATAAATTGTCCAGAGAAATGCACATTAAAAGACCGCATATCACTCAGAAGATTAGTGATGGATTTTGAGAACATCGCATGGGACCCATACATCAGTAACATCTGATAAGAAAAGTTAAAACTAATACTTACTTCGCTTAGTCTGTTTCATTCGCTTTTTAGTTGTTAGCGTCCTCTCTAGCGGCCACATGTGGTCTTTCGACGCACAACCAGAATAACTGGAAGACGGCAGTGGCGGATTTAAGGGGGGGGGGTTGCGGTTGTTGCACACACCCCCCCCCCCCCCTTTAAAAAATTAAGAGAGAGAGAGAGAGAGAGAGATATTGACTGATTAAAAATTATTTTCTTGGCCCACATCGGGGCTCTGCCCTAGACCTCTCGTTTCTGGAAGCTCGCGCCTTCGGCGCTCGCACCTAACATTGATATAATTCTCAACCCACCCCCCCTTTCAAAAAATCCTGGATCCGCCCCTGAAGAGGAAGGATCAGTTACAAAAAACATGAAAAGCTTAAACTCTACCAAAAAACAGAAAATGATAACGTCTGTGTTTTATTTGCATCGCGGTTGATGGGGGTAATACCAGCTTTACCATCTCTCTAATGATGATACGCAACTACTAGTAATCTGAATATTCAGATGGATACATGAATAACCCATCAAAACAAAATTTAGCAGCATAAACAACGAATCCAAAAATCAACAGCGCAGACTTCAATAAATACTGTAAAAAAAGAATTTAAGAAAATGATAGGTTTTTATGAATCGTCTAAATGTTAATGTACAGCAATGTCCTTTAGCGTGCCAAGCCTACAGTGACACAGGACCTCGCTTATTTTATGTTCCCATCCGAACGAACCGTGACTCCCATTCGTAATGCCGAGTGCTTGGTGAAAGAACAGTCACTACCCACTTTCAAGTCTTGGGTCAGACCGGTCGGGGTTCGAATCCACAACCTCCCACTTACGGAGCGAGCACTCTACCAACGAGCTACCACAGTGGTTAGTCAATACTAGGGAGTTGAGTTGAGTAATGGTGTTTAACGTCCCAGTCAAGAATATTTCACTTATATCGAGACGTCGACAGCTATAGGCGAAGGTGCAGAAATTTTGCCTGTGCGTTGCGCTGATGGCATTAGACAGCAGGGTTCTTTAGCGTGCCAAGCCCACCGTGACACGGGACCTCGTTTATTTTAAGTTCCCATCCGAAAGAACCGTGACTTTCATTTCGTAATGCCGAGTGCTTGGTGAAAGAAAAGTCACTACCCACTTTCAAGTCTTGGGTCAGACCCGGCCGGGGATCGAACCCACGACCTCCCACTTACGGAGCGAGCACTCTACCAACTGAGCTACCGCAGTGGTATTAGTCAATATTAGGGATCTACCGTCAGGTTTGTGCTTCAAGAGCGACAACTCTGAATAGAGTAGAGGTTTTGGTAGGGTTAGTGTTTCTGGTGCCAGATATATTTTGAGAAATCTGAAGAATTAGATTAGATAAAAACGTATCCGACTTATGGTCACTTTATACTAAACAATCATGTCACTTAATTCTAAAATTTTGTTAAAATACAAAACATGTGCGAGTTCTGAAGAAAATGGTTTGTGCGTCAGTGACTGGATACACTTTTTTAAGTTCTCAAAGTGCAGGTTCCAAGTCTTGTAAAAGTTTCATAGAAGCAGCCATATGACTAGGTTTAAAGCATGTTTGCGATGTAGATTCCTGATGAAATCGCAAAATGGCAAGCGGGTAAATTTTGAAATAACGTTGTTCTTGGTTTGTGAGGGGAAAATATTCATAAATAATATAAAATTAAAACTGTCGAGTCTTTCTGATCACTCCTTAACAAAACAGAGCTTGTAAGTAGATACCAAATTTTGTCGCTTGTAGTAAGTTTCCCCGTAATCCCCTGTTAACCTGTTAACCATATTTTGCACTCGCAGTCCAAACCAGATTAGTGTTAGGTCTAGAATTAGTAACTTCCTAAGTATACTGCTGTAATATGCCATTGAATGCGTTTTGATTTGGGTCATAAGTGATAAACAAACACGCGTGCAGAGGCGTGAAGTTTTTATATACATGTCAACATGTCTGTCATTATCGGCTTGTTTTAGAGGAACACTCAGCATTTGTTCTTTGAACAGAAACCAGTTTTTATGACCATTTTAAATATTAAAAGCAAGGAATCAAAATTAGAGTGTGATAAATGAAAGGTGTGTTAAATTAAAGACTAAATTCAAATATTATAAAAATTAAACACAAAATATTTTCATACAAGATATAACAACAAATAAGTGTACTCTCAAAATTCCTTATCTGGATATCCTTTATGTTTAGAAACATTTATATTTGTTTAGGCCTATCTATGATATTCAAAGTCTTTTCATTAGTAAAGAGATGCATAAAATGATATTTTACTGGTTTTAATCATAATTTCAAATTTTATGATATGATTTTTCATAGAGCATGAAAATTGATTTAAATTTACATGTGACATAGAAATAAACTATTTACTTACTTTATTAGCTCACCTGAGCCAAAGGCTCAAGTGAGCTTTTCTGATCACAATTTGTCCGTTGTCTCGTCGTCGTCGTCGTCGTCGTCGTTGTCGTCGTCGTAAACTTTTCACATTTTCATCTTCTTCTCACGAACCACTGGGCAGATTTCAACGAGACTTGGTCAGATGCATGTCTTGGTCGGTGCAATTCAAATTTGTTCGTGGTGTTGCCATGGCTACCATAACTAGGTCAAGGTGACCTAGGGGTGCAAAAATCTTAAAAATCTTCTCCGAAAGTATTGATTAGAGAAAAAATCTGATGTGATATTTGGCTTCTCTAGGGTCTTTAGCCTATAGTTTGTTCATTTTGTGAAATTCGGACAAAAAATAGGTTACGCGTTTTTGCGTTTAATTTTGAAAAAATCGTAAAATAGCTTCAAATTGTTATAACTTGACTATTGGCCAGATAATGACATGGGGTTTTCAGTTTTGACATCTTCTTGTTAGTATCTTCAAATTGAGGTCAAGGTCAATTGTGAAGGTCGTGACCTAATTTTTTTTACCTCTGATTATAATTATTATCTCGAAAACTATAAACTTTTTGTATAGGCATGTATATTAGAATGTTGTAGGTATTGATACAACAATCATTTTGGTGTATAGAAAAAGGTCATGGGTTCAAAGGTCAAGGTCACAGATGTAAAACAATACCAAAATGGTTACTTATCTCGAAAACTATAAACTTTTTGTATAGGCATTTATATTAGAATGTTGTAGGTATTGATACAACGATCATTTTGATATATAGAAAGAGGTCATGGGTTCAAAGGTCAAGGTCACAGATGCGAAACAATACGGAAATGTTTAATTATCTCGAAAACTATAAACTTTTTGTATAGACATGTATATTAGAATGTTGTAGGTATTGATACAACGATCATTTTGATGTATAGAAAAAGGTCATGGGTTCAAAGGTCAAGGTCACAGATGCGAGACAATACCGAAATGGTTAATTATCTCGAAAACTATAAACTTTTTGTATAGGCATGTATATTAGAATGTTGTAGGTATTGATACAACAATCATTTTGATGTATAGAAAAAGGTCATGGGTTCAAAGGTCAAGGTCACAGATGCGAATCAATACCGAAATGGTTAATTATCTCGAAAACTATAAACTTTTTGTATAGGCATGTATATTAGAATGTTGTAGGTATTGATACAATGATCATTTTGACGTATAGAAAAAGGTCATGGGTTCAAAGGTCAAGGTCACAGATGCGAGACAATACCGAAATGGTTAATTATCTCGAAAACTATAAACTTTTTGTATAGGCATGTATATTAGAATGTTGTAGGTATTGATACAACAATCATTTTGATGTATAGAAAAAGGTCATGGGTTCAAAGGTCAAGGTCACAGATGCGAATCAATACCGAAATGGTTAATTATCTCGAAAACTATAAACTTTTTGTATAGGCATGTATATTAGAATGTTGTAGGTATTGATGCAATGATCATTTTGATGTAAAGAAAAAATTCATTGGGGTTTAGTATTTATGTTTTCTTTAAATCTATCAGCTAGCCATTAGTTATCAGGTGAGCGTATAAGGCCCATGGGCCTCTTGTTATTATTTATAATGCAGTATAAAATATAGGAACACAATGATCCTAATCTATCAATGGTTGACATTTCAAGATAACATTGAACTCAAATGGCCTGAAGATAATTTTATTGACTGATGTTTTAAGTTTTAGTTGACCATCAAGGTGGACATTGTCCATGGTTGGATAAGGATGTGAAGTCAGATAAATTTCAGTAAGATAATGTTTGATTTATTTCCTACTCAGTAATTACTCTTTCAAAGAAGCTGGTCTACCAGATGATAGGTAGATAGATTGTAATGTCCATCAGACCTGGCCAGATTGTAATGTCCACCAGCCTTGGTCAGATTGTAATGTCCATCAGCCTTGGTGAAGAGATTGTATTGGTAGTTAGATAATATGTGTCATAGCTTCATAGATAAGCTATATATATATCTACGCCACTATCATCAGTTTGTTTTAAGGGATTGAAACGTGTTATACTGGTCAGTAATATAAAATGATACCCATCCTTAATGCAAAAAAAAATTAAATTTAAATAAAGTGATTTTCATTATATCCTCTGACAGAGATGTACATGTTATGACAATTAGTAAACATGTTATATTTAAAAATCATTTAGTAAAGCTTATTTTCAGAGTATTGATTAAAGATTAAAATTATTTTAAAAATTCAAAATCTTTATGATAAAAATTCATTTATAAAATAAAAAGGAATAAATGAACTGTAGTAGTTTTACAAATTTGCAGTTTTATGAGTAGCATAATGTGAAAATTTTTAATTTAATATTTTAAACTTAAAATGTGGTCATTGTAAAAACAGATTTGACCATATAGACAGCTGTTATAAGCAGTGATGAGTTAATACTTATTGGTTTTGTAATTTCCTGTCAAATTAAAATCATAAGATTAACTAAATCCTTAAATCACATTTTATTTACTCAGCAGACAAAATAAATATTAAGATAATCTGCTCAAGTAAATCTTATTTAACAAACACCTGAGATTATCATAGATGTCATTACCTGGTTATAAGTTACTCTGAGTTGACTTTACAGCCAAGTAGGTGGACAATCATTAATCAGTGTTTTTATAACTCCTTTTTACAGTTATTGAGGGTCAGGGGAATTTAGAAATAACAAAAACTTGACAGGGTTTAATTCATGGAGAAGTCCAGATGCCAGTGGCAGATTTCTCTGCTTCAATGGGTGAGGAAATAATAGAGGTGTTATGATAAAGAAATGTCCGTATTTATATGAAGGGGGGATTTATTTTTGTAATCAGTATAAGATTGGAAGAGAAGTATAAGGAAGGCATTAGATGTGCATGTATTTAGTTACTAGCTAGACGAACAAAGAAATTGTAAAAAAGTGTAAAGCTGAATATTGCAATATGTGTAAAAGATTTTTAGGTGAGATCATTTTCTTATTTAAGTTTTTATAATTGAATGTTCATCTGGTAATGTGTGAATTTACATACACACTTGTCAAATGATAAAAAATAAATTACCATATACATTTTTATTGATGCCCAAGTAACACAACTAATTTTGGTATCCTTTATTTATACTCTTGATACATTTTTATATACACATGTTGATATTAATGTGAACATTGAATTAAATTTAATTATTAAAAACCATCAAATTTATGTCTTTAGGGTTTTGAAACTTTTTCATAGTTTTAACTTAGTTCATATATGACTGTAAAAATTATATATATATATCTATCATATCATCGACAGGGTGACTACCATTACTACCTTTATGCAGTATTCAATATTTTAACATCAAAATGAATCCCAGCTGTAACTTTTATGGGAATTGGGGTCCCAACGAAAATCAACAAATTATTTCATCCCACCAACACTGAGCACTTAACCCACTGAGTCACAGCAGTGGTTTTACACCTGAGAAGACAATAGTAATTACATGTATTATCTAATTACTCTAACAAACCATTACCTCCGCTTGGTTTTAATTAACAGCTCATTGGTATTTTATCTAACGAGGAATTTATCCACAAATCTAAAAAAAATAATAATAAATAAGAAACTGATAAAAAGATTGCAATTATTAGTTGAAAAAATACCAGTGATGCAATGTTGAGTTTGATATTTTGAGTTAACAGTGTCATATGGTAAGTGTCAGCTTTAAATCATAATTACAGGTGTATCAGCAGAACATACACATCTGTGACTGACTAACTAACTGACAGTGTCAAAATATTGATAGGCACATGTTTATTGATGGTACATGTTACACTCACACAATTATATCCCCTTTCTAAATTATTTTTACTTCAAATGTGATTTAATTACACAAGTCTGAGAATTGGTGTGGTCAAGGTCAGTCATACATTTATTTATTTTATTTATTTATTTTTTTTTTTTTTTGGAGGTAAAATTTTTAGATGAGGCCACGGATGCAGAATTATTCAGAAAGTATTCATTAGTGATTTAAAGTATTGCTGATGTATATTTAAATCAGAATATTTATTAATTTTAATGATATCAGTTATATAAATAGTAATTGACACTTTTATTAAATCTGTACTGGAATGTATCAAGTACATGTCAAATAAGGAAAGAAAAAATAAACAACTGTAGATTGTAAAATAAATTAAATCTTTAGATGTCAACCAGTTTTAAAAAATCTGATTAGCTAAATTTCAATATTCAAACATAGAATTTTCACAAGGAATTTATTAATATGACATTTTGAGTAACTGGATTATAACCAGCAAAATGTTACACATAAATACAAAGGGAATTCATACAAAGTCTTCTTTTGTGGTATAAAACTCCTTGAACCAGTTCAGATTATTATCAGGTTAATATACTTAATGCAATATTTATAAGCTTCAAATTAACTAATCACTGCTTGATCAAAGATATAAAATCACACTCACTTATATAAGATAAAAACCCTCCAGAATGAAAGCCTGCTGGCAGGTTTACACATCTATAATTTTCTTTTATGAGTAGTAACATGTAAAGTTTATAACTAGAAGCCCTGACTGGCTAGGTTGGCTAGCTATCATAGTGTTCTGGACTATTAATTAGATAATTGACAAAAACAGCTTAGCTAGGTACCTGGAGGGTATTATAAACACATTGGCTTGATGTTCTTTCATTGGGTAATATACTTCATCAATAGTCAGTCAAACATGTTGTAAGCATTCAAGTGTCAAAATTTATCACATACTTGCTATTTACTACAGATTGTATTTATTGTGTGTTAGGTTTTCAGGTATAACACTTCTTACAGAACTTCCTGCCTGGGACAGTACTCACTACTGGCATCTAATATTTTATATTTCATTATTTTGTTTGGGAATTTTTACATTTAAATAAGGTATACAAACCATATTTGAATTTCATTTTATTAATTTTTAAAAAGAGTTTTACTTTTGAAAAGAAAGAATCATTTTAAAGTTTATTTTTAAATAAATATGATACAAATTTATTTTTGTTTTAAGGGTTTTTTAAAAAAAAAAAAAAAAAAAAAAACTTAATATAAGAATTTCTTGATACAAATTTATTTAGTTTATCCATTTATAAAACATTTTTATTTGTCTTTTAAAATTTAAAAGAATGGGTTATGTGCATTTTGTGTTTCAGTATATTGGTAGATTACAAGAAGTTGTCATACATTTTTAATTAACCAAATGTCAGACATGATTTTGATGTCTAACTCATGGCATCAATAAACAGTATTTATTTGTTTATTTATTTTCAGGTGTAACAAGGAGTAGATATACAGTTGTCTGATGCTCGATTTCAAGAAAAATCACATGACTAACAGTTTAATTTTGTTTACAAATAACCCTCAAAACATTTACTTAATTCATCATCGGAGGTGATTATCAAAATGGATGGCGATTGGTGGAAAGACAAGATCGCAGAAGATATTTACGAGACATTCCGCATCAAAGAACAGTTGATCCCTCACTACCACGCACATTCTCCACAGATTTGGTCTCGCCGGATCTTAGTGGATTGGATAGCCGTTATAGTGGAGAACTTTAACCTTCAGCCAACATCTCAACATTTAGCTATTTACTTACTGGACTATTTCCTAGACAAATTAGAAGTAGATGAAAAACATCTGTATTTGTTAGCAATAGCTTGTTTATTTATATCAGGTAAATATATATACAGTAAAATATTTATATAAGGATCAAAGGCATATCAAGAAATATGGACCTTTAAATGCAGGTGCTCTACATAGAGGAAATAAAAAAGAATGAATGAATGACTTTATAGACAGGTGGTCTTTATATAGAGATTCTTTAATAATGATAATAATTATATCTATGAACATATAACAGTATATTTCATATATCAGATTTAGCAAATAGTAATACAGTTCAAGTGATTTATAAAAACAATGTAGCTAAAAGTATTAGGGTTATCCCCCTTTATCTGTATGTTGTTCTAAGGCTTTTAATGTAAAAATAATGTAATACAAGTATATATAAATCCATGCAGACTTTGGTAAATGAACAATGTTTTCTGGAAAGTCACATATAGCTTGATGTAATTTTCTTATCCCAAAATTTCTTTGTGACTTTCTAAATTCAATGTATCTCTTAATTAGTTTTTAAATAATAGAATTAATCATATCAAGATCTTTGTGATATCAAACATATTTGTTACACATGTAGTCAGAGTCACCTATTTGTAAGAGTTGTCCCCCTTATACCTGTATGTGAACTATGACAGGAGAGTTGTCTCCCTTATACCAGTATGTGATTGTGATTTGAGAAAACAGTTACCAGTAGGCATTGTCTTGCTTTGCATACTTTTAATGCTTGTAATTTTCATATTTATTTTTTTATTTTACAGTTAAATTTGAAGAACATTGTGACAGGAGGCCATGTCTTTCAAGTGTTAATACATTCCTACCACAAAATACTGTAGACTGGTACTCTAAAGACGAACTTTTATCCATGGAATTAACAGTGCTAAATTACTTTGATTGGATATTGTCAGTGCCAACAGTCGCTCATTTCTTGCCATATTTTTTAAATGTGGCAGTGGATGAAACGGACATGTACAATGGTTATACTATTAGATGTAAAGCTACAATGATTTCTTATGTGGAAAAATACGCCAAATATTACTCAGAAATATCTTTACAAGGTGAGATACTGATATTTAATTATAATTTTAATATTTATATGTATTAGTTTGTCTGCACAGTGAGCATGTCACACATCTGTGTCTTCTTTTACAGTTTTTGTGGAGATAGATGTGCAGGTAAACCATGTTTTTTCTGACAGTGAAAACATTTTAAATCTGTTTTTCATTCTAAATGAACAACTTAAAAGCTTCTTCTTTTATTATTAACAGGCAACTTTATAAATTTAATCTTGTCTTCACTTTTCACTTTCCTTTCAAATTATTAAAACAAATCTTATAAAAACTTTTTCCTTGGATATTTCTACATTACACATTCTTTATATTTATTTCAGATCACCTGTTCAGGAATTACAACCCGTCAATGATAGCAGCAGCATGTATAGCAGCAGCCAGGATATATTTACAGTTAACTCCGACATGGCCAAAACAACTAGAACTGATGACTGATTACTACTTAGAAGAATTATTACCCTGTGTTCATATGATGACAAGGTCAGTTTTACACAGAATTTTTAATAGGAAGTTAAAAACATTTATGAATTACCAGTATGTATGAAGACGTCTCACATTGCTTCATAGGTCCAATTCTCACTAAAAAACAGACCCTTTTCAGCTTGCCAAAATGTGGCAAATTTCTCTAATTTCCTTCATTATTGGCTCAGTATGAGTGAAATGATCTATACTGGGACCTAAAACACCACCACAGCAAGGTTAGGGTTAGGTTCCGCCACCATCAATTTAGAGTATATGTATATCACAGTACTGGCAAGCATAAGGCCAGTAGTAGTCAAATCTTTCTGTCAATTCATTAAACAAAAAATATCTATTTTGATGATTCAGATTGTAAAGATTCAGAATTATAAAAACAGATGTTACAGTTATTTCCCTTTGAAGACTAGGTTGTCTCCAATGCTATTTATAGAGAAAAAAGTGGATGGCTTATGGAAGACCGTCTTCCACTAAAAGTTTTCATGTTGTATATTTGTTACTTATCAGTTATTTGTGTGTTTTAGGATTCAACGTCAAGATGAGAAGAACAGATCATTATCAACGTCTCAGTCACCCGTACACTACAACCCGGTAACCACGGTGACATATCCTATGTATGATATTACAATGCCATCATTATGTGTATATAAACAGGCAGATAGGTCGTTATATAGTGGTAACTATGGCAACTATATCACACCTGTCATTCTGTCTGACAGACCGCCACCTCTTGTTGGATTTTGTCATGGAACATAAGGTATGTCCAATATCAATAGTTTTACCCTCAACATGAGTTTTATTGTACATTGCTCTATTAACCACTTAAGGTGATCAGCAATCAAAGATCATTATAGATACAGTTCATTCAGTTAGACCAATCAAAATTCATTATACATATAGTTCAGTTGGCCAGTTTAGAATAGAATTGTACTTTTCAGTACCTTGGTTTGTAGTCCTTGCCAATATTCACTTAAAATCTTGTGCAATCAGTGGGTTCTAGCATAGTCAAATCAGAAATAAAAGTAAAATATGTGTACTACTCTATCTAAATGGCATGCTTCTAGTGAAAAAATCAAACCACTATTTGATAATAGGCTGTATGTTAATTTCAGATATACTGGTTCACAGTAATCATCCCTGATTTTTTTTTTTAAATATTCAATTTGATATCAATATCTGATTTCAGAAAACCTATCGTCATGAATCAATTGTATAATATACAAATTTATTTTCAAGATTTTGTTAAACTACTATTTATTTTATTTTTTTCAGGTTTATAAAAGATACCAAAGAAGATTATTATATTTTAATAGAGAGAATTTAGTTATATTATTTTTACAATAAGAACTTGGTGCAGTATTAAAACATGAAATGGTGCTGAATATATTATATATAATAAATAAATCCACAATGTGTTCTATAAGAAATACTAAGGCCAAAAAGAATGTGTTTCCTTTAATGCTAGGTTGGTAGGTAGCAATTTTATTATTTTTAATTTTTTTTACATTGACAATATGGGGCAAGGACGCCAACTTTAACAGAGCTGGTCAAAGTATTGTCATAAAAACTTTGGGGAAGGCATAAAAATTTAGGGTTGGTCAGCTTTGCGGAAATACTTTCTTTTGGCCTAAGTATTATCATAATTATTGTTGAATTTTTCTAATTATTTTTAATATGAATTACAGTGTAACCATAATAACTTTGAAGTACTTCAGACTGCAGGTTTTAATTTTGACTACACTTTATCAAGGGGTTTGAGTGAACAAATTTGAAAATCTGTTGTATCAAAATATCATCGTATCCATGGTAACTGAGTTATTGTTGTTATTCTGTATGTAGTATTAATTGTTGTTATACATTTCCTGTTTCCTGAAACCATTTTAAGCCGTAAAATAAACCATTAATGGTACATTTATAAAATAATGTTCAATAAAATCCAATATATTTATATATAAATTTTGGAGAGTGATTATTGATTACCAGATTAAACTTTAGATATTACTATATCCGAAAATATTTCCACAAATTTGGGGAGAGGGGTTAGAAAATGCTTTAAAAAAATTGGGGGTGGGGAGGTCCTTTCATTTGGTTTCAATTTACTGTAAGAAATGGTTTAAAGTGTTACATGGTTAATGCTTATGTAAATATAATTAAAAACAAATGTTTACTGTCTTTCACGTCATGTCGGAGTTAGTTTATAAAACTATTGTTATTTTTCTACCTTTATAAAATTGTTTTTTGTGATAATTGAAGTATTTAGAATTAAATTCGTTTTTTTTTTTTTGTAAGTTATAAAATTTCTTGTTCAATGAGGAAATGCGTTTGTTACGTTATACATTGATAAGGACACAAGATTACTTGGTGTCTGTCGTCCTACTGCGTCTGTCGTCCTATTGCATTGGTTATTTGATATATTTTTTACATTTGTGTGTTATTTAAATTTTGATATGTTTTAATTACATTAAATGGTGACATAATTACTGTGTGGTTTAAATTCGATGCATTTAATGTAAAGCTGAATGAATTTTTGAATATTAATAAATTTTAACAAAGTTCAAGGTTTTAGTCAAACTCGGTTGAAAAAAGTTTAGCAGAGAAGCATGTTCATATAATGAGGTACATTTACAAAAACATTGACAAAATTTCTCAAAATACAACAGAGCGGAAGAAATAAGTCCAAACAGACAACATAGTATTACAGTATAAGAATAAGTTTAGACACCGTGATATTGCAATATGTAAACTGAAAGTTAAAAGTGAATATTTTATACAATTTTTAATGTTTCTTACACATGTTATTAAGATACAACAAAACTACCAGTAGTCTTAGAAACCTTCTATATGAACAATCTAGATTAAGATAGGAGTAGTAAACAGCTAATAATTACCCATACATTTTGTGTCCATAAACAGCTGTCAATCAGTATGTCACCTTTTCCTTCATATAGCAAATGAAATAATTTGAGTCAGGGTTCCATAGAAGCCATACAAGTCCAATTGGTCATTATGAATGGCTTGTGCCACTTGTAACAGGTACCCTTCTGTTGGCTCACTCATTAATGTTAATTCAGCAGGTGCCCCTTTAATGCTATCATCAGATTGTTTTGCATTAAGCAGTATTTCTAATTTACTCATTTTGTAATTGTTAAAATTTGAATTTGATGCAATTTTTCTTAAATGTGTGTACATGCATTCAAATGTGCAATCATTAAAATTTTCTACAAGTTTTTGTTGTTAAATAAATTTAAATATAACTTTAGAATGTGTTATATGTAATTTATTACCCACGTAATATTTTGTAATGGTGTATTGTCATCTCCATGTCAGAGGTTGTGTATTTGAGATATCTACACATGTACTAGATCAAGGATTGGTTTTAACAACCTTTCTGAGAGTATTATTTTAATAATACAGTGTTCCCTTTTTCTGACCAGGAAAAACATACAATTATGGTCACAATTTAGTATCCTGTCAACCTACATGTAGTACAAGACCAGAAATAACTGAACAATCAGTAATGTGTTTTGAAACAATAAAAAGGAATATATTGCACCCTGAGGTTGATACCGTACAATAAAATACATATACCCAGTTATTGTGCTCTTCAAGATCTCTGTACAGCAGGTAACTAAAATCAGTCCAGAGATGTTATTTTTATCAATTTTACAATGCACATTCTGAAATTGTCAGTCTGATTATTTCTCCAAATATCAGTGAAGTGAAAGTGTAAATACTAATATTCAATTAATTACTGTAATTGTTTGGACTGAAAGGGTAATTTACTGAATACAAATTTAAATGGTTGGGGAGTGCTTGGAGAAAACCACTGACCTTTGGCAAGAAAACTGACACAAAAGTCATTCACACTAGGATATGTCCCAAGTGAAATTTGAACACTAGCAGTGATAGGTGATGTGAACAATAAGCATGCATTTTAGGCCATTTGGCCACAAGCAAGGCCCCCAAATTCTTTGAAACTGGAATGTTCATCTGCAGAATGTAGGAAATAAAATCTAAAGTATTCATTATTTTATTTATAAAAATACAAATAAATGAAATCAAATACATATTGGAGTGTAATACCACTCTATATATTACATTAAAGCTTCATTATGATTAGATCATTAACAAACAATAAAATAATAACCCGGCCCCGGTTTCACAATCATTCCTTAGCTAAGATTTTCTTTAACTTAAATCTGGCAAAATTTCAATCCTTTACAGTTTTGTTAATTTTGTTGATATTCAGGATTTTTAGATGTCAATTTTGAGATAATTTCTAGATTAAAACATTTGCATTTAGTTTTGACAAAAATATTCATCAGTAGTTCCAAAAATGATTGCCAAATTTTGATAAATTTAAGTTAAGGAAAATCTTAGCTAAGGAATGATTGTGAAACCGGGGCCTGTCTGTGATATGATGATCCTGTCTGTTACGGGTCAGCAAAAATTGTTACTTTATGATCAACAATTAAAGTCTCCAAAAACTGATACAATAAATGAATTGATGAAGAAATGATTAATCAATAACCCTGATGTGTACAGTAACCCTCCCTAACATCTCCCAATAACCCTAATATCTCCGATAACCATGTTTATCACCAATATTAACGCTAAATGTCGCTGACAACCCTGAAACATAAATACCTCTGATGTCACCTATAAATGATGAACTGTTGGATTTCTTATGTGTAGCTTTGTGCAATACTGAAGTTCAACATATTAACAATCACATTTCATTCTTCACAACCTTTGTTTTCGTTTGGAATTTTTACACAGCCAATGGTGATATATAGTAAAAATCCACTTATACATGATAATCCCATAATCCAAGCTTATACAGCACCATCTGTCTAAAACCAATCACCTTCTGGATAGAAGTTCAAGTCCAAATTTTCCATGGTTTTAAGAAGTACCCGGTAACACTATTGATATATAAATGTCTAAAACATGTATGGTATGTATAATGAGTTATGTCAATAATTTCTGCAAGATGATTAAATAATTTGACAGATTATGTTGGCAGATTTTCCTAAAACCACCTGTTATTTTTGGAGATCTCTGATTATCTAGTAGTCCTAACAGCAGCATACAGACTTGTTTCTGTTTCAACAAGTTACACAATATAAAGATGTCTGGTATGTAAAATTCACTTCTGTTATATCAATAATTTCTGCACTAATGATTAAACATAGTGTCAGATTATTTTCACAAATTTTGTTAAAATATAAACTGATTAATTTATTAAGATTGAAGAGATGTTCTGATTAAATCACTGGGTATCATTCATCTACGGTTATCTTTAGCTCTAACTGCAGCATCCTGAGCTTTCCTGATAACATGTGGACATTTTTCTCTACGTGTCATTTTATTACCATCAAATAGCCCTTCATTACGTGGAAGACCGTGTGTACCATCAGAAAAAGTCACTAAACCTGAAATAAGTAAAATAGAACAAAAGTTAACTAAAATACACATAGATTCTGAAAAATAATAGACTCTGATTTCCTTCACCAACCTAGAACTTGCTGCCACCATTTAAATGAAAGAATCTTATATATGGTATAAAACACTATTACCCGGTACTTTACTTCTATCTTTGCAAAATGTGCAATATCTTCATGTCTTGAAGCCTTGACTTTGAGACAATACAGAAATACATAAAGGAGTAATGACCTTAACACTGGTTGTATATAAACAAGTAAATACAAGAAAGAATTGACTGATCGCCAGCCACGCCCACAATGTTCCGACAAAGGTCCGAGATGCTTGAATTACACAAAAAGAAAGCAAACTCGGCCTGAATTGTGCCATTTAATGACGTCACTGACACTAGTACATCATTTGTTGCTGTGATGCTGTTTTGGTACCATGATGGCGGCCAGAGTCGGAACATTAAAGGCATGGTTGGCAATAAGTCAATTGTAAATCATAAACACGCCTTTAAATCAAATATCTTGAGTAAACATATCCTGACTAGCATGATTTTACATGTTGCATCAAAAGGTCAACTGTGTCACATCACAAGGTCAGCTGTGTCACATCAAAAGGTCAGCTGTGTCACATTAAAAGGTCAACTGTGTCATCAAAAGGTCAACTGTATCACATCAAAAGGTCAGCTGTGTCATATCAAAAGGTCAAATGTATCACATCAAAAGGTCAACTGTGTCATATCAAAAGGTCAAATGTATCACATCAAAAGGTCAACTGTGTCATATCAAAAGGTCAAATGTATCACATCAAAAGGTCAGCTCTGCAAGTCCTTGGTCATTAACTTATTTTTGAGATAAATAAGGGAAAAATTGTCTTATTGCAAATGACTGAAAAAAATTGCAGATGCGATGTAAAACAGCATTCAACCAAACCCATTTATTTTGATGTAACAATCAAATCATAGGTACAACCTTTAAAATTGATGTGTGTGTGTGTGTGTGTGTGTGCACTTTTTCTTCATAAAATTCTTTTAAATAAACCTAAGACTCACCATATCCAGATATTTTTCCATCTTTAAATTCCCCTTCAAACCTCATTCCATCACAGCGTAAAAATACCCCATGACCATTAAATTTACCTTGAGCAAAATCGCCTTCATACCTGTTAATTACAAAATGTAAATGTTATACTGAGCACCACATGGCCACAGGAGTTTTACAAGCCATGTTCTGGACACCAGGAGAAAATTGCTGAATGAAGTAATGGAGTTCCATGCCCTAGTGAAGATTCAAGAAGGTTATTTCTTGGATGGTGGGGGAAACCAGAGTACCTGAAGTAAACCACAAGTTATTGGTAAGTGTGCATTTAGACCACTAGGGTACCAAGGACCAAAGGAAATCTTTGTGAAAGAAGACCATAACCCACTAGAAGACAGATCAAACATGGAGAGCATTACAGATAGTAGAGTAGGACAGACAAAATGAAGAACAACACTGGTGTAATGGACAGTAACTTAAAGTGAGTATTAAAGCAATCAATCATTTGTGAATGTGACCAGGTCCTTTGTAATTGTGAAAATCAGCGGTCAATCTTGTGAATTCAACCAGGGCCCTTGTAATTGTGAAAATCAGCAGTCAATCTTTTGTGAATGGAACCAGGCCCCCTCTAATTGTGAAAATCAGCAGTCAGTTTTGTAATGGGACCAGGGTCCTTGTAATTGTGAAAATCAGCAGTCAATCTTTTGTGAATGGGATCAGGGTTCTTGTAATTGTGAACAGCAGCAGTCAATCTTGTGAATGGGACAAGGCGCCTTGTAATTGTGAAAATCAGCAGTCAATCTTGTGTGAATGGGATTAGGTCCCTTGTAATTGTGAAAATCAGCAGTCAATCTTGTGAATTCGACCAGGGTTCTTGTAATTGTGAAAAGCAGCAGTCAATCTTGCGAATGGGACCAGGTGCCTTGTAAATGTGAAAATCAGCAGTCAATCTTGTGTGAATGGGATAAGGTCCCTTGTAATTGTGAAAATCAGCAGTCAATCTTGTGAATTCGACCAGGGTTCTTGTAATTGTGAAAAGCAGCAGTCAATCTTGTTAATGGGACCAGGGCCCTTGATATTGTGAAAATCAGCAGTCAATCTTGTGAATGGGACCAGGTCTCTTGTTATTGTGAAAATCAGCAGTCAATCTTGTGAATCGGACCAGGTCCATTGTAATTGTAAAAATCAGCAGTCAATCCTTTGTGAATAGGACTATGGTCCTTGTATTTGTGAAAATCAACAGTCAATCTTGTGAATGGGACCAAAGCCCTAGTAATTGCGAGAATCAATAATCAATCTTTTGCGAATGGGACCAGGGTCCTTGTAATGCCAGGTCCCTGTAATTGTGAAAATCAACATTCAATCTTGTGAAAGGGGCCAGGTCCCTTGTAATTGAGAAAATCAGCAGTCAATCTTTTGTGAATGGGACCAGGGTTCTTGTAATTGTTAAAAATCAGCAGTCAATCTTGTGAATGGGACCAGGGCCTTTGTAATTATGAGAATCAATGGTCAATCTTTTGCAAATGGGGCCAGGGTCCTTGTAATGCCAGGTCCCTGTAATTGTGAAAATCAACATTCAATCTTGTGAAAGGGGCCAGGTCCCTTGTAATTGTGAAAATCAGCAGTCAATCTTTTATGAATGGGACCAGGGTTTTTGTAATTGTGAAAATCAGCAGTTAATCTTGTGAATGGGACCAGGGCCTTTGTAATTGTGAAAATCAGCAATCAATCTTGTGAATGGGACCAAACCCCTTGTAATTGTGAAAATTAGCGGTCAATTTTGTGTGAATGGGATAAGGGCCATTGTAATTGTGAAAATCAGCAGTCAATCTTGTGAATTCGATCAGGATTCTTGTAATTGTGAAAATCAGCAGTCAATCTTTTGTGAATGGGACCAGGTCCTTTGTAATTGTAAAAATCAGCGGTCAATTTTTTGTGAATGGAAGCAAGGTCCTTATAATTGTGAAAATCACCAGTCAATCTTGTGAATGGGACCAGAGCCCTTTTAATTGTGTTAATCAACATTATTTCTATATATTTTACCATTTTTAGAGTCACTTTTTCTGCTTTTTGTAATTGTGAAAATCATTTTGGTGTTTGTGGAAAAAACATTCTATTATTTTTCCTTATACATGTACAAACAATCCCCATAACCTCATGGAGATGGTCATGTGACATGGCCGAGTTTGATGTCATAAACACAACCTTTTTCGAAGTGTCAATGGACATGGGCAGAGTGTCACATCTGCCACATCGAAGATGATTGGATAAGAAAGCAGAACCTCATGTCTGTCAAAATCAAAGCTGTTCCAACAAAATGATTTACCATGTAATAGCTACAATTTTCAGTTTTGTTCGACTAATAAGGTTTGTACTATAACACAAGTAGTATATGAGTCCAGATTATGACCATGCAGTATAAACTTGTTTTTTTTTCCGAGCACAAGATAAAATGTTTATAGGCGAGGTAGAATAGTCATTCAGGAGTTGCTACCCTTTGGGAGCACCCGGCCTCACTTCTCTGATAAAAGGTTGCATGTTTTAACTTAAATTGCCAGTGTCAAAGTTTTTACTTTGCTTTGGGATTGTGATTTGGACATTTGGTTGGTTTGTTTTTGATTGATTATGGTCCAGTCAAGATTTTTCAAGGATTTCATTTCTAAGTGACGGGAGACAACCATAGTGCTTGACGAAAACCACAAACCTTACATGTGAGTTGACAAACTTTCTCACACTCTGAACCGTCTTATGTGTGATTCGAACATCTGTGGTGAGTTAACATGGTCAGTACGCCAACATTTATGATTTAGTCATTGCCCTGAGTTCACTGCAAAGTTCAAATTTTTTCCACTTAAGGTGATATCTTGAAATAAGTGAAATATTCTTGACTGGGACATAAACCCCATTCAACCAATCACTGAACAAGGCAGACATCTAATTCTTTGGTCTAATTAGCTGGGAAATGATATAAGCAACCATTATACATTGTATAGTGTGTTTGTTTTATCATTTTATTATATAAAGGCCATCCATTGGATCCATGAAATATAAGGATCGATGTGATCACTATAGCAGGGGTTTTTTAAAACTACCGTATATATATAAATGTATAATTTACCTGGATGTATCAGAGAACAGCATAACCCCTGAACCATTACAGAGTCCATTGTCAAATGTCCCATAATACTCTGTTCCATCAGGAAACTTCATGTGACCGTAACCATGGCGTTGACCTTCATCATTCCAATCTCCGTTATACTCGCTTCCATCAGGATACTTATAAAGACCTCGCATTCTCTGTAAGATAAAATTTTAATTATTAACTTGAGTATTAAAAATCAACTTTACAAATTGTAATGATTTTATATTATGGTTTTCTATTTTTTATGTAATTAATAATAATTGTAATCTCTTTTATAAGAGGAAATGATGATTATGTTCTTGCTGCAGATTATGTTGTTGTTGTTGTTGTGGTTGCTGCTGTCGACGATGATGATGATGATGATGATGATGATGATGATGATGATGATGATGATGATGATGATGATGATGATGGTGATGATGATGATGATGTAGGTATGAAGTGATTGTAAAAAAGCATTTAAATACAAAGTTAAAAACAGGACAAAAACAATGTACTCTGTATGTGTACATATCATGGTCATATAATTATATACATGTACTAGTATGTTGGTCGTCATTGCCATAAGCGGCGATATAAATATATTCTCCAGCTTCAGGTACCAATTCCGGAGTAATATTGGAGACCTGAAGAAAGTCAGTGTCTTGGAAATCACTGATAAGTGAAGAATTTTCACTGAGTTTTTCTCCGAAAGTGGAGACAGACTTGTCCGCCATGATGGACAATAACAATGTCAGGTCGAAATGACCACAAGTCTCCCGTAAATCGGATGAGACAAATCTCCTTAACGTGAAATACGTGGAGAAAATAAATCCAACAGTCTTAGAAATTAAGACCTCATTCACTATGCGGTGACAAAGTGTTGTAAATTCAAGAAAATTAAACAAAAACAAAGAGACAAAAAAGTAAGTGTTACACTATCACATATCCTCTAGGTACTGACCTATCACATGACCTCTACGTCATCTCATTTTCATCCCATTTGCATAGTTGTTTTAATAGAATTATAATCAAATTTCGACTTAAAGTCTTGTTTAATTGTTAAAGTATGTTGCCATTCAGAGTTGAGTTGAGTAATGGTGTTTAACGTCCCAGTCAGTTTCCCTCAAGCACTCAACTGATGGTGCTTGTTTGACATACTCTATGAGGCTATTACCAGCAGCTAATCTAGTAAATCCTTTCCTTTTCAATCTTTAAAACTTCAGGTGATTTTAAGAACCATTAAAAGAAACATTGTTTCTTTCATTTTTCAACCTGCAACGTTTTAGATCCATTTGTGCAATGCTGATACAAAAAAAAATTATTACCTATAATCTTAGAAATATCCCAAATTCTGTGTATTTAGAAAACTAGCTAATAATTTCTGATTAAAATTAAAATTCTAGTAACAGGAAATATAATCTTAATCAAAGACTGCACATACAGGTAGTAATGGGTGAAAATTGAATGATTTCATTCTTATATGAATTATAACCAAAAAATGACTAAACCAAACGTGTCAAAATTTACTAAAAATAAAATATTTAAATCACGATTTATTTTTAACCAAATTAAGTTTGACATGTCACAAGGGTCAACTGTGTCCATTCAAGCATAACCCATTTTATTTGCTCAAAGACCTATTAATGCATTTCTAAAAGATCACGGGGGTTGACCTCTCTGACTTGAGACAATTAAAATTACCTGTGTGTTAACGGTACTTAATATTTGTCGACTAACAATGGTCTACGTCCAGATGTCACAAATTTACACCTGTGTTTACAACTCGCTTCCTTGTATTTCCCGTTTTCACCTGTGTGTGTTATACGTCACGTATTGGTGGGTTCCTTTCTTGTGACGTATGGGTTGTATACAATCAACATGGTAGATTGCGGTAACACACGGTGCTCGCAAGAGAAAAAATCTTTTAAGAAAGAATTGATGTCATGGAGCAAAAAGATACCTATAGTTGTCGGTGAGTAATTAGAGAAAACTAATATTGAAGTGTTTGTTTCTTAAAAGCTTTTGGCAAGCTCAAATTCTTAGTAAAATCCAGTGCAATCTTTTGTCCAAATTTCCGTGAACCTTTCACGGCTATTCTTTCTGTCATACACCCACCCTTGTAAATTTAGCATCCTAATACACTAAAATTTACACGATTTTAATTTCATTTTATTTATTTTAAAATTAGATGATTTAACTCTAACTTGACATCTTTGTGATTGAAGTGTCATTTGTAATTTAGTTAACCTGTAAGACGAGAAATTGACCAGGTAAATCTTCATAAAAAGCCGTAAACAATTATTGATTTTTGTAAAGTCAGCCTCCCAAATTTGCCAAAACCGTATGTGTGATGCGTCGTCGTCGCCCGGATGACGTTGTCGTCAATTTTCTATTAATTTATAAACGGCCATATTAAATTTCAGATTTTTTTCTCTCAAAAGGTTTAAAATATTTTTAAATAAAATTTTGAAGACCTGTGATATAATTGGACATAAGATAGTTTTTGGGCTGTCACCTACAGCCTGTGTTGTATATATATCTTAATGGTAGAATTAGAGATATTATTGATTTTTCTACATTTTGCTTTGTCGTGTCGCCAGCCAGATTTGGTTACTGAGTTGACCTCCATTTAGTTTTATTTATGATAATTATGTCCTAGGACCAGCATGTTATCAATCCCCAGAGAGACATAATTTAACACTAAACAACAAAATGTTGTTTTTAAATGACAGAATTACTCATTCATCAGAATATGAACAAGACAAGATTTAATTTTAAATTATTAATTATTTAATTAAAATATTCACTTATTTGATGTAATTAATCTATAAATGTTGTATGTTTTTAATTGCCCTGTGGATGTTAGTTTCATTTTCAGTATAATGGAATACACATTCAACAGGTTTCTTTTCTCTCCACATTCTGACTTCATATATAGAAAATGACTAATAACTCAAATTTATCACAGTAATCATCATTTTAGCGAAGTACATGTATTTATTTTTAGAAATGTAGATTTTGGATAATTTTGTTTTATTTTAACATCTGAATCATCTTATCATCAGATTATGATTATTTGTTTATAATACCATACTCTAGATTTGTAAATAAGTGTAAGTGTTTTATTCAGTGTCACATGTTGGTCAGTCATTTTTGCGATTCATTTTAATGAGATTAACAGATTTAAATAAAAAAAAAACTGTTTAGAATATCTGAATAAAAAAAATTGAAAAATATTTCATTTTTTGGAATTGCCAAGATTACAATTTTGTGAAAAATTTGTGAATGACTATTACACCTATTAAATTTGTTTAAAATACATGTATTAATATTTACACCCTTTTCGTAATTGTAATGCTTCATCTTTAGTTCTAAAATACACATCCTGGTAAATAGAAAAACTTGTGTACCTATATTATATTAGGTGGTGTATGTTTTACACATATAATCATTTTAGGGGCTTTTGTAAGAGTTTGGCATTGTATGTCAATTTTTACCTTGAATTTAATAATATTACATAACAATCATTTACTGCAACTTTTAAGGAAAAATGTCATTTATAACCTCCATACAGTTTTTGCATTTGATGGCAAAATAAAGAATTTTATAGTTGAAAAATAATTATTGATTTATTTTACTCCAAATTACCTGTACAGACGACCATCATTATCAATTTAAAATGAAGGTCAAAAGGTCAGACCAGATACACATAGCTTCAAGGTAAATGATGTTGAATTCATAGGGCAGAAAATAAAGAAAAAGTAAAGTTTAGATCAAAAACAAAAGAATTGACATATAATTGTAAAAAAATAAAACTTAAGTATTTCATAAAATCTTCAGATTTTTGTTAAAATTTGTTTACTGTCTAGGTCAAAGATGTATCAGTGTATACCAGTATACAAATATACATTAATGAGTTACACAGTATTAATGAGATTTTATAAGCAGTTTTATGTAACATAATTTATATGCTTCCTTATAAGACCTCTTTAATAAATATAATAGCTTTATAAATGACTTCTTGTTTTTAAATATTTAAAGCATAAAACTTTCTAGGTTTGTATGTTTAATCATTTTGTGTTTTTTGTTTTAATGATAATTTTTGTATCAGGAAGAATTTTGGGGTTTTGGTGTCATCCTTGTTCCTGAAAAAAATAATTACCTGGTAAGCAAAAACAACCTGCAAAGCATTTGAAACATAAATGGATTATTGTCTTTAATTTTCCTGACAAAGGAAGAAACATTTATATTATGTGTATAGAAACAAGTACAATACATATGCTGGTTGTTGAACATATAATGTCATTTTATACAGTGGTAATAGGTACATGTATTTGGTTTACTGAAGGTTCAATTTAGACAGGTTTTTCATTTACAGAGTTTAGTTTAGTTTAGACAGATTTTTGGTTTTCAGGGAGGTTTTCTGAATAATTTAGTGTTGTGGTGGGAGGGTAAAATAAAAGCAGATAATGATGAGACTTTGTAGTAACTTGTAGTAAAAATTTGTAAACTTTGTATATAATATATGTACACTTTGTATATAACATTTGTATACTTTGTATATGATATATGTACACTTAGTATATAATATATAAATTTTACATATGGACTGTATAAATAACTAAATACCAAAAACATAGCTTAAATGTAAGATAAATGGCCGACCATTTCTGGTTTGATTGAAGATGTTCATCCAGTCAGTCACCATGGATGAATAATTAATATTAAAGTTTGATGATCAGTGTGTTTATATTGTGTTGTGGCCTTGGTAATATTTTATCATATTTCTGTGCAGGCCAATAGAAGAGCAATACAATATATACCTCAGGCAGTGTTTAATCTAGGATTTTCCGGTGTGTGTGTGTGTGGGGGGGGGGGGGGGGGGGGTCAATTTTTAAAAACTTTTGTCTGAAGCACTAACATTCATGGCCCACTAAGATCTTAACAATGGGGTCATTTTGGCAAAATAAGGAATCATTGGCCCTTTGGCTCCTTCTAGAATGAGGCTTGTATAACCTATAATAATAATATAATAATAATAAATTTTATTTAGTCTCATAAAATTTATTTTACCTATGTCTTGGTTATAGGGTCCCTTCATTATACAAGGTTGGACATTTAAAAGTAACAAATACATTAGGTACATGTTACACTGTAACAAAACACCTCAACACTTCAGTTATATGTGGTCAGTAAATAATTATCAAGTCTACTACCATGGTAATTATTATGACACTGTAAAAATAAGGTGGCATATATTATTTGACCTGTCCGTCTGTCTGTCTGTCTGGCTGTCTGTCTGTCTGTCTGTTATGTTGAAGTAGAGTAATGATGTTAGATACCCAAATTCAATACTCTCTCAGTCATATTGAGGCGATGTTCTTGGATGACAGAGGAAACCAGAGTATCCAGAGAAAACCATGATCTTTGGCAAGTGAATACTTTCAGACACATTTTCTCACACTAGGATCTGTCCAAACCTAAGCCGTGAGAAAAATGGATGTGTGAGCCAGGGCTTTAGACCACCCAGCTATCAGGACCCTATCCATAAGTCAAAGGTCAAGGTCACTGACAGATATTGATTTTTTAGGTCAAAGGTCAAGGTCACTTACTATGAATAAATTTACAGTTAGTTCAATAACTTATGTTTCCTTCATTGGTGTGTTTGGTTGCATTGCAAACAGTTCTCTAGTGTTTTGCATTTTATGTTGCCCACAAACTGCAAAAGAGCTATTGTCATAACTCTTGGTGTGTGTGACTATGGAAGTATTTGGGTCTATGTCAGTATCCAATGAAATTTTTATGAGACAATCTCTTTAAAATGAAGTATTTCATGGTTTCTTACACAAAATATTTAACAATTGTTTATATACATCTCTTAACAAGTTCATATTCGAAAACTTATTTTATTCATGAAATTGTATCCAAAATATTCACTATGTATGATATTGGGTAATTTTTTTGGGTATGTTTTCAATAACTGGCAAAGATTTATGAAATGTGACTGTTACTATCTATTACTATCAGTGTAACAGTGTATGGGCATTCATAAGATATTTGATCAGCAATTGGTGAAATTTTATTCAAAGCTGTTGCAGATTGATACATCTATATATGTGACCTATGTGGTGATGTTTGCTGGCCTCTGGTTATAGATCAATCTCTTCTAAAATGTATCAAATATTTTATATGTAGCGTAAAATACAAAGACACATGTTATTACATGTACTGTAAAATCATGGTTCATTGCCACCATTTGTACAGTCTGATTTTGGCATTATAAAGGGATTTCATAATAAAACGAGAGACACTAATAAAGAAAAACATAAAAAAAAACAGATTTTGGGATTTCATAATACTGTGGTTTAAGTGAGTACTAGTAGTCATTCTGTTGGTCTAACAGAGTAGATCTACTGGTACCCATTTTGACCACCCCCTGATGATTTTACCCTTGTCTCTGAGAGTAGATCTACTGGTACTCACTCTGACCACCCCCTGATGATTTTACCCTTGTCTCTGAGAGTAGATCTACTGGTACTCACTCTGACCACCCCCTGATGATTTTACCCTTGTCTCTGAGAGTAGATCTACTGGTACCCATTTTGACCACCCCCTGATGATTTTACCCTTGTCTCTGAGAGTAGATCTACTGGTACTCACTCTGACCACCCCCTGATGATTTTACCCTTGTCTCTGAGAGTAGATTTACTGGTACCCATTTTGACCACCCCCTGATGATTTTACCCTTGTCTCTGAGAGTAGATCTACTGGTACCCATTTTGACCACCCCCTGATGATTTTACCCTTGTCTCTGAGAGTAGATCTACTGGTACTCATTCTGACCACCCCCTGATGATTTTACCCTTGTCTCTGAGAGTAGATCTACTGGTACCCATTTTGACCACCCCCTGATGATTTTACCCTTGTCTCTGAGAGTAGATCTACTGGTACCCATTTTGACCACCCCCTGATGATTTTACCCTTGTCTCTGAGAGTAGATCTACTGGTACCCATTCTGACCACCCCTGATGATTTTACCCTTGTCTCTGAGAGTAGATCTACTGGTACCCATTTTGACCACCCCCTGATGATTTTACCCTTGTCTCTGAGAGTAGATCTACTGGTACCCATTTTGACCACCCCCTGATGATTTTAACCTTGTCTCTGAGAGTAGATCTACTGGTACCCATTTTGACCACCCCCTGATGATTTTACCCTTGTCTCTGAGAGTAGATCTACTGGTACTCATTTTGATCATCCTCTGATGGTTTTATCCTTTCATTTTTATAACAAACATACAGGATTTTGTGTAAATATTCAGTATGATTTTTTCTTTTAATTACAGGTTTGGAAGTTGTAGCTGAGGAATTAATTGGAAAGGATGTCATTACTGAGTTGTTACGGCCATTTAATTGTAAGTTTATTACTTAGTATAATATTGATCAAATAAAAAGCTTTCAACAGCTTGATTTAAAATTAAAAGATGGTAGTGACAGTCAGGACATGAAATGTGTGGATGTTTATAATATAGCTTTAATACATTCAATTTTAAGTGTTTGAGCACTGCTGTGTATTGTTCCTTCCTTGTGAGATTTAATGGACAATATATAAAAAGGTAGGTTTGTTTTGCTTCTGATTACATATAGAATGTACTGGAAGACTGGAGACTCGGAATTAAGATAAGATGGTTTGGTGTTTTACATGCCATTGAACACTTTAGGATGCAAAAGGAAAACAGATTGTTTGGAGGTTTTTCCTGCCATCCATTTAATAAAGGGTCATTCTTAAGGTTCTGTTCTTGTTGTATACCTTTACTGGTTGCCTCAGTACCAACTTGTACAAACTCAAACACTACATAAACTTGTGTTAGATTAATCCTTGAAAATAATAAAAAAAAATGTTCTTGTCATTAGTAACTAAACCAACTTACCATTCAAAAAAGAGGAAATAGATAGTTATGTTACCTCACTTATCCTCTTTGGCCCGCTGTCACATAGGGTCCAGATACACATTCTCCATCTTTTTCTGTCCATGGCTGCCCTCCTTGCTGACGCCCAACTGCTCCAGTCCAGTTGCGATCTTTCTTGTTCATTAGTCCTCCTCCATGTTGTCTGGTCAGCCAACTTTTCTCTTTTTTTAATCTTGGGACCTCAGTGGCCGAGTGATATACACAGATCACAGTGCCTCTCACTGTTTAGGTTCAAATCCCACTCTGGACAGACCTTGTATAGTTGTAAAGCTTGCACTTATGGATTTCAGCATCTATCAATGATTAGGATGATGATAGTGTAAAAATGTTTGACAGATTTTCTCTGAGTACTGACTGTCTCGATACAAGTGAACGTTCTCAGTCATTTTGACTAGGGTGTAAAAAACACAAATCTTAAGATTTATCTTTCCTGATGTGCATTTTTTACTGGAAGATATGGCTTGATTGTGGAGTGTGTATAATAGTAAGGTCGTCCTAGCCGAGGTATGATAACTGGAAGTATTTGAACAATTAAATGACATAATCAATATTCAGAAGATGCCATCAAGGCTAGCATATATGCACAAGAAAGCATTACCATGCCATTACACCAACCAAATTTTCATATTTGTCTCGCTGGTAGACAAATTTGTTGTGTCGTTTTCAAGAATGGGTCTTTCAGTCCTTATTTTTCATCTCAAGACACCTTTGATCCACTGACAGTGGCTACATGTGTTTTTTGCTAACACTAGAACTTTGAAGATGTGTAATTAATATGATAACAGTTTTAGGTTTTAGTTTTTTAATTTCGATCACCTCCAAAGACTAACTGTACATAGCAAGGAAAGATGATGGAATATAGTGTACCATATATGTCTCATGTCTAACTGCACTCTTGTAAAATCTGTTAACAAGACTGTGAAATGCTCTTTTCTGAGTCACCCTGTTTCCACTCCTGGTAGGCAGTCGATGACTAATTTCTTAGAAATTCTTATAAAAGGTAACCTATTTAACCTAGTTTGTGAAAAAATACTTTGAAAAGGACTATTTTTCACAAATTTTGATAATTTGGCTGTTAATTTTAATTGTTAATTTTAATTGTTAATTTTGTGGAAAATATTGTTCATCACGTCACTTTTATTTTCTTAATCTTTTTAGTTGTTATTCTACCCAAAGAAATAGCATATAGTTGCCACTTTGTTCATGCATCCCTCCTGTTTGTCCATTCATTTGCCCAGCTGTCATAATTTTGTCCAGAGCAAATACAAACTGTTACAGATATCAATATGAAACTTCAATGCTAGGTAGATCTTGATAAGGAGAAGTGCAATGTACAAAAACCATAACTCTATTTTTCATAATTTAGGAGTTATTGCCCTTTGTTATTTTTCATACTTAAATGTTGTCCGAAGCATAACACACACACTTTAAGAGGTATCAATATGATACTTCATTGCTAGATAGATCTGGATAGAAGAATTGCATTATACAAGAACCATAACTCTATTTTGCATAATTTAGAAGTTATTGTCCTTTGTTTGTTTTTTTCATATAAATTCATTTGTAAAAAAAAATACATCTTGAGAAAAGGCCTTTTGCAATTGGCTTTTATTTGGGGAGCATCCATCGGTTCTACTGATATTCTTGTTGGCCGCTTAGTGTATAGTGATAAAATCATTATTACCTTTCCTTATTCATATTATCCAATATCAAACCGTGAAATATTATAAATATCACGTCTTGACACTTGACCAAACTGATTTCTAAGGAAAGGTGTCTGACACATAATTTGCTACACTCGACAAACGCACATTTTGTGTGAGACAAAGTGAGAGAATAAATGTTTCTATAATTAATTGTAGACAAAATCTTCAGACTGTTCAAAGTAAGCTGATTATATTTATAAATATTTACATGTATTAATTGTTACATTTTACAGGTTTAGAACCAGAAGGAATAACAGATTTTGAAGAAGCAAGTAATTGTGTTTTCTGTGAATCGCGGGTAAACCTTATGTTTGTAAGTAATTGTTGTGTGTGGCTAGTCAGTGATTTGTGCTAGTGATCAGTGATTTGTATCTTTGCCAGTTATTTGTGTTGTTGCCAGTGGTGTGTGTTGGTGGTTAGTGATTTTTGTCGCAGTCAGTGGTGTGTGTTGTGGTCAGTTTTGAGTGTTTGGTAATAACGGTTTTCATGTCTGCTATAGATCTTGATGTTGTCAGTGCTGTCAGTGCTTTGATTTATAGTTACACTGTACAAAGAATCAATATTTACCTCCCTTATATACTCCTTGAACCTTACAGATTCCATTTGATTCTAGACTTTTAGAGAGTCAAATTGCCTTCCTTCAAAAGCACAAGCATCAAAGCTGTCTTCAGGAGTGAAATTCATTCTACATGCATGTCAAGAATATATACATTGTAGTCTTAAGGATTAAATGGAAGACCATCCTTTTACATGTTGCATTGTGTACTGTAAATCGGGGAATTTGTCATGTTTATTTTATTTTCAAGCAATTTTAACCTTTTCAAATACTTAAGTTTAATATTTGTACATAAATATTTCATTTGCATTTGACAATGCAATTGAAAAAATGATGGAAATTACATTAATTTACAGTTTTGTGAAAATGAACCAACATAAAAAATTTCCTGATCTCAAGTTCAAAATTATGTTTTTAATGGACAATCCAGGACTTTTTGTCTTTATTTTTGGCAGGTCCCACATAAAGTTTTGAAAGTCCAATATCAACATTGAATGATCCATACACATGTGCAGTAGATTCTCCTGGTAAAAAAAATGACAAGTCCATGAGACTTTTACAGTTTAAATTTCAAGGGCTTCAATATAAAATCAATGAGTCCCGGACCTCAGACCCAAAAAATTTTGAACCCCTGTGATTTACAGTACCCAGTCAACTTTTTAAATACATTATTCTTTGTGTATTCTTTCCTGCTGATTAATCTGCCTGTTTCCTTCAGAGTTTGACATCATGTACAGTAAAACCTCAATCATAGCCATCATTTGTTCAGTCAAATTTTAGTGGTATAAAAAGAGTCTAGCAATAGAACAAGGGATATAAATAAAGGAATATTTAAAAAAGAAATAGACTTTAGGACTTCAAATTACTGTTGCGATGAGCACGATGGCAATGTTATTGATAGGCATTGTAAGGGGGTTTTACTGTATACCATGTGTTGATATGTTGTTTATGTGTAAACTATTGATAAAGTTATAGGCTTATTGTAAAGTTAAGTTTGTAAAGGTTGTTAATGGTAAAAAGTCATCATAAATCATCAGTCAATAAACAGAAATATTCAGTATGCAGGGATTTTTCTGACCTTTTTGGGAAAAGGACCTTGGGATGAAATTGGGAAAATGCTCAACAAAAATGTAATTTTGGGAAAAATCACAACAACATATTAGAAATTCTAGACCACTAGAATACTGATAATTGAACAAATTATATTGGTGTTCACAGCAAAATAGCGCTGTCTCTTTTGTCTCTATATAAATCATCCAGCAAAATGTGGGTTAATATAGATTGAAATCGTTATCAGAACGAGATATCCTCCGAATATGATGTTGATGATCTTGTGAAATTTTTTTTCTCAAAAAATTGATAAACATAGCTAATTGGGAATTTTTTACTACATAATTGGGAAAAATGTATGTTTTTTGCTTTGAGAATGGGTCCCTTTACCGGACCCTGTGGATACCCAGAAAAATTCTTGGTATGGTACATGTACTACCATATTACTTAATCATGAGAGAGACACATGGAATGGAGTAACGGTGCTTTACACCCTAGTCAAGATTCTTTCATTTACAGTAAAACATGTTTATAGTGAAACCCTAGGGACTATTTTTTTAACTTTGTCTAAAGCGACTTTGTTATATTGTTATAAATAGACTTATATAGAGAAGCGGTGGGGCCAAATTATTGACTTCGTTCTATCCATGTATTTGTTTTAAGCGTGTTCGTTATATTCGTGTTTTACTGTATATCTAAACTGTCAATTTTGAGATTATGGAGGAATCATTGGCCTTTCAATAAGCGAACTGACAAACTTTCTTAGACTAGGGTCTGTTTGAATGGAATTCTTGGCAGTGAGAGGCAATGAATTGTAAGCTAGAGTTTTAGACTGCCCCCAATTTAGTACTCTAAATAATTTGGTCAAAAAGACCCATTCATTGAGACATACTAAGGCATTATTTCACTTCAAATAAGGAGTCTCAGTTGCCCAAAGTGAATGTTTATGGATCACAGCACCTCTTCACTGCCTAGGTTTAAATCCCACTTGACCAGATTCTGGTGTTAGAATGTTTGTCGGACCTCTTGCTGAAGGTTGGGTTTGTGGCTTGCTCCAGACATTCCTTTTTCTTCCACTATTTCAGAACTGACATTCCCTATTTATATACATGTATAAGTATAACATTCATTAAACATCATCAATCCAATCACATCTAATTAGTCTTGAGATTTCTTCATGATACCCAGACCAGTATGGTTTCTATTGAATGTTATATTACTGATTTGACTAGTGTTAAACTTGTTACTTTTTAGGATTTGACTAGTGTTAAACTTGTTACTTTTTAGGATTTGACTAGTGGTAAACTTGTTACTTTTTAGGATTTGACTAGTGGTAAACTTGTTACTTTTTAGGATTTGACTAGTGGTAAACTTGTTACTTTTTAGGATTTGACTAGTGGTAAACTTGTTACTTTTTAGGATTTGACTAGTGGTAAACTTGTTACTTTTTAGGATTTGACTAGTGTTAAACTTGTTACTTTTTAGGATTTGACTAGTGTTAATCTTGTTACTTTTTAGGAGGCCATTGAGCAGTTAGTAGAAGAAGCTAAAAATGGAAAAGGTTTACATGACAACCCAAGTATGTATTGTATATATAATAGTACCTGGTACTATATAGTTTAATTATATTTATATTATTAACTAGAGCTTATTACACTGTGTTATAAGATCTACTGAAGTAGTTGAACAGGTTCTTCAATGGTTTATACACCAGATATGGAATTTCACTGACCCTTTATAAACTATATTCGGTCACCAACACACTGTAATGGCGTAATCAATATTCTGAACTAGCTACTGTTTATAATAATGTTCTGATACAAATTCATGGAAAAACATTGTTAATTTATGCAATTTACTTGTGAAAATTCTAATTGTGCAAATTCATGCATTTTTCGCACATATTGTGTGAGATTTTTCATGTGTGTTCTCTTTTCAGCTTTTCTTCAGACAAAAATTTGACGTGAAATTCGTGAAATTTTGCCATGTTTGTCGTGAATGGCACTTTTACCTGTAATATATAGTGTACATGTACTTCCAGGTCTGAAATATTTACAAGAACTGTTGCCTTACTGTCCGCAATACTATACAGATAATGTCGGACGAGAGATACTTGCCGATCTTAAAATGTCAGGACGAACATCGCCCATTGAAACATTGGATACTGAAATGAACGTACCTCAACCAGCAAAATGTCTGATTGAACTAAAAATTCCACATATTGTGGCCCATGCTAGGTATGATCATAATCTCTCCTCTCTCTCTCTCTCTCTCTCTCTCTCTCTCTCTCTCTCAACATATTTGTATGTCAGGTTTATCTACAGATAGAATGTTAATTTGTATTTACGTAGGACCAGGAGACCTTTTCAGAAGGTCCCCTGTCAAAAAAGAATAAATGAGTTTTATTTATGTTATAAAATACATTAGGTTTAAACAATTGCAACATTATTGCAAGAAATATATAGTATGTCAAAGTTAACTGTAATGGGGAGATAACTATCTAAGCTTAAGATCTTAAGATCAAGGGCCTGTCATGGACGTATTATATGAGACATTTAATGGGGTATGCCATGTGGCACAAAAAATAAGCATTATACTGCACATTTATCCCAGGTACAGTGGTCACTGGTATATACCACAGAAACATGTCTATCTCTAGGTTATAGTCTAATGACACTAATTACAATTTCACAATTTGTTGCCAACATATAAAATTGCCTGGATGGCTATTTCACTTAATCAGCGACAAAAAATAAAAAGTTTTTTTGTACATTAAAAAAATTTAGTTAGTTGTAATTAGGATTAGTTTACATCTTTTGATATTGGTTTGATATGTGATTGATCATTGTTCACTGTTTACACAGCTGTTACAGAGTGATACGGTACTTAACACTGATAAGATGACTTTAAAATTCTTTGGTCACACTTGAATGAATTTTTGCTTTATCAGTTAAATGTTTTAAATTTTATTGATTAAATATTTTATAACTTGTGACCAGCTGTTACACACTGCTAAATTAATGATACATTTAATTCAAAATTAAAGATTCAGAAATATTTGCTGATTATAGGAGTATTCTGTTGTTTGTTTACCCAACATCTGTATAGGGGTTAAAGATTCAGAAATATATGCTGATTATAGGAGTATTCTGTTGTTTGTTTACCCAACATCTGTATAGGGGTTAAAGATTCAGAAATATATGCTGATTACAGGAGTATTCTGTTGTTTGTTTACCCAACATCTGTATAGGGGTTAAAGATTCAGAAATATATGCTGATTACAGGAGTATTCTGTTGTTTGTTTACCCAACATCTGTATAGGGGTTAAAGATTCAGAAATATATGCTGATTATAGGAGTATTCTGTTGTTTGTTTACCCAACATCTGTATAGGGGTTAAAGATTCAGAAATATATGCTGATTATAGGAGTATTCTGTTGTTTGTTTACCCAACATCTGTATAGGGGTTAAAGATTCAGAAATATTTGCTGATTACAGGAGTATTCTGTTGTTTGTTTACCCAACATCTGTATAGGGGTTAAAGATTCAGAAATATATGCTGATTATAGGAGTATTCTGTTGTTTGTTTACCCAACATCTGTATAGGGGTTAAAGATTCAGAAATATATGCTGATTATAGGAGTATTCTGTTGTTTGTTTACCCAACATCTGTATAGGGGTTAAAGATTCAGAAATATATGCTGATTATAGGAGTATTCTGTTGTTTGTTTACCCAACATCTGTATAGGGGTTAAAGATTCAGAAATATTTGCTGATTATAGGAGTATTCTGTTGTTTGTTTACCCAACATCTGTATAGGGGTTAAAGATTCAGAAATATATGCTGATTACAGGAGTATTCTGTTGTTTGTTTACCCAACATCTGTATAGGGGTCTCACTGCCGAGTGGTCAAAACTACACGCTTAATATAACAGAGCTTCTCACCACCTGGGCCCAAATCACACTCAGGACAAATGTTAGTACGAGAACGTTTTTCAGTTTTATTTGCCGGAGGTCAGATGTTATTTGCCGGAGGTCAGATGTTATTTGCGTTATTTGCCGGAGGTCAGATGTTATTTGCCGGAGGTCAGATGTTATTTGCCAGAGGTCAGATGTTATTTGTCGGAGGTCAGATGTTATTTGCCAGAGGTCAGATGTTATTTGCCAGAGGTCAGATGTTATTTGCCAGAGGTCAGATGTTATTTGCCAGAGGTCATGTTATTTGCCAGAGGTCATGTTATTTGCCAGAGGTCATGTTATTTGCCAGAGGTCAGATGTTATTTGCCAGAGGTCAGATGTTATTTGCCAGAGGTCAGATGTTATTTGCCAGAGGTCAGATGTTATTTGCCAGAGGTCAGATGTTATTTGCCAGAGGTCAGATGTTATTTGCCAGAGGTCATGTTATTTGTCGGAGGTCAGATGTTATTTGCCAGAGGTCAGATGTTATTTGCCAGAGGTCAGATGTTATTTGCCAGAGGTCAGATGTTATTTGCCAGAGGTCAGATGTTATTTGCCAGAGGTCAGATGTTATTTGCCGGAGGTCAGATGTTTTCTCTTGGACACTCTTGTTTCCTCCTCCTGAACTGACAGCCTTAATATTAAGTAAAAGAATCTTGACTGAGGTGTAAAAAACCACCGCATCACTCCACCCCATTAGCTGTTTACACCAATCTTTCCGTATTTATTTTTGAGGTCTTTACATGCTGTATTGACGGAAATGTCTTTAAATTAAATGTTGTTACATGTTATATTTGTAGATAACAATTTCTTTTTGATTTATTTAACAGCAATAAAATCAAGAAAGAGATCATTTCAAGTTGTAAGAAAGCGTACACAGATGAAGAGCTAACAGCAGCAGTGAGTGAGATACAAAGTGGAAAACTTGGCACTAGGAGAGCCTCAGTACTCTATGGTATACCAAGGTCCACGCTTAGGAATAAAATATTCAAACTTGGGAATGAAAAACTTGAAAATTTACTAAATGGTCCAGACATCTTGGAGGAAGATCACATAATAAATTCCGAGACAGCCATGAAATGGTCTGAATTGATTCAAGGGAATCATCTTCCACTATCTTTACCTCAACTGCCATTTAACCTGCCTCTTGCCATTAAACAAGAAAGCGACTCCGATATGGATAACTGGGATATGAAGCTTGATAGAATTCGTAAGAAACATAATTTGAACGGGAAAAAAGAGTTGTACAGAACTGATTATGCTCATGAGTTAAAAATGCCATTACTTGCTGATATTATACGTAAACTAGCTGAGGAGAGATTAGACATGGAACGTAACGCTTCCAGAGTACGAGATCTGAATAAAGAGAAAAATAATACTAATACAGATGAAGAATCAGCTGTCCAAAGCTTAAAAAGAAGTAGTCATTTATTACAGACAGCCTTAGCGTCATCTGACATTAAAATTCCGTCCTACCGACCAATTCATAGTCAAAATGGCGATGATTTGTTGAATGAATATATTTATCCTAGTTCATATGATAAGCTTGATAATTCTAGAATAGGTGAAACTCTAAAAGATATTATTGTAAAAACAATTTCAGAAAAGGTTCGTGTAAAATCACAAGCTTTGACAGATTTCTGTCAGGGTGTTGGCAGCCATGTTTTAGAGCCCAGAGAGGAAGCTAAATTAAATTCTTGTATAAGCACTCCGTCTTCATCAGCAAGTGCCTCTCCATCGCCAACAAAAAGAATAAAACGAGAAGAAGAAGAGAATAAACATAGTAATACAGAAAACATTCCATCCTCCTCCTCCTCATCCGCTCTGAAGAAGACACGACCTAAACGTGGACAGTATCGTAAATATAACAGTCAACTGCTGACTGAAGCCGTTAAAGCTGTACAGCGTGGAGAGATGAGTGTACACAGAGCTGGCAGTTACTATGGAGTTCCACATTCAACACTCGAGTATAAGGTCAAAGAACGCCATCTGTTGAGACAAAAGAGAATTAAAGAACAGAAACTTCAGAAAGAAGCAGCAGCATCCTCCAGTGACAACAATAGCAATAAAAAGGCAAGTAATAATAATAACCTCAGTGGCACAAGTTCTAGTAATTCAAGTTCTAGCTCAAATTCCAGTCCTACAAAATCAGAAACTTCCAAACAGAGTTCAGGTTCTTCAGGTACAACAACCACCAGTAGTAGCTGGTTTCCACCGTATTTATCCTCAAGTTCACCGTTAGACGCAGCCTCCTCGGGAAATCTGGGATCCTTCTATAACCCAGCTACAGGATTCGCACTAAATACTCCAGCCTCAGAACTTTTACGGAAGTTACAGCACAAAGTTCAAAGTAAAGCTAATGCATTACAAGATAATGGCTATGAGCTTCTAGGAGGGAATAGCTCATTAGGAGAGGGGTATTTATTCATTAACTGATGCTAGAATTGTTTTCTTTTTGTGATCAGATGTTTTGAAGCTATTGGGGTTCGCCAATGTACCAGGTGATCCATACCCTTTAATGTTTGTGTGGAACATTTTTTCCACATTTTAAAAAATATTACTAATTCCCAGAATAATGTATTTATGGTACAACCATCAACTAATGCAATTCCATATTCAATTGAAATCATTATTCCATAAAATTGTATAGGGGTATCACATGGTACACTGGGGAACTCCATCTGTTAATGATGATGATGATGTTGATGGTTGCCAGTGACACTGCATGGTTTCTGTATTAAGATTGATTATCACCTAACTTGACTGCTCTGCAGTTGTCTCCCTTTAGAACAAAATATGTTCTCCCTTCTATACTGAAGGCAAATTTAGTAATTGTATGCTGGCATTGGTTATGTACCAGTGCTTATTGGTAAATACTTATTATTAATTTTTTGAAAACATTTTAGTAAAGAGCTACACTTAGTATAAGATTGTTGATATTTCACTTACATGAAAATGCCCCTATTTTCCCTGTTAACATGTTTTTTTACTAGAATCTTTGTCAAAAGTACTCTTGGCTGGCTAGCATCAACGTCATCAGTTTTGGTTTGGTATTGTTAGATTGGATAAGATTACCATCAGTGTCACTTTTATACATATTTTCCTTATTTTGAGAATCTCTAGTGAGAATCTTGGCCTCGGATAAAAGGTGGCCTTATTTTGGTGCAATAAACATTATATATATATACATTGTATATATATGTGTGTCATTTATACATATTGAACATGTCAGAAATATAACATTGCCAAAAAGGTTTGTTTGTTGTGTTCGTGCATCTATATCATATGTTATGTGTATTTACACATGTAGTAGACACAACACAAAATTTATCATTTACAATAATATACACGTAGTCACATTATGTGTGTAAGTAAGTTATATGTGCAGTGACATGCACTGCTTTACCATCAGATACTCTGTAATATCACCACGGAGGAAGGTCAAGGACAGATACTCTGTAATGTCACCACGGAGAAAGGTCGAGGAGTCTTTAATGTATGTAGTTTAGGTACCAATATTTTTGATCAGAAAAATAGTAAATTTAAATCATATTCCATGGCTTAAGGGAAATTATAGATATTTTCAGTTCAGCGAGAATTTTAGATGACTTCGTTTTATTTGTTATGAGTTAAACACCATTGAAAAATTTTACAAGAAAAAACAAAATTAATCTAGACACTCAGATTTCTTTTAGTTGCAATTTAAATTAAGTTATTTGTACTTTGTTTATTTTAATTTATTTAATTTTTCCACATATAAATATATTTAAATTTTGTCCTTTTATAAGATAGGGCGTATGTGCAAATAAGTTTGTTTTTACGTTTATTCCGTTATACTTTTGTTGATGGTAATTTTGTTTTACAAAACTCATAGATATTGGAGTGTTGTTGATATTTATTTATTTCAAATTTACTGAACCATTAAAAATGAAATATTATGTCTCGAAAATCTAAACTAGTCAAGTCAGCATGAACATGACAAAATCTGATATATTTTCTTTGTTTGTCTATATATTTAATTATTGCCTGTCTTGTGTATATATACTGCTACCTGGGATTATTTTTGTATTATAAGCAGTTATATATTGCCTATTCTGTGAATAGTCCAATTTTTCTGGGTGTTCATAATTATATTTGTTATTTAAATGTTGTATAGTAATCAAGAAGAAAAGGGGAACAAAAAGTCTCAATATTTAACCTGTTTTACCTCTTAAACTTGTATTGGTATGGTCCATTTCTGTTTGTTTTAACCATACCATAGGTTTTTAGAGGGTAAAGGGTCACTATAATATTATATTGTTGTACAGTGAAGTTTTGATAACTGGACATGCATTGGACTTTGATTTTAACAAGAAGTTTTCTGAGGTTTTTAACTACAATACTTTATTTATTAATGGTAATTGGATACCTGATAAAGTATACTTTTCAGGTTATCCATGGATTCAAAAATAGTAGAATCCTACATTTGTGACAATGTAAGATAAGAGATATCACAGACGAGGTTGAATATTTTCCTGTCCTTCAGTAATTCATATTCATGCGAGATTTCTCCACCTTACACCGATACTGGTGTAGGATTACTTTTCTCACTTACCTGCAACATAAAAACATGATTTGTGTGCTAATGTTTGCATCAATTGCTACGTTTCATTGCCATTTGGGGTTTGTTTACATCCTGGCATAAAACAATATTAAGGTCAGTGTAAGTGATTGTGACGTTATAGGAAAAGTGATCTCACATTGGAAAATCAACTTGGATGGCTTGGAAAACTTTTTCCAGTGATGAGAAAATGTCCATGTTATCAAAATTCTGCTGTATAAAAGGATAAAGGACATATATAAGTGTGTGTGTTTGTGGTCTGTTTGTGTTGTGTGTGTCTGGGTGTGGTTACGTGTGGGTGTATGTTAAACCGTCCTGTAATGAATAATGATCAAATTTAATTTATCAGGAACTTAAAGTGTAATAGATGATTTGTTTACACATATAGCATTGCATAGCATAATAACAGAATTCATTCATATATTCATATGGTGTGTTTCCCGAATGCCTACTCACATTAAACAACACCTCATTAGAGATTCATACACCATTCTGTAGATTATACAGTGAGTTTACAGTAACCATGGTAATTTGAGGAGATATCACAAATTAAACATGTACATGTAGGTTTCATCTCTCCATAGAAACACTAAATTGTAAAAGGTTTTTTTTCTTGGTTTGAAAATGGAATATTTCATCTTATGATTTTCACAATGTATTTTGAAAACAAAAATAATGAACATTCAGGTTGGCATCAGTGATTGACAATTTGCTGAATCACCTGTTAGAAATTAGAAATTTAGTTAAAGTTAGTAAGTTAGAAAAAAACGTCCAACCTTCCATCAAGATAATTTACTGTACAGTTAGTTTATCACCATAAATACCTGTTTGTAGCTTCTTGTGTACTGTTATATTGTCATTAAGGTGTGTGTTGTTTATTCATAGTGCCTTTTTACTGTATACATCTTGTCTCCGTTCTGGTGCATTTCATTTCCTCAGTTTGATGTAAATTAAAAAAGATTTCTTTTCTGTATAGAAAAATTGTTTTTTCCTTGCAAAATACTATTGATTTCCCCTTCAGTTGGCCAGATTTGAATCTATTTACCCCAGCTAACTATGTGGAGGTTGTAGGGAGAATTTGAAAATCAAGATAAAATCTCTTTAAGATCCATGTATAATCTAATAAGTAGATGGTCATTTTCTCCGTTTTAGATCATGAACTTGTATCCAATCTCAGAACTTACCTTTACTGGTGAAAAAATAAAGATTGTGGAAGTGGAAATGAAAAAGAAAATCATGGGGAAATGAAAACATAGATTACTGAGAAATTGTGGAAATGCAATGTACCCCTCTGTTTTTTGTTAAGTATCATTGTTATTGCTAGTTTCTGTTTTTCCTACATACATATATATTCTATAATCCCTATTTGGGCTTTATTTTTCTGATTTTATCAGAAGTTTTTGGTGTAAGTTTAGGTAAATCATATCACATGGATGTTTTTGTTATTGTGTATGTTATATAAATGTAATATAAATATTTTTATGAATATTATAACTGTCAATAATCAGAATTAAATGTTAAAATTGATGTACATATACAGAAGTATATAGTTTCAAAACTTGAAAATAAGAATAATATAAATTATATATAATATTTATATTAGTGTACCATTATTGAAATCATTTCATATAGATGTCATTTTTTTCATTTTTTTGTCATTTTTAATTTTTTTGATTATTTATAATTTATTGTTAAGTTCTGTTTAACGTCTCTATTTAGTCAGAAAAAAAGTGCTTACAGTCTAAATGTGTATATATAAAAACATTCCATGTTTCACAGATTTTTGTTATTTTAAAGATCAGTTTTAGTTTTACAGTTTCTAGTCAGTTTTTGTTGAAATGATAACTTACATATGTTAAAGTTTTATGTTGATAATTTGTTATTTGTCTCCAGTAATGCCTGACTGCCTTCTACATGTACTTTGTAATCTGTCTCCCGTAATTCACAAAGCCTGACTGACTGACTGCTACTTGGTATTTACAAAATTTAGATTTTTATGTTGGTTTTAGCATACATCAAGTGTTACAGAATATGCAATTCCATTGACATTCTAACGATGTGACTGATCCTAATGATGTGTAGAAATTCAAAAATGATAAAAGATGTTATCTTCTTTTTTGGCAAATTTGATACACATATTTTGAAACATTTTATTCTACTGATGTAGAAAACAGAACAGTGTTATTTCAAGTAATATCCTTGGTGTTTTAGGTAGTTGCCAGCACAGACTCCAGAAAATCAGGACTTTTTGAAGATTTGCACACACAACCTTGATTAAGTGCTTGCTTTAAGAAAACAATTTCTAGTAGGGTTTTAAACATTTTTTTAAGACCAGCTTTAGACTCTAGTTATCAATATCTAGTGAACTATCTCGACAGTTTATACATTGTAATTCATGCTGTCATCTTGTTAAATATTGATGTTCGAGTTTCATATTTATTTGTTTTTAGTTATTTTATTTTGATTTTCAGTTTGTGTTATCTGATGGCTTATTTATTTTATTTATTGTTTGTTTGTTTGTTTCTTTAGATCTTTTGTTTATTTGATGTTAATATGTTATAGGTAAACAAGTGACCTGTCCAGTTGACCTTTAATGAAGGACCAGTAAATTAGAGTAAACGAATGTACAATGTATTGTGTATTAAATTTGAATCCTAACACTACCTTTGTTTGGTGTGGATAAATATTTTTTGTGAAAGGTGAAACAGACAGGTCATTACAAAACGTTTGTTTTGGTTTTATGCAACATGCTTGAAAGATGACCTCTATACAAGGACAGCATATAGAAGGACAACATTAACTCTTTACATAGAATCCATATAAGGGGCCTATGGCACGTCCTTATATAGAAATGACCTCTATGACATGCCCTTACATAGAAATGACCTCTATGGCATGTACTTATATAGAAATGACCTCCATGGCATGTCCTTACATAGAAATGACCTCTTTGGCATGTCCTTATATAGAAATGACCTCTATGGCATGTCCTTATTTAGAAATGACCTTTATGGCATGTCCTTATATAGAAATGACCTCTATGGCATGTCCTTACAAAGAAATGACCATTATGGCATGTCCTTACATAGAGATGACCTCTATGGCATGTCCTTACATAGAAATGACCTCTATGACATGCCCTTACATAGAAATGACCTCTATGGCATGTCCTTATATAGAAATGACGTCTGTGGCATGTCCTTATATAGAAATGACCTATATGGCATGTCCTTACATAGAAATGACTCTATGGCATGTCCTTACATAGAAATGACCTCTATGGCATGTCCTTATATAGAAATTACCTTTATGGCATGTCCTTATATAGAAATGACCTCTATGGCATGTCCTTATATAGAAATGACCTCTATGGCATGTCCTTATATAGAAATGACTTTTATGGCATGTCCTTATATAGAAATGACCTCTATGGCATGTCCTTATATAGAAATGACCTTTATGGCATGTCCTTATATAGAAATTACTTTTATGGCATGCCCCTGTATAGAAATAACCCTATGGCATGTCCTTACATAGAAATTACCTTGTCAATGACCTCTTTGGCATGTCCTTGTATAGAATTAATCTTTATGGCTAAACAACATTTAAAGAAAACATTGAAAAATATCTTGACATTTTTTTGGCCACTGTTAAATGTGAATGAAAGAAAAAGTTGAATTTAGGCAGAAACATGTTTCATCTTAGATTTAAATGCAATATGAAACTTCTGTTTTACCATTTTATTTCATGTATTGTATTTTTTAATACATGTATTTTGAAAATTTATTTGTACACAATTGCTTTAAACATTCCATATCTCGCCTTTTGAGAAGTCTCAATGAGACAGGCCACTATATGATATTTATCTTATTTATTTTACTATAAGGAAATTTGAAATCTTAGCCATTCCACAAAAATGACATTCCTGATGACATGAGATAATAACTGTTGTCATAACATTAGTCAGCACTCATCTGTTTGTCTACATATGTATTTTAGTTAAAATTCTGCCATTCCTGTTTAAAAACAACCAATCACAATCCAAAAATTGGCCATCTCATTCTCAAACTGGCTGTTATTTTCAACTCTGCAGTGTGTGATATATGTTATAATAAAAGTTTTAAATGTTTTGAAATCCACTGGACTTAAGATGGTCCAGGAACTGTAAAAATTAACAAAATTACAGTCTAAAAAAGTTCATCCACAATATATTACATTTCTTATACAAAAAATAAAGTCCACATTGTTATTACAGTGTCTGTGTTTGGATTGTATAAACACCAGATTAGGACACAGCTATCTATCGCTGTCTAGATTCATATTCCATTACTATAGATCACTTATTTTTCGCGAGTAGAAAATTTCACGTCAAGACCATCTTGGCCTTATTCGCGAAAATTTGAATTCCTGTTTGGAATCTTATTGAATAAAACATATGTATGGCAACATAGAAAACCTGTGTGATCGAAATATTCGCGTGATATTTGAATTCGCGAATGGAATGAGTCGCGAATTTACGCCAAAATAAATCTCTCGCAAAATAAAAGTGATCTACAGTATGGCTGATCCTAGTGTGAGAATATTTGTCAGTTTCCAAAATATTTGGTTTTCTCCATGCACTATAGACTCATCATCACCATTCCTGAACTGACTGCCTCAGTATGATAATTTTAACATTTGTAAGTGATTATAAACATGATGTACATTTTGTTGTTACAAGCAACGTTCATCTTGGATAAAACCCCACCGATTATCACTCAGTCACAGAACCTAAAACTCTCATAGATATGAGATAGACATCTATGTTTTACAAGACTTTTGTACCTTTCATGGATAATGGTCATATACATATATAGACCAAGTTTCATTTGTTAGTCTAACACAATGTTTCAAATATCCTTAACGGCTGTTAGGTGTTGATTGGTCATAGTGAGAAGATTTGTTGGATGATGGAGAAAGCTTCGTCTATATGTTAAGATCTTTATATTAATACTGTTAATCAAGAAATATTTGTTTGGGTTAATTTTCTTAATACAATGTAATTGTCATTTCAAGTATATGCATACTGATTTTCACATCAACAGATTTCCATAATTAACAGCTGTGTTATGTAGCAATTCTGGTTATATACTACTACAGGCAAACAACATTGACCTGTCTACTTAACCTATAACTTTAAATATTTATTATGGACCACTATGTTTGTGTTTATAAGGGAACACAAGTGTTAATTTCATCTACATAATTTGAGATCGTAAACATATGTATTTTGTATGTTAGCTGATTCTTACACTACACATGTATGGCTGGATCAGCGAATATGAATATTCCTAATGTAAGGTCAAGTGGACAGGTCATTGTTGTTTACCTATATAACTATTATGCTGTAGATATAGAATATTTACACTAGTTATTACAAAATGTGCAATATAAATTAATACATTTACTCATACAGGAATCTCAATATTAAAAAATATGGTTTCCATGACGATTATGTGAAGACAATTATTTATTCAGTACATTTTGTCTTTTTTTCTTTTTTTAAATTTATAATTCATCTTATTTCATTAAGAAATTTGTTATGATGAAAATGGATTTATGTGTGTGTCTACTGATTGCCATGGTAACATTAATTACATTATCCCAACTTACCAATTAGTGAACAATAACAGAAAGTATTATTCAAACAATACAAATTGTACCAGATTGTACTCGGCAACACTTTGCTATTGTGAATACAGTAAAACCTCAATTCATTGCCGCCTTTTGTTCAGTCTAATTTTTGCATTATTAATTGAGGTAGGTTTATGAAGAAAAAATTGGATTTTTGGACTTTAAAAAAGAAGTTATCACAGACTTTATAATCAGGTTTTACTGCATTTAACTGTGGAAATTATGGTTTTCCATCACAAAACATGTCTTGTTATATTGCTTTCGGTAGTATCAGACTCCTAACAAAAACAATCCTAACGTTATACACATAAACAGTCCATGGGCTGAATTAAAATTTCTTAACTCGTATTTTATTTATTGTTAGATTTATTATTTATTTTGTTTGTATGATGATAAATCTCTACAGTCAGAGGTGGATTTGTTTACTTTTTGTATATTTATTTATCTAATATTTATTTCAGTTGATTGAGGGACGAGCGTTTATTATAAGGATTATGTTAGTTATATGATTTCTGTGTATACACAATGATGTCATTTGTTATTATCGATGTACAACATCAAACTTAAGGTGTCTCAGTAAATGTTTTTGGAGAAAAAATAACTGGCTTTGTTATTTATTTAATACCGGTACTTAATAAACATTGCACTGTGTATAGGCAGACAAAGTTGACATGTCTGCTTGACCTTTAAAACTGACCAGTACATGTATATAAAGGGAACTGTGTACAGGGTTCGTACAGACATTTGGACTCCAAATTTAAAGGACTTTTTAGGGTCTTTTCAGGGTCTTATTTGCAAACTTAAGGCCTAATCAGAGGGACAATTTTAGAAAAAAAATATTGGTGCAAAGGCAATTAAATCAATAAAACAATTACTTACGTGTCCAAAGTAACGACACTTGGAAGTGGATGTTGAAGTTGGGCGTTTAGGAGGGACAGGTACCTTTAAATTGCTCATTTCAACGCTGCTTATTAATTAATTTAGTTATTTAAATCAGTCTATTTGCAACCACTTAATATCCAACTACAGACACCCAACTGGCCAAATTCAAGGGCTTTCAGGATAAATTCAAGGGCTTTTTAGGGTCTTTTTAGGGCAAACCTCAAAATTTAAGGACTTTTCCAGGTCTGTACGAACCCTGGGGTTCATCATTAAAAACATGCATTACTTATGTATGTATAAACTGTGTATCCTAACACTACATATGTACAGTCCAACCTGACTTAAAGGCCACCTCTTTAAAAGGCCAGTAGAATTGTATCCCAATTCTTCTTAGTCATATTATTTGACCTGTATATAACGGCCACTTTTGCTGGTTCCCTTCGGTGGCCTGTATAGACAAGTTTGACTGTATTGACTGGATCATGTATGATTATTAGAAAGGTCAAGTAGACAGGTCAGTGTTGTTTGACTATACACATATAGACAAACCAGAGGGCAGCAAATACCCACAAGATAGCTCACCTGTATGAATGCATCATATTATACAGGTTACCACATCATGTTAACATTGGATGCAGATACCAGAGGCATGACGATGCTCTTTTGTACTTGATGAAAGCAAGTAAAATAACAATGCATATGTATAGTAAAGACACATGGATAGTAGTAGGAAATAAATAATGTACTCTGGTACTCTGATAACAAAGCAAGTGATAAACACATCCAGTCATGAGAATTAGATCATGTGTGTTAGCGTCTTCTCGGAAGACTGAACATGTCTCAATATAATAAACAAACAGCATCTTCATCTTATTTGAACATCTTTATGCATGTGTACATGTACAGCTTGCAAAGGCGATGTAAAAAAGTAATACCATCATTTGCAAATAATATTTTGTATATATGCAACATTTACTTTGTATTTTCCAAATAGTTTTTTGAATATTTGAAATACTATTTTATATGTTCACAATAGTTATTTTGTAATTTCTGAATGCATAATTCCGTATTTTCCAATATGGTAAATATTAATTCAAAAATACAAAATAACTACTGCGAAAAGACAAAATAAATATTGCGAATATATGAAATACTATTTTGAAATTACAAAATGTATGTAACTTTTTTACACGTCACTACACGATCCTTGTACAACTAACAAGTGATCTGAGTAACGATTAGTCACTACAAATTTTTATGTCTTGATAGATCTCATTAGAGTTTGAACTTCCTGACCTCCAACTGACATGTGATCATGAAGACAACATAAAAATTTGGATTTCCTAAATTTTGGATGAGACTAGCCACATGTACACTTACAATACATAACGCTCATTCAATTGTAAAATAGGAGATATTTATCCCAAGATGGTCTACTACATGGTTTATCACTGATGGGTGATTAACAAGAACTACTATCTGTTTACTCTGCTGGAGTGAAAGGAACAAAGCTAATATTTCAAACATTTGAATGGCACGGTTAAAAATGAATTAATCATTTACTTACATGAGCCGAGTTGTTTCTTAATCCAAATTTCGATCTAATTCATGCATTATAACTCCTTTAATACACCAAAACGTATTTTGGATGGGTGTTTACAATGGTAAATTTTTTGACAAAAATTAATCATTTACTTACATGAGCCGAGTTGTTTCTTAATCCAAATTTCGATCTAATTCATGCATTATAACTCCTTTAATACACCAAAACGTATTTTGGATGGGTGTTTACAATGGTAAATTTTTTGACAAAATGGCAGTGTGTTTCGTGTGACGTAATGATGACGGAAGAATTTATTATTTATTTAGGTTCGCAAGGGGTACAATGAAGGGTAACTTAAAGGTTGGATTGATTTTTAAAGTTTGAATTTACGTCATTTTTTTCAAAAGTTTGAAAATGCTGAAAGGTAGTTCACTTTATTATGAATGGAACAATCTAGAGGATTAGTTCCGAATTCATTCGGAACATCCTCTGGATGTGAAATGATAAAGGCGACAACTTTCTCCTATTTTGCCGCGTATTACAGCATCTTGGGGAAGAAAGGGAAAGCTTCATACGATTTTGATAAAAATTTCAGAGGTTATGGAGTCTGATGCGATCTAGGTATCTAAATTGTCGAATTTTATTGGAAAATCCCGGGTCATACTTATTTTTTGGGTCAAAAATGCAAAAAATGGATTTTTCAGAAAACAATCAAGTTTAACGCACTCCCGTTGAATAACCGTTCATTGTACGAAAAAGTCGTCCATTGACCGAAAAAAGTTTAAGGTCTCGCGAAAAAAACGGTATTTTTATATTTTTTCTATCTTGTACACAAAATCCACAATAAGTGTTTAAAGTCGACAAATCATAAAAAAAAAAAAAATCCGCGAACCGGCACGTGCAGACTGGGGGAATGAATTTTCTCAAAAAACGCAGTCATTTCTTTAGTTATCAACTTGAAAGTCGGTCAAAATATATTTTAAAGTATTAAGAAAATAACGGTATTTTTATATTTTTTCTATGTTTTGTACAAAATTTACAATAACTCTTTAAATTATAAATTTCTATTCCCGTAAGAAGTGCGCTATTTTGCACGAGCGAAATCCGATTTCTGTTTATGCATATCATTATAATTATCCAATCAGCGGTCGGCATCTCGGAAATACCTTCAAGAAGCCATGTTTGACAAACAGTTACGATGGGGAATCATCCGAATGTGGCGTTATTACATGTTATTATGAGGTGTTATATGCCGTAAGAAACTAAATGGAATGTTTTAACTCATTATGGACAAAAGACACAAGTTTTCAATAGCGGAAAACCATGGTTTATCGTGCTGCCTTCAACTGTAACCCCACTTCAGGTGGCCAAAGCGGACGACAAAGATTTGTTGTCGAGGAGTTGTGCCGAAATCAATGCGTTAAGCATAGATCAAACATGACGCCTATTCAAGTGTCCATTTAGATTTATGGATACAGGGACACAATATAGTCTGTAAAGGTTCGCTTAGAATAGCCACGTTAGTTCTCCTGTCAATAGGCGGAATAAACAGTGCAACCGCCATTTGGAAAATGGAGCACATGGAGACATCAGTCTGATAATTTTGAGCGCTGCAGGACATTTATCACGATGTCGATGATTATATCAGGTAAGGATCATGTTTTTTGTTTATGTGTAAACTTTGTGAAACCAGACAAAGTGATTACTCGAAGTAATTATCTGATTAGAGTCCGAGGTCGACAGCAAGCAGAAGCTACTTGTACAGGCATGTCGAAAGTTAAACACTGAGCTGCCCAACTCTCGGCCCCTCGGCAACAGTAGTTCCTTGGACAACTCGGCAATTCATTTGGTCCTTCGGTACTTTGACTTATCCACAATGAGGCAGCTCATTCGATAATGACAAGGCTTTTAAGTTCAAACTATTTTTTAAATAAATCAATAATAAAAATAAATGACAAAAATGTAAATAAAATTAATGCCAGGACGGTGGAGTACCTGATTATTTTCAGAATTTTCTGAATCTTTTTATGTTCCATTAATGGCATTATCATGAAGTTGAGTTGTGTAATGGTGCATAACATCCCAGTCAATAATATTTCACTTATATCGAGAAGTCGCCAGCTATAGGCAAAGGTGCAGCAATTTTGCCAGTGTGTTGTGCTTATGGCATCATACAGCATGGTTCTTTAGCTTGCCAAGCCCATCATGACATGGGACCTTGTTTATTTTAAGTTCCCATTCGAAAGAACCGTGACTTTCATTTCGTAATGCCGAGTGCTTGACGAAATAACAGTCGCGACCCACTTTCCAAGTCTTGGGTCAGACCCGGACGGGGATCGAACCTAAGACCTTCCACTTATGGAGTTGGCATTATCATGGAGCGGGAGTTTCAAACAGAAAGAAAATTGGCCTACTGCCATCACAGTTCCTTTGATTTAATTATTTAATTGTCATAAACTCATAATCCTAATTTAATCTGTTAATCTGTTGTCATCATCAGATACTAGTACCTGGCTCCAATACACAAGTTTCAACACCTTCTCGGTGTTCACTGACAGTGTTGATATACGAATGTTATCCTCTCTGCTTATTCTCCAAATAATCTCTCTTTGACTTACTCCATACTAGTCCATAGTTAGACAATTTCAAAATTTCTCTCCAAAACACGTCAATATATGGGTGACTACTGACTAGTCCTCTTTACTGAATCAATGTTTTTACCTAATGAATGGTCGAGAGACCAAATAGCTGTGGACAGCAGCTGCATAAAAGATGCCAAGTTATAAATTACGGGTGGCCAATTCTGCACTTATTCGGCACTAAAATGTTAAACTTTAAACTGGCCTGCACTGTAGCTTGCCGTCATTCTAAGACTCTAATTAGTTGAAGTAACAAAGTGTATTCTTGATGAACCTGGCTATTTCCAAGAACATTTTATTAGCGACTGCGATGTCCATCTCTCGCTCACAAATACAAACTTTCTCACTGCTGAAGTGGGATTCTAATCTAGGTATTGAGAGACACTGATCTTTAACAGTAAGCCTGTGCTTTGGACAACTTAATATCAAGGACCCTCACACAAAAAATTACATTGTCAACTCACTAGCTGAAGGCTTAGTTTTTCAGGTACTCTGATTTCATCCACCATCCCAGTATTGACTTCTCTGACATACCATAAGTGAAAGAATATTCAGTTTTACCCCACCCATTCAGAAACCACTGTCACACTGGTAGTTCAACTGCTCAGTATATGGGAGGTTGTGGATTCGAGCCCCAGCTAGGTATGATCAGTACTTTAAAATAAGTGAAATAAATTTATAAGTGTTCTTTAGCCAAGTATTCAGTTTTTAGAAATGAAGGTCCTTCAAAAGAGACCTTTCAACTGATTGCAATCATCTGTCATAGCAGGTGTGGCAAATAAAATAACCTTACTGTACCCTGCCCTGAAAAAACATTAAAGGTAAAAATTTCCGCCACTTCAACTATAGCTGGTGACGTCTCGATATAATAAAATATTCTTGACTAAGATGTAAAAAACCATTTAATCAATCAATCGTTCCACTCTTTCAGAGAGTACAATTATAAATCTGCATGTTTTTCATTTGTTCAACTGCGCTTTTATTCATTCTAATTTTTTGTATTTTTATGTACCTGATTTATAATTTAATCTGATAAATTCTTATTTATCAAAATCAACTTAGAACTATCCTGAAATAGAATGCGTTGCTTTGTGGTCCGTTTTAATTTTCTGTTGCAGTTTTGATGGTTCATCAACTAGATCCACCTATCAATATACAGCTTGTTTGGATGTTGGCAGTTTGACAGCCATGGACAAAATCTTGAAGAATCTTGACTGGAGAAGTAATTAAAATAAAACACCATTACTCCACACCATCATCTCAGGACTGACTGTCTTGACATCAACTGATAGAATCTTGACAGAGGTATCAATACTCTACCACACCAACCCAGAACTGATTCTCTCTGTATAAGTAAAATGATCTTGTGTGGGAAGTAAAACACCATTTCTCCACTCCATCATCTCAGAACTGACCGTCTCAATATTAGTGAAAGAATCTTGACTGGGGATTAAAACCATTTTAATCCATTTCACCATTCCAGAACTGGTTGTCTAGATACATGCCAGTATAATGAAGCTGCATTTTCCCCAGTCAAGAGTATTTTCACTTATATCAAGGCAGTTATATCATGAATGGTAGAGGAAACTGGAGTGTACAAAGAAAACCTCGGACCTTTGGAAAGCAAACCGAAAAACTTTCTCACACTAAGATCTGCCAAACCAAACATGGCCTTACTGGGTTAATAGTTATTGGGCTTAATGGTTGGTTAATAATACTTTTGTTATAGAAAAGAAAAAGATGCACATAGAAAACACATACTCTAACCTGAGACCTTTTTAGCTTTTTAGCTCACCTGAGCTCAAGTGAGCTATTGTGACCAGTCTTTGTCTATTGTGTGTCATCCGTTGTTCGGCGTGGGTCAACATTTGCTTGTTAACACTCTAGAGGCCACAATTTTTGTTATATCTTCATCAAACTTGTCCAGAATAATGTCAAAAGGTCAAAAGCTAAGTCAAGTTTGTATATAGAAAATGTTGGGTCAATAAGTAGGTCACTTAGTCAAATCATAGAAAAACCTTGTTAACACTCTAGAGTCCATCTTTTTGTCCAATCTTCATATAATTTGTCCAGAACTATGTTTATGACCAAAGCAAGGTCAAGTTCGCATGTGGGTCATGTTGGTTTAATAAGTAGGTCACTAGATCAAATTAAAGAAAAACCTTGTTAACACTCTAGAGTCCATATTTTTGGTCAAATTGTCATGTAATTTGTCCAGAATGATGTTCATGACAAAGCCAGGCCAAGTTTGTATATGGGTCATGTTGGGTTAATATGTAGGTCACTGGGTCAAATCATAGAAAAACCTGTTAACACTCTAGAGTCCACATTTTTGTCCAATTGTCATACATGATTTGTCCAGAACAAAAGCAAGGTCAACTTTGTATATGGATCATGTTGGGTCAATAAGTAGTTCACTATGTCAAATCATAGAAAAACCTTGTTAACACTCTAGAGTACATATTTATGATATTATTTGTCCAATCTTCATATCATTTGTCCAGAATGATGTTCATGACCAAAGCAAGGTCAAGATGGTATATGGGTCATGTTGGGTCAATAACTAGGTTACTACTTCAAATCATAAAAAACATTCTAGAGTCCATATGTTTTGTCCAATCTTTATATAATTTGTCCAGAACAATGTTCAGGACAAAAGCTAGGTCAAGTTTATATTAACTAAAAATGAACCCTGTTAACATTAATTAACAAAATGTGTAGAATTTAAATTATTCTCAGGTGAGCGCCCAGATCCTCATGACCCTCTTGTTTATACATACATGTGTATATAGGCATGTATATTGGATTGTTGTAGGTATTTGTACAACATTCATTTTGAGATGTAAATAAAGGTCATGAGTTCATAGGTCAAGGTCATAGATACAAAAAATATTTAAATTGTTAATTATCTGAAAAACCTTACACTTTTTTTATATGCATGTATATTGGAATATTGTAGGTATTGATACAATGGTAATTTTGCTGTAAAGATGAAGGTCATTGATTGAAAGGTCAAGGTCACAGATGCGCAAGTATACTGAAATAGTTAATTGTCTGGGAAACTATAAACTTTTTGTACAGGCATGTGTATTGGAATACAATGGAAATCCTCTAGATTGTTCCATTCTTTCCCGCGAAACCCCTCCAGGTGTCACCATACTAGTAAACTATTTGGGTTGATTTCCCATTTTATCTTCTAATAATTCAATTCTTTTTTGTTTCGAGCATTTTGATTGGTCATATTGTTGCCGCCTTTTGTTCAGTCTAATTTTTGCATTATTAATTGAGGTAGGTTTATGAAGAAAAAATTGGATTTTTGGACTTTAAAAAAGAAGTTATCACAGACTTTATAATCAGGTTTTACTGCATTTAACTGTGGAAATTATGGTTTTCCATCACAAAACATGTCTTGTTATATTGCTTTCGGTAGTATCAGACTCCTAACAAAAACAATCCTAACGTTATACACATAAACAGTCCATGGGCTGAATTAAAATTTCTTAACTCGTATTTTATTTATTGTTAGATTTATTATTTATTTTGTTTGTATGATGATAAATCTCTACAGTCAGAGGTGGATTTGTTTACTTTTTGTATATTTATTTATCTAATATTTATTTCAGTTGATTGAGGGACGAGCGTTTATTATAAGGATTATGTTAGTTATATGATTTCTGTGTATACACAATGATGTCATTTGTTATTATCGATGTACAACATCAAACTTAAGGTGTCTCAGTAAATGTTTTTGGAGAAAAAATAACTGGCTTTGTTATTTATTTAATACCGGTACTTAATAAACATTGCACTGTGTATAGGCAGACAAAGTTGACATGTCTGCTTGACCTTTAAAACTGACCAGTACATGTATATAAAGGGAACTGTGTACAGGGTTCGTACAGACATTTGGACTCCAAATTTAAAGGACTTTTTAGGGTCTTTTCAGGGTCTTATTTGCAAACTTAAGGCCTAATCAGAGGGACAATTTTAGAAAAAAAATATTGGTGCAAAGGCAATTAAATCAATAAAACAATTACTTACGTGTCCAAAGTAACGACACTTGGAAGTGGATGTTGAAGTTGGGCGTTTAGGAGGGACAGGTACCTTTAAATTGCTCATTTCAACGCTGCTTATTAATTAATTTAGTTATTTAAATCAGTCTATTTGCAACCACTTAATATCCAACTACAGACACCCAACTGGCCAAATTCAAGGGCTTTCAGGATAAATTCAAGGGCTTTTTAGGGTCTTTTTAGGGCAAACCTCAAAATTTAAGGACTTTTCCAGGTCTGTACGAACCCTGGGGTTCATCATTAAAAACATGCATTACTTATGTATGTATAAACTGTGTATCCTAACACTACATATGTACAGTCCAACCTGACTTAAAGGCCACCTCTTTAAAAGGCCAGTAGAATTGTATCCCAATTCTTCTTAGTCATATTATTTGACCTGTATATAACGGCCACTTTTGCTGGTTCCCTTCGGTGGCCTGTATAGACAAGTTTGACTGTATTGACTGGATCATGTATGATTATTAGAAAGGTCAAGTAGACAGGTCAGTGTTGTTTGACTATACACATATAGACAAACCAGAGGGCAGCAAATACCCACAAGATAGCTCACCTGTATGAATGCATCATATTATACAGGTTACCACATCATGTTAACATTGGATGCAGATACCAGAGGCATGACGATGGCTCTTTTGTACTTGATGAAAGCAAGTAAAATAACAATGCATATGTATAGTAAAGACACATGGATAGTAGTAGGAAATAAATAATGTACTCTGGTACTCTGATAACAAAGCAAGTGATAAACACATCCAGTCATGAGAATTAGATCATGTGTGTTAGCGTCTTCTCGGAAGACTGAACATGTCTCAATATAATAAACAAACAGCATCTTCATCTTATTTGAACATCTTTATGCATGTGTACATGTACAGCTTGCAAAGGCGATGTAAAAAAGTAATACCATCATTTGCAAATAATATTTTGTATATATGCAACATTTACTTTGTATTTTCCAAATAGTTTTTTGAATATTTGAAATACTATTTTATATGTTCACAATAGTTATTTTGTAATTTCTGAATGCATAATTCCGTATTTTCCAATATGGTAAATATTAATTCAAAAATACAAAATAACTACTGCGAAAAGACAAAATAAATATTGCGAATATATGAAATACTATTTTGAAATTACAAAATGTATGTAACTTTTTTACACGTCACTACACGATCCTTGTACAACTAACAAGTGATCTGAGTAACGATTAGTCACTACAAATTTTTATGTCTTGATAGATCTCATTAGAGTTTGAACTTCCTGACCTCCAACTGACATGTGATCATGAAGACAACATAAAAATTTGGATTTCCTAAATTTTGGATGAGACTAGCCACATGTACACTTACAATACATAACGCTCATTCAATTGTAAAATAGGAGATATTTATCCCAAGATGGTCTACTACATGGTTTATCACTGATGGGTGATTAACAAGAACTACTATCTGTTTACTCTGCTGGAGTGAAAGGAACAAAGCTAATATTTCAAACATTTGAATGGCACGGTTAAAAATGAATTAATCATTTACTTACATGAGCCGAGTTGTTTCTTAATCCAAATTTCGATCTAATTCATGCATTATAACTCCTTTAATACACCAAAACGTATTTTGGATGGGTGTTTACAATGGTAAATTTTTTGACAAAAATTAATCATTTACTTACATGAGCCGAGTTGTTTCTTAATCCAAATTTCGATCTAATTCATGCATTATAACTCCTTTAATACACCAAAACGTATTTTGGATGGGTGTTTACAATGGTAAATTTTTTGACAAAATGGCAGTGTGTTTCGTGTGACGTAATGATGACGGAAGAATTTATTATTTATTTAGGTTCGCAAGGGGTACAATGAAGGGTAACTTAAAGGTTGGATTGATTTTTAAAGTTTGAATTTACGTCATTTTTTTCAAAAGTTTGAAAATGCTGAAAGGTAGTTCACTTTATTAAATAAATTTTGGTCATCCCAGTTACGCAAAAATTTATCCGTTCTTTAGCTGCACTAACCTACGTAAATAGTCGACTCTTTCGTCATCACTATGTAACATAAAGAACCACGCCATTTCGTAAAAAAGATTTCCATTGTAAACACCCACCCATGTTATATTTTGTCGCATAAAATGATACATTAAGCAAGGATAGAGCCGAAACAGGAATTTTTAGTAACGACTCGGCCCATGTAAGTAAAAAAATCATTGATTTGTACCCGTCATATTGAAATTTATAGAATATTTTGCGATTTTGCTTTCTCAGAAATAGGCTAAATAAGCAATAGACATTATTATTTACAATAAATCTTCAATCAAAAACTGTTATCTCGTATTCAGACTAAATAAAAATCTTTGAGATATCCAAAGTTTCCACTTGTCTGATTTTGAGATAACTAGTGTTGACTGTATTTTTATTCCATCATTATTGTTTTGTTCAATGATAATATACATATGATCTGACATTATTTACAATCAGGAAGATACAAATGATTTAATAATAATGTACAGTAAAACCTTGTTATAATGTCCCCTAACAACTTTGCCTCACTGCTTATTGCCACAATATTTCTTTTATTTAAGAAATGACATTCTGATCATGGTATTTCAAGGGGTAATGAAAGATATGTGGCACGTGCCAAATTCGACGAAGGGCAAAGCCCTTCATTTTGAATTTGGCACACGCCACACTATCTTTCATTACCCCTTGAAATACCATGAGCAGAAATGTCATTTCTTATATTTACAATTCCTTCTTTTAATAAATATTTTGTACCTTGGCGTTATTTTTTCCATATCTGCTCGTGTGATATAGGGTTTTTAGCCATGCGATATCCGCGTGTCTCGCATGATCACGTGACCCCCTGTGCGGGACATGACGTAATATTGCGGGAAAATTAATACACATCAAGGGTCATGACCCCTATTGTCTTTCAACGGGAATTGCAATACAATTGCTTCTGTATGTTTCATCGAAGAGAGATACAGTCATATTATAAATATTTGTCTTTATAAATGTCTCAATTTATCACTAATCCCTTCAATAATGCCAAAACCTGACTAACAAATGGTGGCAATGAATCAAGGTTTTACTGTAAATACATGTACTAATTAAAACGAAATAACAAACTTATTGTGAATATACAGTATACAGTACATGGACTTGGTAAACGACAGGACATGAATTTATACAGGTCATAGATATAACAATTAACAATCTGACCTATGTATTAACAGCAATGTACTGACAGTGAACATCAAAATATAACGTGTATACTGAAGTGTAACAGCCATAAAGTAAATATATTAAAATACATGTATTTCTGTAGTAACCATTCAAATTTTATGTCCAAGTGACATATGATAAATTAAGCATTTGATTGAATTTTACAAATACAAATGTATACATATTACTTGTAGCCATAGACTACTTCAGTCATGTATATGTGGTTATAATACATTTGCTGCCCGAGGAGGTATAGAATCATGATTAAAAACATACAGTTGGGGAAATCCTTAAAAAAAACTTTAACTGGTTCAAAAATAATCAACAACTTTATTTATAGATACTAAAACATTCATACTTGTAACAAGTCTTAAAACAATTCTTTAATTCTCAGAAATAAATAGTGTCAATTCTGATACCCTACACTGTCTGATAATTTATAATGTTGTATATTTACGTTGTTTTATTGGAGTGGAGTAACTGTGTTTTACACATTAGTCAAGATTCTTTCACTTATATCTAGACAGTTCTGAGATGGTGAAGACACCAGAGTCCACAGAGAAAACCTCTGACCTTTGGCAATTGAACTGACAAACTTTCTCACGCTAGCATGTGCCTGTGTGGGGTTTCACCTAATCAGTGAGAGGTGTGGCAAGTACATGCAATGGATCACTCTGCCAATAAGGACCCTTGTATTGTTTTGAGTACAACACTGCAGTTATCTACTAGTATATGTATGTCATAACTGACATCAGATACAATTCTCTACAGTTACCTAATCTCACTATCTTATTTTTTTCAAATCGTCGGAAATCAAAGTTTTGGAAAAAAGAAAACCATTTCAAAGCAGATAACAGATAAAAATCACAGAAATCAAAGTGACAGAGACAGTATGAACTTATTCTGACTGTATACAGAGAGACCTGCAGATAATGGGAAGAATGTTTGAGATTCCAGTAAACATCATGTACATATATGGCATACAAAATATACATAATTATGTTTTATTATTACAAGTAGTATTAGTTCATTATATCATAAATTCACATGTAAGTACATAAAATTACATTACACAAAGAAAAATGACATGATAAAAATATGATGCTATATACATGTGTATTTTGTATTAAAAATCCTGAGATCTTGTATTTATATTGAAACATGAAGACAAACAGATAGAATTATGAAAGAGAGAAAGAATAGAGAAAATATAATATGTGTCTTAAGTAAAAATGATGTGTGTGTGTGTCAGATAATGGACATTAATTGTTTGACAATTTTCATGTATATTTTGTCTTCTGAACTTTCACAAAATAAATATAGAGACAGGACAATTTACATAAATAAATCTACATAAAACATAACAATCAGATTCCTTGTGATATTGTCAAGTCTTCCATCAGGCCATTGTCTAAAATCTTCAGAGTCTGAAAATAGATACAATCATATTGTAATAACTATAAAATAAATGAAGCAAATGAATTGTGTTAAAGTATATACAGGATTTCATAAAGTTTTCAAGTGGAGTGATAGTTTTAAAAAGTAATAGGCAATTTAACAAGTGTTTCACTAGGGAGAGCCTGTTTACATTTATTCCATTATGGTAAAGATCACAATGACAGTTCAAGAGAACATAAAATATTTATGTAGTATTATGTAAAAGGAAAAGAAAAACTAAGGTGTAGTCACTGTTAGCATTTCATTTTTGCAAAACACAGTGTACATATGGATTACATCATGGGCTATCTAAATAAAATACATGTAGTTTTGGGTAAAAATTAGTGAGAAATGGTGTCCTGACCTGAAATCAGAATGACTTATAGTTGGCATATAAATACCCGGTATCTCTCTCTCTCCCTCTTATTTAACTAAGACTTACTTTTTCATTGGCTAAGTGAAGTAAACATACAAAAGCTATAGGTACACTGAGATTGTTGGCCATATTGTTTGAGACTTTCTTTGGCAGTTCATTTAACAAACTCTGGAAAGTACATGTTCCGTCCATCTCTTTGATGATCTTTAATGCAGGGTTTGGGGTTGTAGGATTAATTTTATCCTGCAATGTAAAAAATTAAAATAATCTTGCTTGAAGAGATGAATACAGTTATGAGATCTGAAATTAAAACAATCAAATTATCTGATATATCATGTTTTCTTCATGATTCTGTAAAGTTACGTAAAAATCTTGCTATTTATATTGGGTGTTGTGAACACAATGTAATGTATATATACATGTACATGTTAACATACACAATAGAATTTGACTTACCTTGACAGTGAAGTTACCATATTTAGAGAATATACATGTATGTGTATATCCAGGGAAAGTTTGAACATATCAAATTTGTTCAGTTTAATATTAGTTTGTAGTGGGCAATCTATTGATACAACATCCTAAGGTATTCCAATATAACTCAAGATTACAGCCACCATGTAAGACAAAGTTCTGTCCTTTTTGCAGGTGAGCTAATAACAAGTTCGGAAACAAATACAAACCTTATCTTCATCATGTGTAAGTATATTCCAGATTGTAGATTTAAGTCGTTTAACATCCATCTTTTTAGCTGTCCTGGCGTACTCTATATCAATCTTAGCAACCTAAAAATGATGGTCAAGTAAAAATCACATTATAATAAAACACCATAAAAACATTCAACATACTTGAGACAAAATTAAATTTTAAAAAAATTGTGTGTAGTTGCCCAATATGAGATTTTGGCATTTGTACTACAGTGACCGTGTCCAGATCTAAGGGAGATAACTGATAACTCATCTAGATAAATTTGATTACCTGGACACAATATTATTGTTCACTTCCGTTCAAGTAATACACAAATTTGTCACACCAATGGAAAGCAGAAACGTTGTTGAACAACAAATTCAAAGCCTGGCACTTCAGGAGAGTAAAGACTAAAATACCTTTAAGATGACATGATAGTCATTGTATTAATATTTCGTACGATTTATGAAATTAGAATTACATGTATCTCACATGAATGTATCCTTGCTTCTTAAACATTACACACAATCCATAATAACTTCAGACTCAATACAATGTACATGACATTGTGGAGTTGTGGCCTCATTAAAACTTACTGACAGTTCATCAATATATACATTGTACATGGAGCTGGTGGTTTATTTATATTTCATCCGAGCAGGTGTAAATTTTAGTATCTGTACATCTATACAATCAAATCATATGAAAGACAAGTCATTTCTGAAAAGTTTTGTATAGTTAAACAATGACAATGATTCCTTTTAAACAATATTCTAATACTTACTTTGTGTGGTTGTGCTATAAGTCTGTCTCCGGTTAATAATGTTCCATCAAGCTGTGTCTGGTCGAAGGGCATCGGCTGTGAACATTCTGAGTCCTGTGACTGGCTGAAGACACTTCCATCATCGGTAAAGTTAAAATCAAAGTTACCACCAGTATCATCATCGTTATCATCACCCTGAAAAACATGTCAAAATAAAATCATTTAGCAATTCTTAGTTATGAATCAACTCAAGTACAAATGTAAGCAAACTATATCAAACATCATTTAATGTTAACTGGATTTTCACTGAAAATCATCCATAATTCCCTATAACAATAAGTAAATTTGATAGTAATATATTTATCAAATTAAAATACACATAGCAAGTTTGGTTTATAAATGTACCTTTTTATGTTGTAAAAATATGTGGGATGGTTTCGACCCTAAAATATTACTATAACCACACCACTGGTTTTTAAATAGAGGGATGGTTGAGGGCCCTCAAATAATTATAGCCAAATCATTGGACATTTTATCATTATATCCATAGAACATCCAAGTTAGTAATTTAATAATTAGTAGGCCTACTATTTCTTGTCTTGTTGCCTGTTACATTTGTTTACTGTCTTATATTCTTGATTGCATTGGCTATTACATATTTTTAGATGAAGTTATTTCTTCTATTTAACAATAACAGTATGAGACAACTCACCTCCATGTCTTGTGGACAGAAGTTTTCCCGATCATTCCGGTTATCATAATCATAATTATCTATATTATCATCAATATTGTCTGATGTAGCGTTCTGTCTCTTAATCTACAAAATAGTCAAATAAAAAATCTATATTGTAAAATAATTATCATACTCTGATAAGGGTGTGTTGATTAAAGACAACATGTGTAGTATGGTACCACAAGTAAAATACTCTATACCACAGGGAAATTTTGTCCAGATGATATCACCCTTGTTATACAAGGTATCTAAAAAATGAATAAGCATTTTGCTTACATGTAGCTCTATAAAATAACTTGTAGCAGTACATTTGTACATGTAATAATTTTATGGTCTCTATCTTTTGTCATTAGTTACAAGTACAAAGTACTTGATCATTTTTATCAAAGACACTTATCACCAATACCCTATAAAAAGGTTTTATAATATATATTTGAAATTACAAGTGACAAGTGACAAAATTTGTAAATGAAATACAATAGCAGCATGAATGTTCGGTAATTACATACAGATGTACATGTACAGTGTCATGTGATACACTTTTTATGGGGATAATAGAACACAAAATACCTATAGGACTGATTGGTTGAATGTCTCAGTCAAGAATATTTCACTTATATTGAGATATCAACTGCTATAGGTGATGTAACAGAAATTTTGACCATTCCAGTGTGCTCAGTGCAATGTGCAGGTAATCTTTACTTTGCTATGCCTGCTGTGACAGGGGCATCAATTTTTAAAATGTCTTTTCCAAAGAGCCTCATTTCTAAATGCTGAGTGCTTGGTGAAAACAGTCACTACCTATATTAAAATCTTTGCCAAACTCTGCTGAGGTTCAAACCCATGTCCTTCCCACACATATGGGCAGTCACACAGACAGACGGATACTTACCATTATATTATTCTTTGTAAACAATCTAAATAATTTATCGGCATCAAAGTGAAGATCTTTAGGTAGACAGACAGGCAGACACACATGTACACAGAGACAGACAGTCAGACACACATACACAGAGACAGACAGACACACATGTACACAGAGACAGTCAGACAGACAGACAGACAGACAGACAGACAGACATATACTTATCATTATTTTATTCTTTGCAAACAATCTAAATAATTTATCGGCATCAAAGTGAAGATCTTTAGGTAGACAGACAGTCAGACACACACGTACACAGAGACAGACCGCCAGACACGTGTCCACAGAGACAGTCACACACATGTACACAGAGACAGACAGTCAGACACGTGTCCACAGAGACAGTCAGACACACATGTACACAGAGACAGACAGTCAGACACACACAGACATATACTTACCATTATTTTATTCTTTGTAAACAATCTAAATAATTTATCAGCATCAAAGTGAAGATCTTTAGGTAGACAGACAGTCAGACACACACGTACACAGAGACAGACCGCCAGACACGTGTCCACAGAGACAGTCACACACATGTACACAGAGACAGACAGTCAGACACGTGTCCACAGAGACAGTCAGACACACATGTACACAGAGACAGACAGTCAGACACACACAGACATATACTTACCATTATTTTATTCTTTGTAAACAATCTAAATAATTTATCAGCATCAAAGTGAAGATCTTTAGGTAGACAGACAGTCAGACACACACGTACACAGAGACAGACAGTCAGACACACATGTACACAGAGACAGACAGTCAGACACACACAGACATATACTTACCATTATTTTATTCTTTGTAAACAATCTAAATAATTTATCAGCATCAAAGTGAAGATCTTTAGGTAGACAGACAGTCAGACACACATGTACACAGAGACAGACAGATATTTACCATTATTTTATTCTTTGTAAACAATCTAAATAATTTATCAGCATCAAAGTGAAGATCTTTAGGTAGACAGACAGTCAGACACACACGTACACAGAGACAGACAGTCAGACACGTGTCCACAGAGACAGTCACACACATATACACAGAGACAGTCAGACAGTCAGACACACACAGACAGATACTTACCATTATTTTATTCTTTGTAAACAATCTAAATAATTTATCAGCATCAAAGTGAAGATCTTTAGGTAGACAGACAGTCAGACACACACGTACACAGAGACAGACCGCCAGACACGTGTCCACAGAGACAGTCACACACATATACACAGAGACAGACAGTCAGACACGTGTCCACAGAGACAGTCAGACACACATGTACACAGAGACAGACAGTCAGACACACACAGACAGATACTTACCATTATTTTATTCTTTGTAAACAATCTAAATAATTTATCAGCATCAAAGTGAAGATCTTTAGGTAGACAGACAGTCAGACACACATGTACACAGAGACAGACAGTCAGACACACATACACAGAGACAGACAGACACACATGTACACAGAGACAGACAGTCAGACAGACAGACACACACAGACAGATACTTACCATTATTTTATTCTTTGTAAACAATCTAAATAATTTATCAGCATCAAAGTGAAGATCTTTAGGTAGACAGACAGGCAGACACACATGTACACAGAGACAGACAGACAGACACACATGTACACAGAGACAGACAGACAGACAGACAGTCAGACACACACAGACAGATACTTACCATTATTTTATTCTTTGTAAACAATCTAAATAATTTATCAGCATCAAAGTGAAGATCTTTAGGTAGACAGACAGTCAGACACACATGTACACAGAGACAGACAGTCAGACACACATACACAGAGACAGACAGACAGACAGACATGTACACAGAGACAGACAGACAGACAGACATGTACACAGAGACAGACAGACAGACAGACATATACTTACCATTATTTTATTCTTTGTAAACAATCTAAATAATTTATCAGCATCAAAGTGAAGATCTTTAGGTAGAGTATTTTTATCTTTGCTGTATTTAGTTAGTGTTAACTTTGTCAATGTTGTGCCTTTTGATTTCTTAAAGAATTTATCAAAGTCTTTATCATCTTCATACTCCACTTTAAACACAACCTTTTTTCTTTTACTTTTATCTTCTGTTAAATTTTTAAATCGTGGATCTGTAAAAGAATAAATTTGTATTATTAAAATTTCTATAATTAAGGAAACTGAATGACAAAAAAAGAATAAAAATTAATACAGTTAAAAAGTAAATGTATCTCAATTGACAATCTGTAATTTTTCAAATTTTTATAAGTATACATGTATATATTTATAGAAGATCATAATTAGCCAATTCTAAATTTATGCTAATTATAATAATGCCTACTGATGTATTTTTAGAAGTCATAAAAATGGTCATTTTAAATATGCAAACATATTTAAAAAGAAAACTGTCCAAGTGTCCAGGTCAGATCTTGCATTTTTGAACTTAATCACAAAACATCTACTGAGATGAGATAAACTAAATGACAACACAAACCTTTGGATAATGGTCCTAATCTCCAATGTGAGGGACCAGCCCATGTTCGTAAAATAGCCTTGTTAAAATAAGAATAATCTGAAGGTTCTGAGGCTAAAACTGACAATAATGTTCCAGAGGTGCCATGTCTGAAAATAAAAGTATAAGATCTGATGTTAGTGCAGCCTAACTCATCCTGAGGGTTCTGAGGCTAAAACTGACAATAATGTTCCAGAGGTACCATGTCTGAAAATAAAACTATAAGATCTGATGTTAGTATAGCCTAACTCATCCTGAGGGTTCTGAGGCTAAAACTGACAATAATGTTCCAGAGGTACCATGTCTGAAAATAAAAGTATAAGATCTGACATTAGTATAGCCTAACTCATCCTGAGGGTTCTGAGGCTAAAACTGACAATAATGTTCCAGAGGTACCATGTCTGAAAATAAAAGTATAAGATCTGACATTAGTATAGCCTAACTCATCCTGAGGGTTCTGAGGCTAAAACTGACAATAATGTTCCAGAGGTACCATGTCTGAAAATAAAAGTATAAGATCTGATGTTAGTATAGCCTAACTCATCCTGAGGGTTCTGAAGCTAAAACTGACAATAATGTTCCAGAGGTACCATGTCTGAAAATAAAAGTATAAGATCTGACATTAGTATAGCCTAACTCATCTGAACATCTACAATACATGTACATCCGAAACATTAATATCAAATGAACTGAAACTGCTGCACCTTCATCTGGTAATTAAAATTATATTAAAGTAGCACCCACAAAAAGTGATACAAAATCACATTTATCATGAACTGACTATGTGAGGTTATGATGGATATTGTGTTTACTTTATGTGATTTCTTTAAAATCTCTTAATGGATATTTAAGTTACAACCAGCAAAAACAAATAAGAGAAAGGTAAACAGATAAGACAAATTTATACAAATGAGAACAAGGTAAACGTGTGAGTGAAAGGTAAACTCCTGTATCATTTCAATGATTATGTGTATACATATAAATAATATCTTACGTTAGATCTCTGATAGCGTTCTGCATTAACTGTGCAGCTCTACCGTCGCCTATCTTAACACGATCTTCTGTAATCTGACTTTCCCCTTCATTATGGCTGGTATCTGAACCTTAAATAGACAAAACATGCTGACCTTTAGTGATTTATAAAAACATATTTTATAAAATTCCCACAAACAACGAGTTATGGCTTTAAAATGATTTTCTCCAGGCATTGACCTGTATGATGACCTTGGTACAAGGTCATGACATATTTTGAGTTCATGGAGACAATTTTAATCAAGCTTTATGAAAATCCCTCCACAGAAATAATGTTATAAAGTCTTGAGATGAATTACATATAGATAGACACACAGTGTATAAATATTCTATAAATATAAATTCTGTATATACCTCCATTATCATCATCATCATCACCCATGGGGAAATCAGCCATATCTGGAGGGAGGTCCAAAGCGTTATCATCCATGTCAGGTATTGGTTCAGCTTCAGCGTTTATGTCAAATGTCAGATCTGTAGGACCCTGTGACGGTAGTACTGATGTCTGAATAAAACAAACACACAAATTAATTACTTTGTTGAAGTAAAAAATTTTTACTAGAGCATTATACATGTAAATTTGTATCTCTATATGAAGTCTACATGTGACATACAATGTCTTTCCTGTAATCAGTTACATGATTAATTCCATTCATTCATGTATCTACATGACGTATATGACTGATTAAATCTGCAATTACATTTAACTGATTTATTTGATCTTTTGAAGAATCTGGAGTTTTGCTGAGTATATAAAGAAACAAGCAGCTATATGTATGCAGATAATGATTGCATGCACAAAGTAACTAAATATAAAAAAATTGAAAAATTTGAAAATATATATAGCAAGATATTTGGATTGATTTGATGAAAATCTAAAAAAATAAGTTGAAGTCGGACAAAAATCTAAAACAGGATTATAATGCTCATGTTGGTTGAAATATGAACTCAGAAACTATCCCTCCACTGATATATGTGTTGTAAATGTTATATATACTTCCTACCTCTGTGTTACCGTCCCATTCTGTAAATACAAAGCTTGAAAATGCTGGACAAATCTCTAAAGATCCGATATCTCTGCCACGATACATCTCTGTAAATAAATCATAACTAGATGTAAACATGTGTAACTGGTCTGTTGAGAAATTTATCAATACAGCTTGCATGTAATTATCTCAATCTTAACAACAAGCCAGATACAACAAGTTATAACTGAAATAGGATGCCATTTCAAATACATGTACGTCCTACAAACAAAGCCCAATTGGATAATCAATGCTTTGGAACCATGAACATGATTAAAATATCAAAAAAGCCAATGGCACATCTGTACCCAAAGTTTTATCCTGTGAAATCTCATAAAGATCAATTACAATGTAGGTGGTTTTAAAGGAAAGTACTGGAAAAAATGTTAGTTAAGAAATGGAGTAAACATTGTATGTTTTGGGGATGTAATTGTGTACTAATCAGTGATCATGAACATAAAAGGCAGAACGCAAGTAAATAATTCACCTATACATGGTTAAATTTAAATTATATACCTTTAATGTCTGATAAATCTGTAGGTTTAATTTTGGAGCTTTGTGACTGTGAGAGTGAGAAGTCATCATCCCCTGTAGGTAGTATTGTAGATGAATCTAACACAAGTTCTTGACTGTCATCAAAACATCTCAGATTATTTAACAGTAAACCTGCTGTACCGCCCTCGTCAAACGATGATGTCATTACTTTAAACAAAGGATCTACCTACAATGTGGTAAAAAACAACATTAATGAACTTTTTACATTATAAATAGAGACAACAAAATAAGTAAAAAATTATACAAATATCATGCTGTGTTAACAAATAAAACTAGAGAGTCTACTGAGAGCCAATTACCCCCACCGCCAACATCTACAAGGGTTTAATCTTTTCCCACAACCTATATGACCTTGGTTCAAGGTTATGACACAACTTTGGACCATGACGATTATTCATGTCAAGTTTTATGAAAGTCATCCAAATCAATCATGAGATATGGCCTGGACACAATTTACAAGGATGGACAGACATGGTGATTCATATATACTCCCCTTGTTTGCTGGGGAAGGGGGTATAATGAGTGGAATGCAGTGGGTGTGAAGTAATGGTGTTTATCACCATCAAAATTCTGTCATTGATCTTGAAGCAACAGGTTCTAGAATAATAAAGTTAAATGCCTTGAGAAAACAAATGACATTCAGTAAGGAAACTGACAAAATCTTCTTCACTAGGATCTGGCTAAATTGGATTTGAATCAAGATAGTGAAAAAATAATAATAAAATGAATAGGTATGGGAATACATAAATGTTTTGAAATTAGTTTTTATTAATTTTTTTCCAAAAAAGTAGAGACAAAATAAGTACACATACATGCATGTCAAATATAAGTTATAATTTATTTGATTTCATAGATTTTATTCACAACTAAAATCATACTTACCTCAAACTCCAGATCAAGTTTGTTTTGTCTGATATTTTTCAAATTTGTTTCTATTGTGTTACTCTTTTTGGCCTGTAAATATAAAACAAATTATTTTTAATGTAATAGACTTGCAATATTCAACCACAGTTTTCTTTATTTATATAAACCAAAATGCAGTAATACTTATTTGTACCTGTATATAAAGACACCCAAAAGACCCGAGAAATATGGATATTCTAAAAGTAGACAGTCTTGATATTGAAGATATTTTTATTGAAAAATGAAACAGGGAACCTTAAAACATTGGTCTTAATGGACATGTGATCTTTATATACTGTAAGTGTGTTTTGTTTTTGATGTATTATTTTTCGCTTATTTCTGATTTTTCATGGTTGAAATATTTGTACTACATGTATAATAATACACTGATGTATATAGCCAACATTGATATTGTTTAAAGTCAGAACCATGCACTATACACTACATAGTCTGTAGTTTTTTTATATTATAGTCAGTTCCATAAGTCTGGGAATGTTGCATCTCATTCACATTTTTCTTCATCAAGACATTAAAATTGATAACATACCCTCTTTTTCTTTTTGATTTCTTCATTTTCTTCCTGTCCCTCTGGAACCTCACCATCAACAGCTTCTATAGTAACATTAAAAAATTACTCAAATTAATTTGAATGAAACAAAAATATTCTTTATTGTCCTTACTACCACAGAAGATGTATTACATTACTTTTACTGTCATAACCAGAAATGTTTGTTTATGCAAAGAAAGATTTATTTCATTATTGTCAGTGTACAACATCCACATATTTGAAATGTTCTCCTTTCTATGTACATAAATCAGGGCAATGTGATGTACAGTCAGTTAAAGAGAAGTTGAGCAGTTATCTAATATCAAAACATCAACAGACAGCAACATTTTTATAACAATTATCAAATCAAAATTCAGGAGTTAAAAAACTCCCAGCAAACTTAAATTATGAAAACCTGCATCACTCCACTTATATTGACTATAGTGACTATGTGCTATGTGTAAATGTACAGACCTTGATCATCCCCTTCATGTTTGTTTTTATCTGATCTTCCAAGTCCTGTCAGAACTTTGTAAGTCTCCGAGTATATAGCATCAACTCTACCAGCATAAATCTTAGCACTAGCATCTAGTGTTGTACTAGCAACCTGAAAATAAGATAAAACTATATAAGTCTCGGAGTATATAGCATCAATTCTACCAGCATAAATGTTAGCACTGGCATCTAGTGTTGTACTGGCCACCTGAAAATAAGATAGGTAAATATTTGATAAATAGGAGATGTCAAAGAGTAGTTGATGTGCAGAATAAAGAGATTTTAACACTAAACACAGAAAGCCACGCATGGAGAGTATGACACACAGTATTAAATCATTTTCTGTAATGTACTCTAAACATTGGAACTAAATATATTTATAAACTAATATCCCATATACACACAATGTCACTTTACCAATCAAAATGGACACAGTAAACTTTTATTGTCAAGTTTAAATCTGCTGTCCACAGAGATAGATAGATCAACTTTGATGCCTTTGACTTATGATCATTACCTAGAAAAAAATTGTTTTACCAAAGTGCCTTTATCACATAAGTCTCCTAACCCTATGAGAGGACAACTGAAATGTGACATGTATTACAATGAAGTAAATTATAACAAACATTCAAGACCCAAGGATAAATTTATAGTACAAGGCTAGCTAGACAGGAAGTTCTTACCCTTCCAGAGCATCCAGTCTCACTTCCCTGGTGGACATTCACATGTTTAACTATATTTGTTAGCTTTTTAGCTTTCCTTTTAAAGCCCCATTTATACGGCGAGAATTGCATACCTAAGTATTTTTACTCATATGCTAATTTACTCATGTAAGCAAAAGTATATTTTGCTTTGCGTTCATACATAATTTATGTACCATAAGTAAATTTGAAGTTTTCAACCAATTTTGGATAATTTTCATTCTGAACATTGAACAGTTTAGATTTGATTATCAGATAAGAACGTTTCTTTACTATTTAAGCACTGATTTGAGACTGAGCTATTATAATGACAAAGGAGCAGTTCTACTCGGTGATCCAGCATATCTGTCATATACCAGTTTTTGAACTTAAATTTATTTAATAATCATAAAAAACATTAAAAAATGTTATATGACATATCCTTTAAAGACTTGTTTTTCTCAAGCCTTATACAAACAAACAAAATCTTACGCCAGTGCAGAGCACATTTTTTACCGTCTAGTTAAGGTAGAACAACACTGGATCTTCGATCTCTTTGGGTTGCTTGAAATGCCCATTGTGATGTTTGCAAAAAAGGACCATGTCGTGTTTGCTTGTTCTGTAAACTTGTGTTGTTCCTCATATCATATATCAGCTATTTAGATTAGCCAATGTATCCTAACACCCAGTCTAGGCCCCAAAAAGTTTTCACATTTTAGCTATTTATTACATTAAAACTTCTTTTTTAACTGAGCTGGACCCCTAACTCAAATTAGTTAAGCTTCATTCCTGTATATGAAGCTGCAAATTAATTCTTTAGGGATCGGTCGACTGTTTTATTGAACTTGATGGTGAAAATTATTTCAGTGATGTTGAAGATGATGATGCTTATAATATTTGTTCTCCCAAAACACTTATTAATTAGTGACGGCATGGCATCTCCTTTCATGGACAATTCATTGTCAAATTTCTAAAAGTAAATTTTCTTTACATTCTGTGATTGGCTTTTGTTGCTCAAGCACTTTTCTTTGAAAACTAGTAAAACGTCAAATTTTGTTGACAGTTTGTCACTAGTTTTTGTGCTTTTGTCAAATAAATATATTTCAATTATAACTATTGATCTTTATTGGATAATTATTACAAATCAATGAGGGCAGTGGTGGTTAATAGTGGTTGGCTTCTTTAACCGCTATGAGTTAGATCCCCGATTGTTACATCATATGTGGTGAGTGGGTTTCCATTTCAATTGGCACCTGTTGGTTAGCTCGATGTCAATCCAATGGGATGTATGTAATATTAATCTGTGACATAAGTCCATGTGTTTAAAATTATATGAGTAAATATTACTGTGCGTTCATACGACACTCTAGCAAAATTAGCTTACCCAATTATAAAATACTCACATACTATAGCAAATTTGCACTTGGTCCTAACTAGGTGCAAATTTACTTACATGAGTAAAATTTGTGTATATGCAAAGTTGTTTATACGACACAATTTGCATATGTGAGTAAATTTACATATGAATATAAAATACTTAGGTATGCAATTCTCGCCGTATAAATGGGGCTTAAGACTGTGATTTGGACATAGACCAATATGTTTGTATTTAATTTATACACGGGTGACATATATATATTTACCTGAAAATTCTCTAATTCTTTCTTCTTCAACAGTTCAGACATGTAATCTATCAGATGTAATCCAAAGGCATTCTTAGCATTGATTTTCTGTAAATAAATTAAGACAAATAAAGTGCAAGATACCATACATGTAGGTTATGAGTAAAATTGTTTCATATTTAAACATTTTGGCAAGAGTTGAGATGAGTAATAGTGTTTAACGTCCCAGTCAAGATTTTGGTAAAAGGTCACAATGCAAGGTGGTGGGAGAAACATCTATAAGATTCTTAATTTGAGTTACCGAGATAGAAATCAACACATACTACAAGGATATATATGCCAGTTTTTTAGAAATTTATTTTACATATGTACAGATGGGAACAACAACAAAATTAACATGAAGAGAGTAATATCAAAATGTTTTGTCATTTTGGAACATTTTAAGTTATTTCTTCTGTAACTTAGTGTAAGTCTCAAGGAGTCAAGGGGTTCACATATGTACCATATGATAAATATTTCAACATTTGTTCAGAAAGTTTTGAAAACAGTTAATGCTTGCGAATTCCCGGAATACTGATGTTTTTACTTGAAAACACTGACTGATGCAATTCCATATCCAAAAATAACTTCCACTTTAAAATTAGGGGTATCACATGGTACACTCGTGAACTCCATAGTTAAACCAAAACAAATCAACACCTACATTTTCTGTAGATAACTTGATACAGTTTGTATAATGATCTGAGAGTTGTGTAGCTGTCAGGCCATTCAGTGGTAAAGATCTTCTCCTGAAAGAAAATAAAAACATAAACATTTAAATAAAACAGCTAACAATGTTCCACTAGACAATGTCATTTACTTTTTAATCTTATCTACTACAGTTATATTTTTTAAGTGTAAGTAAACAGTTAAACTACATCAAAATAAGGTCACTTATTTCACATATCTACAAGAATAATACAAGTATACACATCAACACATGTATTAACATTCATATTTAATCCACATATAAAATACATTTAATCAAATTTTAAATCTTTTAAAAATTACCTTTTAGTTAATAACAACAAAAACAAAATTATGCATTTTGTAATCATAATCTTGGTCTTTTATAATCCTACCTATCTGACGGAGAACCAGGACTTGCTGCAGTTGTTCTTTGGATCTCTAGAACTCTTGATCTCCTTCTCTCTCTCTTTTCTGTTAAGTCATCATGTTCAGCAGTCAGTAATGGCAGGGGTGTTGTCAGACTGGCGCGGTGGCTCGTCGTTGATGGAGATATAAACCCTTTAGAAGAGAAATGTGCTCTACTCTGGATGTTAGGTGTTGTAAGTGGAGTCAGGATTTCTCGTGCAGACGGCATTTTGAATCTAAAAGTGAAAGACAATATGAAAATTAGGATAGTTTAAATTTCTGATTTAAATATCCAACAATTAGAAATATTCTTCCTATTTTCATTTGTTCATAATAGATTTTTCATACCCTTAAGTACTGAAACACATGTGTTGTTAATCTAACACAAACACATACATACAAAACATGGGTTCATAATTATGTTTTGTAATGGAAGGTCCAGGACCTTTTGCCTTTATTTTTGGCAGGTCCCACATAAAGTTTTGAAAGTCCAATATCAACATTGAAAGATCCATGTGCAACTATGTAATTATATTGAAAAAGTAGAATTATTCTGGTAAAAATGGCAGGTTCAGCGGACTTTTACAATTTAAATATTAATGGTCCCAAGGTAAAATCAATAGGTCCCGGACCTCGGACCCAGGGAATTTTGAACCCCTGCAAAATATGCCACTGATAGTACGACTGCAACTGTTATAATTTGTTCTATATGGAAATAGGAAGTATACTAACAGGAGGCCCAATGGACCTGATACGCTCACCTGATTAATAATGGTTAGCTGAAATGGTTTAAGTAAACATAAACACCGTTACTCTGATGTCAAAATCTTTACATATGGTTAATATCTGATGCTTTTCCAAGATAAATAACCATTTCAGTATTCTTTCACATCTGTGACATATACCTTTGAACCCATGACCTTCATTATCCCCCAAATTTCACAAACTTTAGAACTATAGACTTGACGCCCTAGAGAAGCAAAATATCATTTAAGATTTTTTCTCTAATCTTCAGTTTCAGAAAAAATTTAAGATTTTTGCACCCCTAGGTCACCTTGACCTGGTTTTGGTGGCCATGACAATGCCACATACAAAACTGATTTGTATCGGCCATTATATATTGCTTACCAAGTTTCATTGAAATCTGCCTGGTAGTTTCAGAGAAATTGAGTTTAGGTGTTAACGACACACATGCACATACACATGCTCTATTCCATGAGCTCACATGACCTTTGGTCAGGTGAGTTAAAAATGTGACAGACCTTACTAATGTCAAAGTACCTCTAACTTTTATACTGTAGCTATGTACTATTGAAAGGTAATAGAACTCACTCCAACATCAAGGAGGGAATAGAACACTCCCACATTAATGATTACAGATGGAACAAAACACCCTCTCCTAGCAAGGAGCTAATAGAATTTGTTCCCCATCATCAAGAAGATCCCATCGACAAGGATGGAATATAAATCTAGTGCTTAATTACAAATATTCTGTGATGAGTAAAGTAAAACCTTTATCCATTACTGTCATTTTTTCAGTCATATTGTTAGCGTTATAAAGAGGGTTGATAATTAACCCAGGAAGGGTTTCAAAGAAAAATATAAAGGAAATGAATTTTGAGACTTCAAAATTGTATGACAATAAAACTTAGAGGGATTTCAAAGTTGTCCAATGGCATTATAACAAGGTTTATAGTACACAGCAAAGGATTACATGGCACCCTGCTACAGGCAAAGGTGCAGAAATTTTACGTGTGTTGCCATATTGGCATTATACAGCAGGGTTCTTTATTGAGTCATGCCTTCTGCGACATGGAACCTTGTTTATTCTGAGTTCCCTTCCTATAGAATCATGACTTTCATTTTGTAATGCCAAGACGTGCTTGGCGAAAGAACGGTACCGTTTCAAGTCAGATACTGTCAGGGTTCAAACCCAGGACAGCGAGCATTCTACCAACTGAGCTTACGCAGTGGTGTACCATGTCATACCCTCTAATGTTTACAGAATCATTATTTTCCCATAAAAAGATGTTATTTCAGGAATTTGCGACATAAACTTATTGTTGTAAAATCAAATTTACTCATAAAAAATCCCAACAACTTTTGAATGGATGAAGATTCCGATTCTGTTTAAAATAATGAGGTTAACAGTTTACTTTTCTGCAAAAGTTTAATGTTCAAACTCCATCATTTTGAACAGAGTTCTGTCCAAACTTGCACATGGGAATTTAGCCCGAGATTCCTCTGGCCCGAATTTTTTTTTTTTTTTTTTATCAATTTCGGGCCAGAGATCGGGCTTCATTATTTTACATAACGTGATGCCGTTGAAATCCTACGGCAGGGTAAGATTTAATTTGGCGGATATGTTCACTTTATTTTCACGGGCATTGGGTAATGAACCAGTCAGATCGCTTACCTGAACCTTTATTCACAAGAATCCATCGAAAAAACTACGTTGCAACTCCGTTTTATATCCATTCCAGCCATATAAATCCAACACTTGTGTATCTGAAAAGGGAGACTTTAACCCGCGAGATCTCGCGTTATTTGAATATCATAACATAAAAAATGGCGAGATGATGAAGGATGTGTTGGATTTATATGGCTGGAATGGATATAAAACGGAGTTGCCACGTAGTTTTTTCGATGGATTCTTGTGAATAAAGGTTCAAGTAAGCGATCTGACTGGTTCATTACCCAATGCCCGTGAAAATAAAGTGAACATATCCGCCAAATTAAATCTTACCCTGCCGTAGGATTTCAACGGCATCACGTTATGTAAAATAATGAAGCCCGATCTCTGGCCCGAAATTGATAAAAAAAAAAAAAATTTCGGGCCAGAGGAATCTCGGGCTAATGGGAATTAAACACGGCAGTGGTCCCTGTGTACTAGACAGTCTAAATAAAGTGAGAAACATTTGTTTTTAAATAAACAAATCAAAGAATCTAATGGTAATAAATGTAACCTGGTTTTCTATTGGGAATCACCAACACCAGTTTACCTCAGTACCTGGGTAAAGTTTTGTTGATGGATATATCGATAGATAATTTTTGGCTGATCCACAAGACCACAGTCACTCTTTTTTAAATTTGAATAAATAACTTAATCACTGTGTTCTCTGTTCTGTCTGTACAAATTATGTCCTTTTTTGAATGGAATTTAGAAATATTCCCATTATTTACCTTCAAATCACCGTATTTTCATTTGTCCATTCGAAGTTTCCGCCTTCCGTTTTAAAACTTCGTTCACGTGAATTTACGAGAGTTGGGACTAGTCACTGAATCGGAAAATGGATCGACACAATATTCCGATTAATTGTTGTCGACGGATTCAGAAACTGAAATAAGCAGACTTAATATCCTCGAGATCGCCAAAACATGAAATAATACTTGTTGAAAATCAGATTGTATTGGTTACACCGCTATATAAATTTATAATAAAATATTGCATTTTGTTTGTGAGGTGTTTTCCGGGTCAGAACTACTAATTGTCTTCCAATTCATTTTTCATTTTAAAGTAATACTATCTTTATCCCAATCAATCACACGTTTGCATCTTTTTCGCGCAAAATATAAAATGAAAGTTGACAGAGATGCAACGTTTATTGTTTAATTTCTTGGATTATGTAAGAGTCTCAATGACAATCCAGGTAAATGTCAACAAAATAATTATTTCACCCGAGACGCAGCGGACTTGCACTGTCAACTGTTTCTTTACTCTTGAATCATCCCTATTTGTTTGAATAACAGAATACTATCCTCCAATGTCCTAGAAAACCACTTATACTACAAGAGAAATATGGAAGGTTGTTTGATTTTACGCCCAGTCAATTATATTTCACTTATATCGAAACTTCACTAGCTGTAGGTGACAGAAAATTTTACCTTTGCAGTTTGCTCAGGGCAATGTGCAGGGAGAGTTCTGTTAGCATGCCACATTGTCAATGACTGGGGTCATCAATTTTTAAAGTCTCTTCTGAAGGGGATGATAAGATTAAATCCACAATCAGTAAATACAGTGTAATACAGTACCAATTTAATAACCAAACTATGATCCTTTTGTAATATAATTACTTGTTAAAATGAAACATTATTCCCCTGCTGCCATTAATCAAACCCATTGTAAAGCGAGTACTCGCAGCATTTCGCCTAAAAGATGCCCATTGGCGAGAAAGAAAATAATACCTTATACCGTATACTACATGTATACCTTTACACTACAATATAAATTAGGATAAATGCTCAACATTGTATTTGTGTGAAAAGTTTTGATGTTTTATTAAAGTCACTTTTATAATTTGTTTGCAGGGAACATGTTCATTTAGTGTGCGAGAAGAAATATGTGAGGGAAAAAATTACCTACAACTACAAGCACATAACAATTTTTATGTCTAAAGATAGAAGTACACCAGTTCCTAAAGGAAATCAGGTACATAAGGATTAAGGAACTACAATTATAAATTTTATCAGATTGGATTAAAGTTAAACCTCAATTTGTAGACACCATTTGTCTTGTCATGTTTAAACAATTGGCACATGGTCTTATAATGGTCAGGGTCCTCCAGTACTACAATAACCACACCACTGGATAATTAACTGCAGTGCTTGTCTAAAGTCAGGAGTTTTATAATCAGTGGTCACAATATGTGACTGTCCCTTCTAGTCTTGTTTCGTTTGTTTTTTCAGTCATTGCCTTGTATTGTTTCACAATGGTTTCAATATTAAAGGCAACAGAAGTTGTCTGCTACTTGTTTGGATTTGGATTAAGTTTTCACCTACTTCCACCAAGTTTGCATTTTGTGAATATATTTTGCAATACATATTTCTCCATACTTGCTGCCTACTTTAGGAAATTTGTCTTCTACTTGAAAATTTTGAAAGTGCTGGACTTTCATGTTCTCAGTTAGTTTAAACAATATTTTATTTAATTCTTAAATACATAAGTAAATAGATAACATATACAATATAATATATATAATAATATATATGTTCTTAGTTGCATGGGCTGTTGTTAAGTAAATGTTTTAAGTTACCTTGTTACCTTTGTGTCAAAGTCTTAAATTAAGCTTTCTGACACCTTTCACATGTTTCAGTCAACAAATAGCTGAAATGATGCTGATGGGGCTCTAAACAATAAGTCACTCACTGACCCAATTTAAATGTTGGTTTCTGTTATAATTATTGTTTTACGATTACAAATTTATTTCTTGTACTATAAATAAGATTATAAAGTAAACATTTATATAAGACATTTATTTTGTTACTTTAGTTACATTATAGAGATAAGCATGGTGACAAAATAATCAACATTATTTGTTGTTTTAAGGTCTCCTCCTCAATGTGTAGCCCCTCCCAAGATGAGACGAGGACCTAAAATCACTTCAATTTCCAAGTTAAATGTAATTATTCCCCTTATATAGAGGTAGCCCTTGTTTTAAAGTCAATAATAAACCATAGAAAAGTTTGTTTTAATGTCCTTTAGTCTATATACTCTCAATTCACAAACTTGATATTAATATTTTAGCTCTAAATATTTAGGGTTGATTGTGAGATTAAGTTAACTGTGTCAGATTGACACTTTTCACCAGTTAATTCCTAATTTACCATTGTTCTAGGCAGGTGCCCTTTACAGAAACATGTACATTTATAAACATGAATTTTTATTACAGTTAAGTGAGGGATTAAAAGCAAGGTTGAAGAGATGTGGACAGTACCATTCTTCACCGGTAGACTTTGGTAAAACATCTAAACAACCATGTCTTACCCTGAAGAAATCAGAAGTACAACAGCTAGATAGGAATAAATGTGGTTCATGCATTGTTGACATGGTTACGGACACTGTCACCAAAGATAGGTCCTTAAAAGCACGAGTATTAAAACAGCAATCAGCAGCCGAGATGTTCCCTTCAGGGGATGGTATACTAGTGACTGTGAAAGGTGAATTATTGGAAACGAATGATGAGGGCTTAGAAAATGTCTGTGATAACTTACAGGGTAATGAATATCCTGGGTCTTCTCACTTTTCTGGACAAGATGCATCATATACACCTGAAGTTAATAGAAATATAAAAAATCGTGACGAGAGACACAGAACACCATGTGCTCCTAAAGACAGTAGAGAACACAATAGTACACCATGTGTTCCTAGGAACTCGGGAAGGTTTGGAAAATTGAGATGTAATAAACTTGATCTTTCTGACTCTTGTATAACAAAACCACGTATAGAAACTTGTGAACAGAAATCAAGTGTTTGTTCTGTTGAGGATTTGATAAAACAAAAAGAACAACTTCAAGAAACATTGAAATCCAAAGAAGAAACATTAAGAAAATTAAAATTAGTAAAAATGTATCGAGCAAAGGTAAGTTTAGATTGTTGTAGAATAATCCTATACAATAATCACATTTAGCCGATTTAGGCTTTTAAAATGCAGTGGTTATGTCCCAGTCAATATTGTTTGGTTTAAATCAAGAATGATGCAAGACACCAGAAATGGAGAATCTGGGCAATAACACACAGTCCCTGTAGCAAATTGACAAACTTTCTCGCATTAGAATCTGCTTCAATTGAGATTCAAATTTACATTATGTAGGCAGTAAAAGGAACTGAAAATAAAAATTGTTGGAGTTATTTCCATTGTTCAATCACTAAGATAAAATGAAATATTGCTTGGAAAATTGAATGTTGAGACTGTATTGTGATACGATTAGGTGTGTTAGCAAATAATAAAATATTGACTTATTAAACTTTTGTTTTCTTACAAAAATGACAAGATTCATGGAGAATCATAGTATGAACACATGCATAGAGACTTGTTTTTTTCTATCTATTACAGAATGACCTAGATCACCTGACCTCAGTAACAGACAAATGGTTGGATGTCAGTCAGAAAGCTATCAGAGATCTCCATCAACAAATGACAGAACCTAAACCATCACTAACAGAACTGATTAACCATCTACAGATAGATTATAGTATTATTAAGTATAACTCGGAGGAAGAGGACTTTATGATCTGATAACAAAGAAAGACACATTGAAGTTTGACTTCCCACTTCTGTTATTTATAAATAATGTGTGCGTTATATGATTTCATTATAAATGGTTTAAAACCCCTTTCAGTAAAACTGTAGGGACCTGTTGATTTTAATTAACTTAATAAATGTTATTCAATATTAAAATGTTTTAAAATGGTTATAGAGTTATGTTTCTTTTATTATCAACTTGCAGCAGAATTTTTGGGTCAGAACATTCTATTTTTCTTATATTTTGAGTTTGAGACAAATATCTAATCTGCAACCCCCTGTGACTTTTATTTCTAATCGTTTAGTGAGAAATAACACTGACAGCCTACCTCACATTTACAGTGTGAACACTAGATGAGCTAACAACATCAGGAGTGAAAAATATTCAGCTTTCCTTAATGATTATATGTAATGGTAAAACCATAAGTTTATTGATCAAGTCTGGGACCAGACACATCTGGCTACAATCTTCTATTTCTCTACTACTGGTACACATCAAACTGTAAGCTTACTGTAATCCAACATTAATTCATGGCTTTTAACTTTCGTGATTCTCTTACTAAAGCCTTTTTGCAACTATAAACTTCTGCAATATTGACTATAGTTTAAATACCATTTTCAGAAACAAGTTTGCGTCAATTAACATATGGAATCATTTTGTCCTACCAAT
>CM037857.1:0-165000 GCA_021292105.1 Anadara kagoshimensis | reverse complement strand
TATTCATTGATTTTAGATGTTTTAACCTATAAAACAACAAAAGCTAAAGTATATTAAATAGGCATGTCAGAATAATTTTGTCTGCCCTCAAAATCAATGCAGTTCATGATATCAGATTTTGTGATACTAATAGAATCTATCACAACTTGTGGTGCCAGATAGGGAAATCTCAACCGGAGTTCTAATATATTTGGTCCAGAACAAGGCTTGCCGAGTTCTGGACCAGATATATTTGAACGATGGTTGAGATTTCCCTATCTGGCACTACAAGATTTCTTGCATCAGAAAGTACAATTTTTTAATTTAAAATCAATTTCAACTTATCGATACACCTTTGATTTTGTTAATAAAATTTTGCGGGAAAAACAGTGTGTAGGCCATCTTGCACAGAGGGGTACAAAATGGAGATATCTTGCACCTCTCTTTTTATGAATTTTTCTATCTAGGGTGTAATAAAATCAACTATTGCACTGTGCCAGATCTTAATTGTTCAAACCCTACTTATAATATATATATAATACATTTTATACCTTCCTCTTGTCTGTAGACAGGACCTTTCTCTATCTCATCATAGTCCTCAGCCGTTTTAACTTGTGTTGGAACTTTGAATGTTGTCTTGGGAATAGCCCCTGTTCTTTTTCTTATATCATTTTCATTTACCTGGTAAACAAAGGAAAGTTAATTTTATAACAATTATCATTCTATGTAATTGATGAAGAACATGCACACACAGTGACATAGAGTTACTGACAAATCTTGTATTGAAAGATAAAATTGTAGTTTAAAATCAGTGCCAAGGATAAGGATAAGATTGGTGTCATGTTGCATCGAGTATAAATAGTTACATTTGTACTTAAAAGTGCCTGTTTTCTTGAGCAACTTATTTCCAAAAATATAGTCATGACAAAGAAAGTTTCATGTCCAGAACATGAATTTCAAACATACCTCTTCTGTGAATTTGACCTTCAAGATAAAACTTTGATATACCGGTATGGTCAATTTTGGTCATAGTTGTCATGTTTCATAAAATTTCCATAAAACATTGACAAGTTCTCAAACTCTTGTTTGGCAGGAATCATGGGGATTATTTATGACAAGTTTCATAAAATTCCCGTAAAGCATTGCCGAGTTCTCAAACTCCTGTTAGACATGGGTATAAATATAAATTCGTCATTGAATACCTTCTGTACATTTCCTGGTTTACTGGATAACGGCTGATTACCAATGATATTAGTTTCTCTGATCTGTAAACCTTTGGGTTTCTGGAAGCCTGGTTGCTGTTGTTGTTTTTTAATGTCTGGTTTCTGTGCCAGGGGTGTTGTATTTTTGTTAACATCACCCAGAGCTTTTCTAGGTGGACCTGTTATCTGGCTTAAACCACTGTTAAATGTCTTCCCACCTAAAACATCAAGTATTACAAATAACAGAATGTGAAACATCACAAAAACTATATATACACAAGATTACAAATGCATTATGTGTTCAACATTCAACACATTTACACCATTAAATGCAAAAAAATTCTTAGAATTAATAAGAATGTACAAAGTACTTCAATGACATCACTGACTGGATACCATTTTGTCATTGTTTACAGAGACCAGTTTTTATAGTCAGTGAAATGAATATGTGTCATCAGAATTATTTTGTGTGCTGTGTTTTAAATAATTGAGAGAAGTTCAGTTTTTTAGCTCACCTGAGCCGAAAGGCTCAGATGAGCTATTGCTATCTATCACCGTCCGTCGTCCGTCGTCCGTCGTTCGTCGTGCGTAAACTTTACATTTTAATCTTCTCCTCTAAAACTACTGAGCCAAATTTGATGAAACTTGGTGATCATTATGCCTGGGTAACAGGCTTTCAAAATTGTGTTCGGGGTTTGACCACGCCCAACAATATGGCTGCCGTTACTATAAATAGCCAAAAGACAAAAAAATCTTCTTCTCTGAAACCAAAAGGTGCAGGCAAATTTTGATTGGATATTTGGATTCAGGATACCTAGATACACTAAAATTGTGTTTTTCATGAAAATTGGACGAAAAATAGGTTACGCGTTTTTTGCGTAAAATTATGTAATTTTGAAAATGAGACATTCATTGTTATAACTTCATAATGGCTGAAGATAATTGTATTGTGTTTTCACTGTTGATCTTGTCTTGCCATTTTCTTCCGATTGATGTCAAGATCAAAGGTCAAGGTCATGTCCCAGTTTTTGACCTTTGATAAAAAATGCTTTTTTTTAAACATTTCTGGTGATAATGATGTAGGACTTTTTGTTAATTGTGGGTATTGACATGACGATCATTTTGATATATCTATTAAGTTCATGGGTTCAAAGGTCAAGGTCACAGATGTACAAGTTTACCAAAATAGTTAATTATCTGCAAAACTATGAACTTTTTGTATAGGCATGTATATTAGAATATTGTAGGTAATGGTCCAATGGTCATTTTGATATATGAATAAAGGTCATGAGTTCAAAGGTCAAGGTCACAGATGTAAACAAGTACTGAAATGATTATTTATCTCAAAAACTATGAACTTTTTGTATAGGCATGTATATTAGAATATTTTAGGTATTATCCTAACGATCATTTTGATATATGAATGAAGGTCATGGGTTCAAAGGTCAAGGTCACAGATGTGAATGAATACCTGAATTGTTAATTATCTTGAAAACTGTTAACTTTTTGTATATGCATGTATATTAGAATATTGTAGGTATTAGCCTAACAACCATTTTGATATATAAATGAAGGTTATGGGTTCAAAGGTCAAGGTCACAGATGTGAACAAGGTCTGAAATGATTATTTATCTCAAAAGCTATAAACCTTTTGTATAGGCATGTATATTAGAATATTTAGGTATTATCCTTATGATCATTTTGATATATGAATGAAGGTCATGGGTTCAAAGGTCAAGGTCACAGATGTGAATGAATACCTAAATGGGTAATTATCTTGAAAACTATTAACTTTTTGTATAGGCATGTATATAAGAATATTGTTGGTACTGGCACAATGGTCATTTTGATTTATGAATGAAGAGCATGGGTTCAAATGTCAAGATCACAGATACAAACAAGTACTGAGATGATTATTTATCTCAAAAACTATAAACTTTTTGTATAGGGATGTATATTAGAATGTTGGCTGAATTATCATTTTGATATTTGAATGAAGCTCATGGCTTCAAAAGGTCACAGGTGAGCGTAAAGGCCCATGGGCCTCTTGTTTTTACAAATGGAAAGTTCCTATTTTTTCAGATGTAAAGTTAAGGTTTTTTTCAGCTACAAGTTATGGTATGTAGCTTCCAAGTTTATGTTTGTAGCTACATGTTCATGCTTTCATCTATCAAAGTCATGTTTTTTACTTTAAGCCACAAGTTTCTATATTTCATTTTGTATATATACATTTGTAGAACTACTTTATTCATTCCCAGACATGACTAAATTTTTAAATCTGTAAGTTTTCATTCCATGTTAACATTATAATACCATTTCTTTGTGTTGGACCAGACAATCCTTTTCTTTGTACACCAAACGCTCCTGCATTTTCTTTGTCTACATATGGCTGAAAGGTTAATGAAGCCATTCTTCTTATTGTTTATAGATCTGTAAATAATAGTTTAAAAATTGTAAATTATAAACATTATTCAGTACTACAGTAATACGATATTGTTGTATGTATAACATACTTGTTGAATTGTCACTTGTCATGATTTGGTTGGGATAATTTTGTAATGTTGGCAAATTATGGACAAGTTTTGCAAAAAGTATTGATTTTATTTTAAAATTCTACATAAACAATGAAATAAAATAAAAATCTAAATATCTATAAGTGATATGTACACAGGGAAATTATATTAAATGGTTCAGTATTTTTGATTGATTAAATATTGAAAACAAAAGGTTTAATCATTCAGTTAGTATTTTAGGTATGTGATAAAAGGGTAACCACAAGTGTACATGTATATTTGGTTCGTGGACAAAGCTGTTCACAAAATATTGTGTGGACACAAATTACTGGAGTGTGCTATATAATAATTATGGCAATGTGTATTTATACAATCATAAAGGTAGTTCCAGATCAAACCAGAGTATGCATACATGTGTGAAATTCTGTAACAGGAAAATGAGGAAAATGCAGTGACCAAACTACGGATGGATTACAGGACCTTCCCAATAGTAGTAGGATGCTCTACCTACTGAGCTTAACAATAATTGGAATTCAAATCTTCAATTTTAAAATATGAAATACTAATAGGGGAGTATACTTTCTGTTTTAACTAAATGATTAAAATGATGGTATGGAACAAAAACTTGCGAGTATCAGTCACCTAACAAAACCAGTCTGCCAGTGACTACATGTTAAATGGGGTTCGCCGCTGTACCACATGATACCGTCTAACGTTTGTGCGGAACACTTATTTCCAATGGTAATGGAATTGCAAACGATGGCGTTTCCCATAAAAATGATGTTATTCCGGGAAGTTGTGACATTAACGCTTTCCAAACGTTCAGCACAAACGTTAAGAGGCATTGATCATGTGGTACAGTGGCGAACATGCATTATGTTAGTCCTCCTTTGTGTAACTGGATTGATAGACTGAATGGGGTTTTACACCCCAGTCAAGAATATTTCACTTATCGAGACATCACCTTCTTATGTGAAGTGGCAGCAATTTTAACATTTGTAGCATTCCAGCGCAATTACGTGCAGGAAGAGTTCCTCAATGTGCTACGTTTGCCCTGACCCAGGACATCAGTTTTTAAGGCATCTTCCGAAGAACCCAATGACTTTCATTATCAAGTGATTGGCAAAAGAATAGCCACTACCTATTTTCAAGTCTTGGTCAGACTCAGACCTTACTAGGTCTACTGTAAATTTGTTTATTTTGAAGAAGCTTTGGTGGTTATTAAACAAATCACTATAATTCCCCCCATAATTCCCAGACATAAGTTCTGGGTTTTAAAAAGCAAATAAAAAAAACGTTCAGAGATCAATTTCCAAATGAAGCATTGTTAAACTTACAATACCACACAATAATACAAAAGTACTCGTGCAATGCAATGTAAAAGAAAGTGTTTAAATGTTCACACACGGTTTGTTTTTGTGCGAGGTCGGTCGGGGGGAGGGTAGACGGACCTTTGCAGGGTTTTTTATGGCGATGGGTTATCGTAACGTCTCTGGTCGAACGAGATGCAAAGTCAATAAAGTCCTAAAAACAAGACGTGTGTACCCTTTTCTTATAGTCTCTTACTAAGGCTACTTTGTGGATAATTTCTCTAAATCGCTTCTCCAATATTTTTGTTCGCTGTTTGAAGGTGGCGCTTTGAGCTTGTTTGAGATTAATTTGACCAATGGGATTCGACTTTGTGAATAGTTGTAATATTTAAAAATGAATAAGGAAATGGACTAAAATTTTGTCCGGAACATGAGTCTGATCATGGTGATTCAAAACGATTGATTATGATTTACGTATTTAATATTTGAATTTTTTGTTTTGATTGCAACACGGTTTTTTCAATAGCACTTTGAAAAAAAAAAAATAAGAGACATATCTAACAAATTACTATATAGCAAAGAACCAAAGAACAGTTTAAACGTACACCGGATATCAGGTCTGGGATCCGCCCGAAACGGGGGATAAATCGAAATCGCCCGATCGGGGGATAAAGCGTCTAAGCGTTTTTATGACTATAACATCGCGCATGCGTATTTTATTTGTTTGCCTAGAAACGGGCTTAAAATCGAGTAAAATTGATGACCTTTTATAAAAAACGGCCGCGGGGATTCATTTCTAAGTAGGGGGACTTAAAAATTTGAACAGTTACAGTAAACAAATATTTCTAAATATTTGTCGTGCGGAAAAAAATCTGTAGTGCGGAATAAAAGTTATAAGCTCTTAAAAATGCACTTCCGGTTATAAATGTTCCCGTTAAAAATACATCATAGTTACGGGTATAGAAATGCTAAAAGGACCATTTCTTATACCTAGTTCAGATGTGTGATAACCAACTTTTTGGTAATTTTCTGTCTGAATTTCACCCCCACCACCATTAAATACCAAAATGTTTTTAAAGAATTTACAGTCTACACATTCTTTCATGAAATAACTTGTAATTGTTCAGGATAAAATGTCCAGGTTGTGTTAGAACTTTTATTCTTTTGTGAAGTCAGGTGAAAAGCTGTAAATATGTAGCTAATATTAGTATATGTTTCAATTCTCAATCCACTGTCACAATATACTAACTAAGCTTTTAGTGGCAATTTGATTTTTCAGTTTTGACCTGTGTATATGTAGCTATATATCGAAATGTCGGGAGTGTAGGGTAAATCTATATCCTGCTTTTAGTTCCAACGTTATTGTTCTAAACTAAAGAAGATTTGTCATTTAGCCTCCCGTTCTTTATTTCAAACAAAATAATCATATTCACTAATAATTAAAAAAATAATAATAATAAACAGAAACGGTATTAACTATTGCGATTGATTATATCATCAAATTTTGTAGTGACTTGCTTAAAATTCCGAACTCAGTTTATACTATATACAAAAATTCTTCTAATTATTCAGCATTTACACTAAAAAATAAAAGGAAGAAAACTGACAAAATGGATGTTGTGGTCTGATAAAAAAAAACAAGATACAATAGTGTATTAATTTTTTTAATTGAGTAAATTTATAGATTTGAATTAGCAGTCAATTTGTGTTTGATTAAAATCTTCATTCAATTGTTCTTCTTTTATTGAATCTTTCATGTCATCATTATAAAACACTATTACCTGTTGCCTGTAGGATTGACAACCGCGAGTATCTATGTACGATCTACCGGATGTTTACATAAGGTAGTATTACTCGCAATCATCAGAACTCTTCTGTGTACTCGCGTGTACACCCACAAGAATTACTTCCCTTTGATTGTCCCCCGATCGGGCGATCCCCCGTTTCGGGCTGATCCCAGACCTGGATATTGATCCAATCCTATTTGTTATTAGGAGCCACAAGGAAAGGAGGAAAAATGAAGTAGTTTGTGGTTATCTAACCTCCGGGAACCTCTTCCAGCTAAGTCTATCTTACCCATCAAATTTGTACTACCGGTAATTATATTTTTTAGTCTATATCAGTGATGAGTACTGACGTCAATGACTATAAGTATAATTAGCTTCTGTTAAAAATCGCCAATTAATGCCGTACATTGTCACTTATTTATATATCACTTCCGACTATAGGATCGATTGATAAAATTTGGTTATATTTATTCCAAAACAGAAGAGCATGGAAATAGAATTGTCATGACAAAATGATGATTACAAAATGGAACTATTGAAACTGAAGCTATACATAGGAGGTAAGATGATATATATATATATATATATATATATATATATATATATATATATATATATATATATATATATATATATATATATATATATATATAAGCCATACAAGCCTCCTGAGGCTTACTTAAGGTGTTAAGGTGTCGACTATGATGAGAAATTCCAGTAACGAGATACCGTGAGAAAGGTTTGACGGAACTAAGAACCACGCCGTAGTAATAAAATACACGAAATAACATACAACGACATATGAGACTTCTGATTTAGACTAATTATACACTACAGAAATATAATTCAAATACCAGTTAGTACGAGCACCTGTCTCGTGACAATGACTAAGGTGGACACCTTTTATATAGCAGTGGCTAATACGGGCACCTGTTATATGACAATGATTAAGACAGTTAGCTGTCACATGATTATGGGCCATAGCGCAATGCCTAAATTAATACGAGCACATGTCATAAGCCAATAGCTCGTAATATGGGTACTTCTCATAGGCCACTGGAAAGATTACATACTGTTGCATGCGTGGAAATAAAGAAAAATTATAAAAATGAAATATACAGTGGTGATGTGCAAATAAGTGAGGAGTGATTAAAACTATGTACATGTTGTAAGGGGTTTATTTTGTTTGGATTGTCTTCAGTGAGAACAACGTAAGATATTTGTTCTCTGAAAGAGTCGATGGTTGATGGCTGTATTATGTAGGCCGGTACAAAAGATTCCATTGGATAATAGTAAAAAGGGAAAATGAATATTTATAATTGCCCTTTGATGTGTAAATATGTTTGTAGGAGTAGGGATGGGATTTACGTATTCTGACGTCCGCTGGGATAAGTATGTTGTCTGTGTTAATTTTAACGAGTTTGTGGGTAATTTTTCACATCATGACCAATCTTGTGAAACTAAAGAACTTCTGGAACAACTGATAATTATTTGTTTTTAAAAACAATTTCAGGTGAAAAAATTATTTTCGCGCAGGTCAATTGTGTTTTAAAAGTAACAAGTTAATTTTTGATTAATGTCAATGGAAAAAAGACAGAAAATCGGTAATGCCAAATGACGGAGAAAAGCGTTGATCTCCTTCAACATCCGGTGTACGTATAAACCGGACCTATCATCATAATCCTTTTCACCAACGGATTTGTAACTTAGAAACGCCTTTGTAATTAACTCCCTTGTCTGTGGTGTATAGCCTTATTTACTGTATTCTCTGTCAGGACTTGTCAGTATTTGGGTTAACAGTGTTGGCGATACTGAAACTAGAAGATGGCTTCTCCAACTAAAGTTGTGTTACTAGCGTGTGGATCGTTTAATCCTGTTACTAACATGCACTTAAGAATGTTTGGTAAGTAATTTATTTGTGTTAATCAAACAATAAACCATTATAGTCCAGAATTTTCCTGTGAGTTTGCTGATTAAGCTTCCTCGTCTCGCCTACTTTCGCTTTCATTTTTTATTAGCTCACCTGAGCCAAAGGCTCAAGTGAGCTTTTCTGATCACAATTTGTCCGTTGTCTGTCGTCGTCGTCGTCGTCGTCGTCGTCGTCGTCGTCGTTGTCGTCGTAAACTTTTCACATTTTCATCTTCTTCTCACGAACCACTGGGCAGATTTCAACGAGACTTGGTCAGAAGCATGTCTGGGTCGGTGCAATTCAGATTTGTTCGTGGCATTGCCATGGCTACCATAACTAGGTCAAGGTGACCTAGGGGTGCAAAAATCTTAAAAAATCTTCTTCTCCGAAAGTATTGATTGGAGAAAAAATCTGATGTGATATTTGGCTTCTCTAGGGTCTTAAGCCTGTAGTTTGTTCATTTCGTGAAATTCGGTCGAAAAATGGGTTACGCGTTTTTGCGTTTAATTTTGAAAAAATCGTAAATAGCTTCAAATTGTTATAACTTGACTACTTGACCAGATAATGACATGGGGTTTTCAGTTTTGACATCTTCTTGGTAGTATCTTCAAAATGAGGTCAAGGTCAATTGTGAAGGTCGTGACCTAATTTTTTTACCTCTGATTATACTTATTATCTCGAAAACTATAAACTTTTTGTATAGGCATGTATATTAGAATGTTGTAGGTATTGATACAACGACCATTTTGATGTATAGAAAAAGGTCATGGGTTCAAAGGTCAAGGTCACAGATGCGAAACAATTCCGAAATGGTTAATTATCTCGAAAACTATAAACTTTTTATATAGGCATTTATATTAGAATGTTGTAGATATTGTTACAACGATCATTTTGATGTATAGAAAAAGGTCATGGGTTCAAAGGTCAAGGTCATGGATGCGAAACAATACCGAAATGGTTAATTATCTCGAAAACTATAAACTTTTTGTATAGGCATTTATATTAGAATGTTGTTGATATTGATACAACGATCATTTTGATGTATAGAAAAAGGTCATGGGTTCAAAGGTCCAGGTCACAGATGCGAAACAATACCAAAATGGTTAATTATCTCGAAAACTATAAACTTTTTGTATAGGCATGTATATTAGAATGTTGTAGGTATTGATACAGCAATCATTTTGATGTATAGAAAAAGGTCATGGGTTCAAAGGTCAAGGTCACAGATGCGAAACAATACCGAAATGGTTAATTATCTCGAAAACTATAACTTTTTGTATAGGCATGTATATTAGAATGTTGTAGGTATTGATACGATGATCATTTTGATGTATAGAAAAAGGTCATGGGTTCAAAGGTCAAGGTCACAGATGCAAATCAATACTGAAATGGTTAATTATCTCGAAAACTATTAACTTTTTGTATAGGCATGTATATTAGAATGTTGTTGGTATTAGAAAAAGGTCATGAGTTCAAAGGTCAAGGTCACAGATGCGAAACAATACCGAAAATGTTAATTATCTCGAAAACTATAAATTTTTTGTATAGGCATGTATATTAGAATGTTGTAGGTATTGATACAACAATCATTTTGATGTATAGAAAAAGGTCATGGGTTCAAAGGTCAAGGTCACAGATGCGAAACGACACCAAAATGGTTAATTATCTCGAAAACTATAAACTTTTTGTATAGGCATGTATATTAGAATGTTGTAGGTATTGATACAACGATCATTTTGATGTAAAGAAAAAGGTCATGGGTTCAAAGGTCAAGGTCACAGATGCGAAAACAATACCGAAATGGTTAATTATCTCGAAAACTATTAACTTTTTGTATAAGGATGTATATTAGAATGTTGTAGGTATCGATAAAACAATCATTTTGATGTATAGAAAAGGTCATGGGTTTAAAGGTCAAGGTCACAGATGTAAAACAATACTGAAATGGTTAATTATCTTGAAAACTATAAACGTTTTGTATAGGCATGTATATTAGAATGTTGTAGGTATTGATACAATGATCATTTTGATGTAAAGAAAAAATGGGGTCATTGGGGTTTAGTATTTACGTTGTCTTTAAATCTATCAGCTAGCCATTAGTTATCAGGTGAGCGTATAAGGCCCATGGGCCTCTTGTTACAATGTCAATGAGCTTGTTTACTTGTAGGCCTATTTGTAGTTTTGTAGAACGTTCGATTAACTGAGATTGCAGCTGCTTTTAAATAAATGATGAATATAGAGAGGTTGTGTGTTCATTACATCACAACATTATAGTGAATACTTTTGTACTATGCAGAATGTTACATAGTGAAATATCATGAATCAAAAACAAATGACACTTGAGAACATTCATGAAAATAAAATATTTTGTTTTGTAAAAAAGATTTTTTAAAAGTTTGCATACTATCTCTACCTTTCTGAGAAAAAGGTGGGGGTATTATATTAAAGTTTACATTTATCCTTTCTGTCTGAAATTCCTGTTTTTATTGTTGTTGGTGTTATCGGTTGATCATATTCACAATATTTAAACATAATCTACTGGTGTACACATTAGGAAGTCAGCTATTTCTTCTTTTTGGGGATTTTATGTGAAGACCTGTCGTGATCTGACACTGTATCAATATTTTAAACCATTAGAAATGGAAATATTAAGTAAAATATTCCTTAACAGAGATGGATTTTAACTTCTTTATGTTATATTATTTATACATTTCAAATATTCTATATGTCATAATGGAGAACACTGTTTACATGGTATATTCAATGATATTTTATATATATTTGCAGTATTCCAATACAATTATTTATATTTGTATAGTTAGCATTTCACGTTTAACAATTTTTATTGCATTCAAAAATTAAAAAGAAAATTGTCAAGGTTCAATTTTATTTCTTCTCAATTTATCAAATTGTTCCTGGATGTTGGACCTTCATTTGTGAACTGTGGCAATATTGGGACTCATACTTTCATATAAATGTTCCTGCTAATTGTTTTAGTGGGAAAACATTCTTTGAGAAACCATTTGTCATAAGAAAACAGTTGCTGATTGATATATATCTGGTAAAGCAACAAGAACAAGTACTAACAGATCTATACATTTTGTTTGGTACAAGTTGGTTAAATATCTCCACAGAAAGGTAGAAAGAATTATGTAATAATTATATAAATTGTAAAATGAACAATAACAAGTTTGACAGAAAATCGATAGAGATTTATTGTTTCTGAGATACTTTTGTCTTTTTTACAGAATTAGCCAGAGACTCATTACATAAGACAGGTCGTTATAATGTTATAGGTGGAATTATATCCCCAGTTAGTGATGCCTACGGAAAGAAGGTACGTTATAATAAATGTCTTTTTATAGAGTTTTGTCCAGTAAGACTAGTAAGTGATGTTTATGGAGGAAGTTACGTTTTAAAGAAATATTGATTATTTAGAGCAGAAATAAACAATCTACGTCTATCACCTTTACAAGTAAAACTCAGACTGGAATCATGTAATTATGCAATATAGATGGCTGTTGTGTAATAGTATGTTTGTGTACATATAATGCTACAAGTTTGAACTGGCTTAGGTTAATCTTAAACTGAAATAACAAATAGGGTAATTTATGTAATTAATTAGGTAAAGCTTGGTAAATAGGTAAAGTAATTTATCATTTAGGTAACTTAGGTAACAGCTAGGTAACTTCTGATATAGATACAAAACATACATGCTTACTTAATATGGATTTATTTAAAATTATGATGTCATCCATATTCACACTTTTTATATTTTACCTGTTACCTGTCTGTAGAAACCAATGTACTTATTTTAAAAGCATTGTCCTAAAACCATTTATATTAAACAAATATGCTACATATTGGTGCTACCAGCTGTTAAGCCAATGCAGTATCTCAGGGAGGCCAGTCTGAAAGGAAACTGCAGTGGCTTCTTATGTCACTTAGAAATGAATGTTACTGGTTCCTTACTCTCACAGGTCACTGCCAAGGTGAAGAGTTGATTGTGCAGGTGTGATTTATTTTTACACACAATGCATCACTCTATATCTCCTTTATATCTGAGCTCAGTTTGTTAGCCTGAGAGTATATGCCAGTCACCAGAGTTACACCATTATATAATTTATCGACCAACACAGACAGAGGGTAGTACTTTATTGATTCAGTTCAATATTGTATGGTCTTATGTAATACACATTAGTGTAAGAAACATTTATATATATTTAATATTATACACCATATATTTTACAATTGCATGTCACAGAGCCTGAACAATCTATTTTTCACCCAGTCATCCTGACCAATAATTATTAAAATCCATTGGCTCAAAAACAATAATCTGCTTACAGTATTTGTCTACTGGGCAATACTTGGTCAGAAACAGTAATTTACTGGCTAATTCTTGCCAATAGAAACAATTTGCTGTCCCAAAACCCAAGGATCTCATACCCACCTTATATTTCTTAGAAAATATACATACAATAAAAAATTGTTACTGGTCTATTAGATAGGTGGAAGGAAAAACTTTGGTCCAAGGGCATAACTTTGTGGTCCTTGACATGTGTCTATTAGTGTTTCTGAAGTCTGAAATTCGAGTTTTATCTTTAACGTGATCATTCTAGAACTTTAACTGACTTATGAAGTAATTGCTCTACTACTAATTTAGTAATAAAATCAATACTTTGTCTAGTAGATTGTATTCTGGTAATCATATATCTCCCACACAGAGTTGTTCTTTTGGTTGCTTGGATTAAGATATCTGTGTTATTATAGTAATCTCTTAGTTGTTAGGTGTAAGATATCTGTGTTTCTATAGTGATCTCTGTTGGTTGTTAGGTGTAAGCTATCTGTTTCTATGGTTATCTCTGTTGGTTGCTAAGTGTAAGATATCTATGTTACTATGGTTATCCCTGTTGGTTGTTAAGTGTAAGATATCTGTGTTACTATGGTTATCTCTGTTGGTTGTTAAGTGTAAGATATCTGTGTTACTATGGTTATCCCTGTTGGTTGTTAAGTGTAAGATATCTGTGTTACTATGGTTATCTCTGTTGGTTGCTAGGTGTAAGATATCTGTGTTACTATAGTGATCTCTTGGTTGCTAGGTGTAAGATATCTGTGTTACTATAGTGATCTCCTTTGGTTGCTAAGTGAAATATATCTGTTACTATGGTGATCTCTGTTAGTAGCTAAGTGTAATATATCTGTGTTACTATAGTGATCTCTTGGTTGCTAGGTGTAAGATATCTGTTACTATAGTGATCTCCTTTGGTTGCTAAGTGAAATATATCTGTTACTATGGTGATCTCTGTTAGTAGTTAGGTGTAATATATCTGTGTTACTATAGTTATCTCTCTTGGTTGCTAGGTGTAAGATATCTTTGTAACTATAGTAATATCTGTTGGTTGCTAGGTGTAACATATATGTGTTACACAAACTGTTTTAGGGGAAACCACACATTTTGGTTAGTAACCTTGGGAAATACAATCAATAGTCTTACAGAAAAAGCTGCATCTATGCAGTTTCTCAGAATACACTGGTCACTATTAAAAATATCACAGAATTTACTGGCCATTTTAAAACATTTACCCGATGCTCTGGTCGTTATAAAAGTCTTATGCCCTGTATATTGTCTGTATTGTAGGATTTACAACCTGCCAAACATAGATGTGCAATGATCAGACAAGCTTTAAAATCCAGTAACTGGATCAGGTATGTAACGCTTATCTATAATCCAGTAACTGGATCTGGTATGTAACGCTTATCTTAAAGCAGATATTCTAGGATTTACAACATGCCAAACATATTATGTGCAATGATCAGACAAGCTTTAAAATCCAGTAACTGGATCAAGTATGTAACACTTATCTATAATCCAGTGACTGGATCAGGTATGTAACACTTAACTATAATCCAGTGACTGGATCAGGTATGTAACACTTATCTATAATCCAGTAACTGGATCAGGTATGTAACACTTATCTATAATCCAGTGACAGGATCAGGTATGTAACACTTATCTATAATCCAGTGACAGGATCAGGTATGTAACACTAAGCTATAATCCAGTAACTGTATCAGGTATGTAACACTTATCTATAATCCAGTAACTGGACCAGGTATGTAACACTTATCTATAATCCAGTAACTGGATTAGCTATGTAACACTTAGCTATAATCCAGTGACAGGATCAGGTATGTAACACTTGTCTATAATCCAGTAACTGGATCAGGTATGTAACACTTATCTATAATCCAGTAACTGGACCAGGTATGCAACACTTATATATAATCCAGTAACTGGATCAGGTATGTAACACTTATCTATAATCCAGTAACTGGATCAGGTATGTAACACTTGTCTATAATCCAGTAACTGGATCAGGTATGTAACACTTAACTATAATCCAGTAACTGGATCAGGTATGTAACACTTATCTATAATCCAGTAACTGGATCAGGTATGTAACACTTATCTATAATCCAGTAACTGGATCAGGTATGTAACACTTATCTATAATCCAGTAACTGGATCAGGTATGTAACACTTGTCTATAATCCAGTAACTGGATCAGGTATGTAACACTTAACTATAATCCAGTAACTGGATCAGGTATGTAACACTTAGCTATAATCCAGTAACTGGATCAGGTATGTAACACTTATCTATAATCCAGTGACTGGATCAGGTATGTAACACTTAGCTATAATCCAGTAACTGGATCAGGTATGTAACACTTATCTATAATCCAGTGACTGGATCAGGTATGTAACACTTAGCTATAATCCAGTGACAGGATCAGGTATGTAACACTTATCTATAATCCAGTAACTGGATCAGGTATGTAACACTTAGCTATAATCCAGTAACTGGATCAGGTATGTAACACTTAGCTATAATCCAGTGACAGGATCAGGTATGTAACACTTATCTATAATCCAGTAACTGGATTAGGTATGTAACACTTAGCTATAATCCAGTGACAGGATCAGGTATGTAACACTAAGCTATAATCCAGTAACTGCATGTTTTCGACCACTCAGCCACTGTGACCCCTTATCTTGGGTGTAGACTAAGAAAGCCACCATATATATCAGACTCTGCAAAAAAAAACATTACTATACAAGCTGGGTTATGGGGGAAAAAATACCAGATATACATTGTGAAGCCACAAGTGAGCTGCTGTTTTTCTGACAGTTTTGTTAAATTGTTATAGGTTAGATACCTGGGAGAGTGATCAGACATGTTGGAGTGAAACAGTTAAAGTACTCAGACATCACAAAAATATGGTGGACCGAGAATGTAACGCCAACATACGACAAACACCAACCAAAAAACGACGAAAAGATAGGAGAAACGAAACCATTAATGAAGGTGAGGATCATATTTACACTGGAACCTACTTAAACTGAACACTGATTTTATCATTTGGATCATACAGTGTTTCTAATTGGAGTACAAACTCGCTCTGTAGAAGAAACAATGGAGTGAAAGTCCTGAATGTGATCTCACATCAGTATGAAAACCAGAGTTGAACTTAAACAATACTATCTACAGTATGCTACACAGCCAAATTTTGTTCACATGAGAATTTCACGTATAAGCTCGATTCACATTAATTTCACATGAAATTTTTCATGTGAAATTCACGTTAATTTCAAGTGAAATTTTTCATGTGAAATTCACTTGAACAAAATTTTGCTGTGTAGCAAAAATTACCATTGTCTACTAATTTCTGAGAAATTTGTTCAACTAGAAAATTTGTCTTCTAATAGTTTTATATTTGTGGAAATCTTCTAATAGTATATGGTATTTAAATTCTAAAAGGTTATATAATTAGAAAGTTTATTACATGAAAATACTAAGGTTTGATTAACTTAACAGACACATTTAGCAGAGGAAATTACCCCATATTTAAAATGGTTTTTTATTTCCGTTCAGAAAAGGAAATTACCCAAAGATTTAATTGTTCATTTTACTGTTTGTTGAAGGAAACAGGAAATGACCAGGGATATTAATAGTTGTCTTTTTGACGAAGGAAATTGCCAACACTATGTATAGCATTCAAATCACTGTATGGCTCAGTATAGGAAATTATCACAGACTATCTGAAGCCATTTAACTGATAATTTATTATGGCGCCTCTTTGGTTATGATTTACAGGTAGTTAAATAATGGCTACTTGGTACACAAGAACCCTGAAGGAAATCATCAAATATGACAAAGATGTGTATAATATTATTTCCAATAATGTAATGATTCTTTATAATGATAATGACTTCTCTGTAGTTTTAGTTCACAGACAGTTAAACATGGTCAATAACAAATCTCAGTATACTGGTATTCTGATAACAAGATGGTCATTTACAGACAGTTAAACATGGTCAATAACAAATCTCAGTATACTGGTATTCTGATAACAAGATGGTCATTTACAGACAGTTAAACATGGTCAATAACAAATCTCAGTATACTGGTACTCTGATAACAAGATGGTCATTTACAGACAGTTAAACATGGTCAATAACAAATCTCAGTATACTGGTATTCTGATAACAAGATGGTCATTTACAGACAGTTAAACATGGTCAATAACAAATCTCAGTATACTGGTACTCTGATAACAAGATGGTCATTTACAGACAGTTAAACATGGTCAATAACAAATCTCAGTATACTGGTATTCTGATAACAAGATGGTCATTTACAGACAGTTAAACATGGTCAATAACAAATCTCAGTATACTGGTATTCTGATAACAAGATGGTCATTTACAGACAGTTAAACATGGTCAATAACAAATCTCAGTATACTGGTACTCTGATAACAAGATGGTCATTTACAGACAGTTAAACATGGTCAATAACAAATCTCAGTATACTGGTACTCTGATAACAAGATGGTCATTTACAGACAGTTAAACATGGTCAATAACAAATCTCAGTATACTGGTACTCTGATAACAAGATGGTCATTTACAGACAGTTAAACATGGTCAATAACAAATCTCAGTATACTGGTACTCTGATAACAAGATGGTCATTTACAGACAGTTAAACATGGTCAATAACAAATCTCAGTATACTGGTACTCTAATAACAAGATGGTCATTTACAGACAGTTAAACATGGTCAATAACAAATCTCAGTATACTGGTACTCTGATAACAAGATGGTCATTTACAGACAGTTAAACATGGTCAATAACAAATCTCAGTATACTGGTACTCTGATAACAAGATGGTCATTTACAGACAGTTAAACATGGTCAATAACAAATCTCAGTATACTGGTACTCTAATAACAAGATGGTCATTTACAGACAGTTAAACATGGTCAATAACAAATCTCAGTATACTGGTACTCTGATAACAAGATGGTCATTTACAGACAGTTAAACATGGTCAATAACAAATCTCAGTATACTGGTACTCTGATAACAAGATGGTCATTTACAGACAGTTAAACATGGTCAATAACAAATCTCAGTATACTGGTACTCTGATAACAAGATGGTCATTTACAGACAGTTAAACATGGTCAATAACAAATCTCAGTATACTGGTACTCTAATAACAAGATGGTCATTTACAGACAGTTAAACATGGTCAATAACAAATCTCAGTATACTGGTACTCTAATAACAAGATGGTCATTTACAGACAGTTAAACATGGTCAATAACAAATCTCAGTATACTGGTACTCTGATAACAAGATGGTCATTTACAGACAGTTAAACATGGTCAATAACAAATCTCAGTATACTAGTACTCTAATAACATATTACATTTTGCATGTATTTTCGATGTATATGGAATTTTGAGATACCCCTGTACCGTATATCACTGTATATATGTCGCTTGAGTAGATAAGTCGCATCTTAATTTTTCGTATTTTTAAACATGCACTATTACACAATAAGCATAATGTAATTTTCACTCGGTATTAATTTTCGTGCAAAACAAACGACTATGAAATAAGCGAAAATTAGTACACTGCAAATAAATATATTTACAGTAGAATGGACATTGTTTAATAAAGCTGACACAATATATACAGTAAAAATTGTATATAACTCAAGTGTAGTGGGTCGGGGTAGTCAGTTAGTAGAGCAATCAATCTTTTAGAGGTTAAAAAGTTGGTCTGCATGTTGGCTTTCGGTCAATCTGCACTTTTGGAGGCTTTGTGTTTGGACCTCACTCCAACTTTTCCTGATCATTTTATAGTTTGGTGACCTGTATGGCCATGATCATCAATTCTGGTTTTGTCTAAGTCTATAAAATTTGTGCGAGATTATTGACTTTGAATTGTCAAAAACATGAGATAAATGGAAGGAATGTAGGGTCCTAAGAAGTTAGAACACAGTATGCCAATGGTGAACTATGATAAAAATACTTGTTTACATTTGCATCTATACTGGACAGGTTGAAGCATCTTTTTGTACAACACAATCAAGTGAGATGTTTGGCTTGCATATACATTTGTTTATATATTATTAATTTTATTTCTGTTTTTCTAGATGAGAATGATAATTACAGAATCCATTCCTCATCAAACAAAGATGAAGGTGTTAATGTGAAGCTTCTATGTGGAGCAGATTTGATAGAATCATTCGGCGTTCCAGGATTATGGAAGGATGAAGATGTAAGTTATACATTATAAATCAGACTGACTCTGAAATGACAAAATGATAAAAAAGTCTTTAGGACTGTACCATTGAACCTAAGATATGTGGACTTTATAAACAGGTGCTCTTTATATAAAGGTTATTGTTGGTTGACATGAATTAAAGGGACCTTAAAACACAAGTCTTAATGGACAGATGGTCTAAATAGGTTCTCTATGGTGTACAAAAAGGGAATTTTTTACAATGGTCTCAATGGACAACAGATGGTCTAAATAGGTTCTCTATGGTGTACAAAAAGGGAATTTTTTTACAGTGGTCTCAATGGACAGATGGTCTAAATAGGTTCTCTATGGTGTAGAAAAAGGGGATTTTTTACAGTGGTCTAAATGGACAGGTGGCCTTTATATAAGGGTCTTTTTGGTGGAAATATGAAGCAAAGGTACCCAATACTGTGGTCATAATGAACAGGTGGGCACACTATAGAGTTGGCGTTTATTGTGTCGCCATCGTAATTTTTATCATTGTTAGGTTTCCATAATTTTAAAAATATTTTAGCCAGATATCTGAGATTTGTGAAAATAAGAATTATAAAGTATTTTTTCTCAAATTTGCTAAAATAGGTGATATTTAAAAAAAAAATCTTAGAAATCAGTGGCCAATGGCAATTTTGACTACAAGGTACACAGGTTATTGTCACCAAAATAAAAATCTATATTAAATAATAGCACATCATTCAGAAGAAGTTTTTACCATAATACAATTATTCTGGAAATATAAATTGTTTTTATTTAATGTCTGCGACAGTTATAAGCAATTTAACACATTAATTGATTTGATGCCCCTAGAGTCACGGTACATCAGTACAAATCCCGTAGAATTACGGTACATGACTGACACATCAGCAGGATTTATTGTCAGACCATTACCACAGCGTTAATAATGGATTATTGACTTATATATCGGAAGGAGGTAAAATGTACTTAACAGTGATTATATTATCAATACGCCATCAGACAGGACATATTCGCTTTTTAGACATTTATTGGTTATTTGACCATAATGGCAGGGCATTTAGTTATTTAAGGAAATGGTAGATTAAAGCTTGGGTGAGATATTGATTATATAGAGTCACAGGATCGATAGAACTCTTGTAATGATGTAAACAGTCAGGTGTTAAGTTTAATGATGATTATAATGATTATAGTCAATGATTACTGATAATCATCTTGATTAACTAGAAATGGTTAGATTTGTTGAGGAGTAAAACTGGAGTTGATCTGATTAAATATATATAACTCGCTGGTGATTTCATGATGATTTGTTGAAATATGATACTGACACATAAAATTTCTTTTATTTGAATTTTAAACTGAGTAAAAACATCTTGTTCCCTAGAATTAAATTTCTTTATATTTGTTGGTATGCCTTCATGTGTGCGATATATTTAACTTGATAAAGCTTTGCTCAATTTGAATCAATTTGCAATTGTGTTTGATTTGTTGCCCTTTTGTAATTAAAAAATAATAATCATATAACATCAAATGCTTACTGACCCTTTATCCAGTTATATTCAGTATCCCCTTACTTAAATAGAAGCATATTTTGGTTTATAACAAATACCTATTACAGGTCACTGTGACCTTTAATTAATTTACAGGTCAACAAAAACTACAAACTTTGTAGGCTTTCATGTACAGATGCTGAATTATATATATAATATTTTTTACCTTATTTAACAAACATAATTTAAAAGATTTGTTTAGGTCACTGTTATGTTTAGATTGTTATTTTTGTCTTACATATAGCATCAGTTGACCTTGACCTTCATATAAGGTTATACTTGGCTTGAAGTTTAATTGAGTGGGCCAGTCAGATAGTTTCACTGATATTGAGACTTCCTACCAGTAGGCAAATTAGCGTTTTATACACACAGGCGGGTTTGTGTGAAATTTCAAAGATTGTATTTTATTTATTTTTCAGATAGAAGAAATAGTAAACAAATATGGACTAGTATGTATACCCCGGTCTGGTAGTGATGCTTTGAAGTTTATTTATGAATCAGATGTTCTAAGTAAATACCAGGTAAGTAAGGTGCTATACATGATCAAAAATGTTTTTGGTGATGCTATTTGAAGTGTTTAAATTAAATGTTAATTATGTTGCTTTAATAAACAATCAATTGTTCAGTGACACCATTTAAAGTTTTTTCTAATAATGACTATTTTTCTTGTTATCAGAAATTGCAAGTTGATGTTGGTCACATAAGGATACTTACAGACTCTTTTCATACATATATAATTTATTTTTCAGGAAAATATTTTTCTAGTGACAGATTGGATGCCAATACTTATTAGTGCTACACAAATAAGGTGAGATCAAATATAGGCAGTTCTATAAAAGTCATAATGACATACTGTATGGCTGGAGGTACTACACAAATACGGTAAAACAAAAAATCCAATATAGTCTGTTCTTTAAAAAGTCACAGTGTCATCTAGTGACAGACTGGATGCCTACCTTACAAGTGCTACACAAGTTAAAGGTCTTAGAGACTTTATTCTACATACTGACTTTATATACCAGTTTCTTACAAGAAGTGCTACATAAATAAAGTACTAAAGATAATCCACTATATAGTCAGTTCCATGAGAATTCTAACTGACAGAGAGGCCTACTTAAACTGCCCAACTTTATATTTTTTTAAGACATTGCAAAAATTGTCAGCCACATCCAAAACATTTCATTAGTTATATATCTGTTACAGTATTGCTTATATCAATATATTTATATTTTGTTACCTTATATAGTAAACTGTAATAGAGGACGAGACAGACAGTTTGACAGGAGGGTAGATAAAGGGGAAGCTATTTATAGATATGATGTAAGATACTGATCTGTGATAATGTATGGATCTCTGGGATGGGAATATGGGTCCAGGGATGGGACTTTGGGTCATGGGATTTGTATTGAGTTCTCAATAGAGTAATGACAGATTTGATAATGGGAATACCGGTAGGATTGGATAAATGTACACTATCATATATATATATATATATATATATATATATATATATATATATATATATTTACCTTAAATATCATGGTCGTATAAAATTGTTACATTGTCAGATTATGTGGACAAAGTTGCATAGACAACATAGAATGCAATAGGGTATTATTGGGGATGGGTATTTTGTATATCATGTCCCCTGACAGAATGTTTATATTTACAGGCGAGCGTTAAGGTGTGGAGAGAGTGTGTATTATTGGGGATGGGTATTTTGTATATCATGTCCCCTGACAGAATGTTTATATTTACAGGCGGGCGTTAAGGTGTGGAGAGAGTGTGTATTATTTAGGAGGGGTATTTTGTATATCATGTCCCCTGACAGAATGTTTATATTTACAGGCGGGCGTTAAGGCGCGGAGAGAGCGTGAAGTATTTAGTACAAGATACTGTGATAGATTATATACGTGAACACAATTTATACAGCACACAGGACAAGTAAGGCATATCAGTCAGCTAGCCGTCTATGTTTATATGTGACAGTTATATATCAGCTGCCTGCTGCCACCAAGTCTTTGTTTTTATTTCAACTCATTGTGTTATGACAGCAATATTATCATCCTACAGCCACAATCTTTGTTTTATCCATTCATCATTACAACATCATCATCCAGTCTCTATCCATAGTTATGGCCTCTTTCTCTACTTCACCTCTGTCAGTAGCTGAGCCTACCGGTATTTCCAGATGCTTAACATTTGTTACAGCCCCGAAGTTGAAATAAAAACCTTAGTATTATATTTACTATTTTTGATTGTGTGAACACAAACTACAGTAAAACTCTAATTCTGTGCCACCATAGGCATTTGTTTAGTCAGATTTTGGCGTATTAAAGGAGTTACTGGTAGGTGACAATTCAAGGTAGTCTTATAAAAAAAACCAAAGAAGTGGATTTATATGAAGTTTTACTGTAATCATTTAAACAGATTGCCTAGTATACCTTCTGCCTTTATTCAATATGATGCTCTTATGAATAAGAAGAAATTATAAAGAAAGCAATGAAATTTGTAAAGCTATGGAATGTAATTCTTAATACAGCAACACTTCGTTATATATTATGTTGAAAGCAAAGTTAACTTTAATTCACCATGGTATTACTAAATAATAATTTTGCTGAAAATTAGCTTTTAAAAGAAGGGAATCTTGTAATCTAGCCATTGACAGAGGTGATAGTGATGTAGAGATATTGAGTGCCACCTATGGGTAGAATTATGATCTTCATCCTGCAGCCACAATCTTTATTTTATTAGTTCATTATATTATGTATTTCATTGTAAAGCTTATCGACATATGATAATAATTATACATATGGAGTAACTGGTCTTTATATTTTTACATTAAAAAAACGAGGACACAATTACACCTTTATTATATATCAGTATTGATTTAAAGGCTCGTGATAAAGAGTTCTTTTGAACATCTTTTTTATTCTAAAACAGTACTGATAAAATTACAACTGATCATCTAAACTTATCATTGTTTTAGTCTTATAGAAATGTTGGACAGGAAACAAAGGAGGTATATGTGCTACGTGGTTGATGTCATTCTGGTCATCACCTACGTGGATCATCACCCATATTGAATATTTACATTGTGATTATCATCCACATTGTGATCATCACCCACATTGTGATCATCACCCACATTGTGGTCATCGCTCATATCAACTGATATTGATATCAAAGTTCCATTACTATACCTTATAAACATATTGGGTTAACAAGTCATATTGTTACGGGTAATTCATGTTGATGACATTTTCATATTGGAATCAGGAGATATTATGATCATTTCATTAATCTTCAAGCAAGTGTTATGTCAAAGAAGGTGCTGGTATTTCTACCCCATTTAAGATTATTTTTCACTTAAATTGAGTTTTGGAAATATAGAGAAAACCACAGTGCCCAAAGAAGTAGGTCATAACATCACAGTCAAAATTCAAGTTTAAGTTTGGTGTTTTCTTTGTATTGCTAAAAACTAAGGCCTTGGTGGCTGAAGCACATGCTTATTATCACAGTGTCCTCACACTTAGGACACTTGAGTTAAAGTACAAATTAGGCAGATCCTAGTTTGACCTTGCTGAAGCTCAGTAGTTTTCTCCCAGCACTCAAATTTCCACTATCATGGAACTGTCTGCCTTGATATAAGTGAAGGAATCTTGACTGGAACGTAAAACACCATTACTGAACTCATCTCATTGCTCAAAACTACATGTATTATTGTATCACCGATGTTTTTGTTACCATGGCAATATTATAAATGTCTTTTTATTTGTTGATAATATCAGCATTAAAATAATAATAATAATAATCATTCTATATATAGAAATCCTGACTTAGATGATCAGTTGTAATATCCCGTATACACCCAGAGTTTTATATTTTAGATACAATATTATCATAATGTCTGATATAGCTTTAGTTTTACAGCATGGTAACAGTGGCCTGTAATTGTTGTATACCGGTATTAATGTATTATAGTATCAGATCTTTTTAATGACATATTTTTTTTCTTTACTTTGTGAAAGTTTAATTTTTACTAAGTAATTTATACAATAGCTACAAGCATGTTGTTATATAAGAGAGATAATGAAATAGATCATGTTGATGTTGTACTCTGTATTACAAATAAACTCTGACATGCTGTCATGCTGTTTAGATTTAATTGTCTTGTGAATTCTTTTATAAAATTTTCCAACTGTTATCTTATAATGTAGAAATATTCACGAGTAAAAACTTTTATGGTTTAGAAATATGGAAAGCTCTTCTGCTGGTTAAGTGCAAATTGTCTAAAATGGACACCTTCTGGACTGAAGATATTCAGTTTACAAGTTAATTTAACAAAAATATCAATAGTATGCCCCAATGATCTACATGTAGTTAAGACAAGTTTTCAGTTTACTTTAGGTTTGATCCAAATTTCAATATGTTTTATTTTTTAAGTTGGTGGGTGGTCGTAAAAATCATGAAATGAATGTTAATACACAGTGACAGTGAGTGAATATTTTTACATACATGATTACAGTTTTTATTAATTTTGATTTTGGTTCATCATTCATATTCATGCATTATTTATTTCCATGATTACTGTCCCTCCAAATGACCTTGATATTTTCATGGATTGGTATACAAGTATGTATTATAACTGAAATCAGGAAATTTTCGCATTTACTTTATTTTCAGGTAAATTCACAAAAGTGTAAACAGATGTGAAAATAAAACTTTTGTGATTTTTTATTTTGATATAAATTTAACTTGCGTTTAAAATGACTTTCATCTAACAACATGAAAATAAAATATTTTGAAAATTTCTGTAAAAAATAACTGATGCCAAAATTTTCAGATTTACAGTACATGTCAGTTTATCAGGGATCACATTTGTAACTTGGAGGTGGAAACATTAAGTAGCTAGGAAAAGGTTTTATCCCAATCTTCCATTGTAATAAGTACATGTATGTACTCTACCATGAGACTAAAAGATCTAAACCAGAAAATCTAGCAGTTAATTACTCTTTTATTAATATCTTTACAAAACCCTGTAAAAATCCACATATCCAAGCATGTACACCACTTGAATACTGGATAGAAATCGCAGCTATTCACTGTAGCATAAATCTGAAGGTTTATAACAGATTTGGTTTCTTGTTTGATAGAATAAATTTTGTTTATTTTTATTGAACACTGATTCTAGATGGTTGGGGTCCTTCATTAGTACTATAACTGCATCACTGCACATTAATTTCAGTGCTTGTCCAAAGTTGTGAGTTCTATAGTCAATAGTTCCAATGTTTGTCTGTTTGTCCATTTTATCAGTATCACGATGATGGTTGTCAGAAAACTAGTGAAACAATATTAGAATCAACAGATAAAATTACAATATGGTCTATATTGGTATTTAGAGACAGTCAATAATTACAAAAATATCCAAGAAAACCATCCTTTTTCCTGTGATATCGTGATACCTATTCCGTCCATAACATCTCTAGTACATGATTGTTAGTTACAGGTTGCTCTCTACTATAACACAGTACTTGTATTATGATAATAACTTCCAAAATCAAGCTGATGTAAGACAAGAATTATACTTGGTAACAACTCAGTGTTATATGATGTCATACCAGGGCTACATTCTAACATAGTGGTGCTTTGTAAATTAGTTTTCTCCTAAAATATTTACCTTGTTTTTATTTTTTCAATTACAAGAGTTTTGATTAATAAGAAATCTGTATATATTGCTCAGGGTTTTACTTAAAATTTTTATCAAATTATCAGACTTGTTACATAATTTTATTAGATGACAGAAACAACTTCAAAAAGGATTGTCTTTTAAAAGCAATTTCAAAATATTTTGTTTGCTAAAAATTAAATTTGGCTTCAAAAACATACATGAAAATGCAATTTCAAAATATTATTTTATCCAAAAATTAAATTTAGCTTCAAAATGTACATGAAAATACAATTTAAAAATAATATTTCATCCAAAAATTAATTTGGCATTAAAAACACATGAAAATGCAATATTAAAATAAGATTGGATCCCAAATTAAATTTGGCTTCAAAATAGACATGAAAATGCAATGCAGAACAAACATCAAAAATAAGTTACTGTATTAAGTTTGCACACTAATTGAATGTCACAGTATGTTAACAGTGGGTTGTCAGGATATATCAATTATATTAATACAAGTTGTAATATCCCAGTAGATGTAAGATGTATCAGACCGTTAATCTGAACGACTGATTTCTTATAGAAGTAAAATCAATACTAATAAAAACCCGTCCTGATTGATCATTGTGATTAAATCATAGTTAATGAACGACGGGTTTTAATATACTTACACAGAATCTAATAAATTAGGACTGGACGGAGGAAATGTTGAATTATACAGCTGAACTTTGCTAAACCTCTAATAAAACTGTAATAATACTGGATTATAACATACTTGTAATAACGATACTAGAACTTCAGAGGAAAACTTGAACTCATTAACGGCTTCTTTCAATGAATCTGGATTTAGATATACTACCTGTAGCCTATAATTATTTTCTGAAGTCAACTCAGTGAAGTGATTCAGAGAATTACCTATGTTATGTTAATCTGTCTCAAAAGCAGCCTCTTCAAAAACAATTTGAGTAAAATGTGCCTGATCCAAATGCTGTTTCCAATGTAGAATAACAGGGATGAAACAAGTAAATAATGCTTTCTTTACAGAGAGTCCCCAGTTTAGGATTGGCTCATACCCTTCTAACTGCAAGGTTTAAAGATCCAGACCTGAAAGATATATCTCCATTACATCTTGTATATATGACTGGTTCAGGCCTCAGTGGCCAAGTGGTCTAAAGCACATGGTTACAGATCTCACCATCTCTCACGCCTTAGGTTCCAATCCCACTCTAGACTGATCACTTTGTAATAAAGGTTTATCAGTTCACTGACCAAAGTTTGGTGATTTTTATTAGGCATTCCTTTCAACTCCATCATTCTAGAACTCGCTGCCAGACTGCCTTAATATACGGAAAAAGAATCTGAAAAGGGGCGTAAAACATCATTATTCCACTCTACTTCACTTAGTAGCTAGTTCTTTGGTGAAGAAACTTAACACAAAAAACAGTGTAGGTACCTCACTGATAATTCATAACTTCATTTCATGCATTATACATGATCATTGATTTTTGTCATGCATGTAGCACGTTTATAACTTTATTTAACCAATGATATGTTGTATGACATACCATTATTTTTTATTTCAATTTTTATTTCCTAAACCACAATGTTATTTATTACAAATGTGTATTGTATACTGACAAATCAGATTATTATATATTTTTGGTCATATAATTTCATTTAAATATTTTGATTACCACTCACAACTAGAACCTACAAAAAGAATTTCAAAAAGTCTTACCCTGTATAAATGGTTCCATTGAGTTACAGTCTTGATAATTGTTTATCTTTCAATGTTTCCATGGAAACAAACTAAATGTTGCTATGCATTTAAAGGTCCAATATATTTTTTTCAAAACAAAAATTTATTTAAACTTATTCCAAACTTGAAGCAACATTTGTAAGTTTTATATACATACTAGTAACCATAGAAACATTTAATTAATGGTTTAGTAGTATAATTGTTAATTTACAGGAAAAGTAAATTATAATTGTTATTGATGAATGCTGTTTTATTTTCTGCCTTCCTTTGGATGTAGTAAGTATATAAGTGACCTGATACCTTCCCCTAACAATGACAACGTGTTCCCTAGTGACGTGGTGGACTCCGCTGATCCCATCAATACATGGCCGCCACCTCCACCAAGATCTTCACTGGAAGACGAGGAACCCCCTCGGTCACCAAAACGGCAGATAATGCAGGATGCTTCAGAATGTCCAAGGTCGCCTAAGTCCCCTCGGCATGTCCCACGGTCACCAAACTCTCCTAGACATGTACCATGCATGACAGATATCGGAACGCTTGTGCGAAGAGTTAGAAATGTACGGATTGCTTTTGCACCAGAGACTTGTGTTTGAACTTTGACCTTTACACTGCTATTGATATGTGGTATAATCCAAAAAAATCAAATACATTGGAATGTGCCATATACAATGTAATGCTTGTATAAGAGCATTACATGTTACAGAAGGATTGTGTGCATTTTTACAAGAAAAATAGGTTTTAGAGAATTTTAACTGAATAATGAAAATGCATGAAATCGGTTAACTGCACAGCTTCTGATAAATGGCGGCAATGAATTCAGGATTGACTGCATTGTTAATAATTAAAGTTTCTTTAAAAATACACACAATCTTAAAAAATTGCTTAAAATTGGTTTTACGGGTCCAATTATTACTTTGCATTATGCTATGATATTGTATCATGTGCCAGTATTTATATTTTCTTCCAGAGCATTTATAATCTAGATAATCTGTTATTATTTTTGCCACTTGCATGTCAAATATGGCATATAGAGCACTTTTACACAAAAACATTTTTAATTTTATTTAACTTTATCACGAAAAAATATAATTACCTCCCATTACTTACAATATTATTTTCTATATATAAAGCTTGTACCTCAAATATTTTTTAAATTCTTAACGAATAATATTGACCTTCATAATCATGATCTGCACTGAGAAAAAAAGGTCACACTATTTGTCTGCTTACCTGAGATTGCGCAATAATTGCAGCTGTTCCATCTTGCAATGTTACATCATGTATAATCAGTGAAATAAGCTTATACTATGATTATGCTTTGATTTTGTTTACAAAATTACTTATTTAATAGTCAAACATCAATATTGTAAATACAAGAAAGAAAATTCTGTTTAATTTTTATTTATAGCAGCAAATGGCCAGTCATAAATTTATTATTAACTGCTATGCAGTTCATTTAATTTGTGATCTGCCATTATTATTCATTCCCTGTTGAATATTACCCGGTAATTCAGACATTACCCAGATATACCAATTTTCTAATTTGTGTTCAGATACAAAATACCCACACAGGGCTCAAATGTCTTTTTATTTTTTGTTAATTTATTTTGCAATAATCATTTTAATCATATTGATTATATTCAACAGACATGTGCTATATAGTTTTCAGATTACAAACTAATATGTAGTCTCATTATTGATCAGTAGAATTTGTCTGGTCATAGGGGATTTTTCCCCAAAAGCTTGATCAAGCACCCATGCACAATTTCCACCACCCTGAAGATTCATATCTGCTTTGTCAAAACACCACATTGTAACCATTCATTTACAGTGTATGGCATGAAGGATATTTTGAACATTTCATGTTAAGTTATGTTATCATTGTATGTAAATTGAAAAGGACTCAAAATTTGGGTGCATGTCAATCTGTGCTTGAGTGCATTCAAAGGTTTGCATGTACATATGTGCACTTTTTGACAATGTTTACTTCTTACACAAGCCATACTAGTAAACAGTCTAATTTGACTAATGTTCCAAAATATGTGTCCACTTTGAGAGCTGATAACTAAATCTTATATTTCTTTTATATACACATTTTGATTTTTTTTAATGTTGACATATGTATTGCAAGCTTTCAAAGTCTACAGACATATTTTGGTTCAAGCTTTATTTTGTTATTTAGGTATATTTTTTCAAAATCAACACCCATGCCATACATATTTTATAAATTTTACAATCCAAAGCCATAGACATTTAATTTCTTTATAATGCTCATATTTGCCAAAATAATATAAGATCAGTCAAAATATTTTATTTTATGTTGCCTTAGTCTTATGTATAAGTTGTGTATTCAGGGAGTTAAGAATTACTGCTGATATAAAAGCTTTACTTGCTTATAACCAAAGATTTGCTTTAACATTTATATATATACTTAATTTTTAACAGATATATTTATCTTATTGTGTTAGATTAATTAATTGATAGCTTTAATTAAACAGAGTTAATGCAATTTACAATCAAGTCCCTTCTGTTAGATTAAGGTCACTTGTTACATTTAAACTTTATCAACCGTATCGCCGGCCACGCCCACAATGTTCAGACACTGGTCGCCATCACGATACCAAAGCAGTGTCACCACAAGTAATGACGTTCTAGTGTCAGTGATGTCATAAAACCACACAATTCAGGCTGAGTTTTTATTCGTTTTGCGTGTAATTCAAGCATGTTGACCCTTTGTCGGAACATAGTGGGCGTGGCCAGCGATCCGTTAATTGTCTTAAGAAAGAAGTTTAGGTTCTGCTATCCATCCAATTTCATAGATAACTAATATAGTTTACATACCAGCTTATAAGTAGTTGATGGTTGATGTTTGTGGAACTCTTCTGTATTTAAGTTGAGAAAGTTCAAATGTATCGAGCGTCCTCAAGATTTAAGGTATATCTTTATAACTTGGCTGTAGATCAGGCAGCGTTTGCAAGATAACAGCTTTATAAGTTGTTATTGTCCCGAGCTTGGTGCTTTTACCAACATTTCCTTGTTATGAATTAATTGAATCTCATGAGACTTTATTATTTTATTTTTCATCATAGTTACTATAATATGTATGTTTGAAAAAAATAATCTTGACTAGAAATTAATATATAGAAAAGTTGGCTATAGTCTTTTACAATTTTTTTAAACAATTTTAATAGATGAAATGAAAAGGTGTGTCTACACATTTTAGCACACTTTACCTAATAAGGATTCGCACACAAACACACACCCTAACACCCACACACACACTGTCATGTCAACTTGGTAAGATTGAATATCTATTCTGAAGCTCAAACAAAGGTTATCAGTAGAATTCAACAACCATAAAGTGGAGGCTGATCTATTTAGATTTCAGTCAATCAATACATTTTATCATGTCCTCCATCGACAGACTAGACAATCATGTTTGTAGGTTTATCTATTATCACAATTCACAATCTCTGTATATGACATTATAACATTATCTGTCCTCAAAAACGAGATGATTAGCATTATAGACATTTTTATTATCTCTGTACAGGGTATCACAGCATTATATATATACCGGTAGTAGATTGTCACACATATACAACTGTGATCTTTGATGAATCCTGTTTTATGACAAACAATCACCAGACTTAACATACAATGTGTTTTATGAGTAGATTTCCCTTTACATTTTATTATAGTTTTATTGTATGTTTTTCTTTGCTAGTAAAATAAAAGTTGAATTTAGTTTATAACATATCATGCATATATCTCATTAACATATAGGGTGCTTTTAACTTATTGCTGAAACAAATAGGGACTACAAGTCCCATAAGAAATATTTGAAATCTGTAACAATATTCCTTGATGGCAAAGAGCAAATAGCACTATTGGTTATGTAGTATTAACAACATTGTAACTGTTTGTACATGGACAGCACAAATTGAAGCTGATCACTTAACATACATTAACTGTTAACCCATTCACAACAATTGCTTGCAGGAGTAGGTAACTCGAAGTACCAGTATGTGCTAAATATTTGTACCTGTTAGAAAAGCTTCAAGTTAAACAACTGCTTTGTAATCCAGTTGGTTCATTGTCTTTTCTTTTACCATAGTATTTTCACTATCATTCCTTGAAATTGATATGAGCTTCATGGCATAAAGACAGGCTTTATCTCTGAGGTCAAGGTCAATCAAATGTAATGCAAAAATCAATTCTGGACAAAATGACCTATATGTACATCTTTTTGTGAGACCTTACTTCATTAAGATGGGAATGGCTCTACAGAGAAACAAATAAAATTTTATGGTTACTTTCTATCACAAAAGAAAAATCTATTGATAATTTAAGGTCAGGGTCAGTGTTGAGATACTCAACAAGAATATCAGTCACATCCCACTCATAACACATTCTTGATTAAGCATAGTATTTTATTAATTCAAATGTGAAACTTGAAAACTACATGTAAAGTTAAGGTCAAACTGAATTTTCAAAATTTGTATTTTCTATATAAATGGAGACATTTTCATGCACTTACAATAAAGAAAGCAGAAAAGGCAGATACATAGAAAATGACGTGTTTTCCTATATAGCTCAAAGTTCAGAATAAATAATATTGTATTGGTAAACCCTGAGAATATGATCATGATGTTGTGTATGGATGAACTGTTATGAGGGGCAAACTTCTGTAATATTTCTCTTGTTAATATGCGACTTTCCCCAAGTAACTGTTACATGCTAAACGTGCTTTATTTATTTTATATTGTAAATTTCTCCGAAGTAAATGATCTATTTTATTTTGTATTTTCAGTACAACCTGAAAGCTACAAAATAAAGTTACGGATCAGATCAAAATGTGATGAATTATGATGTGTCAGCAGTACTTTCAATACTTTGATTGAAAACTCTTGGTAAGATGTCATGAAAGTTCCGGTTATTTTAAAACTTTACTGTAGTTACTTGGGGAAATCTACAATCAAACCATCACAGATGTGATGAACTATGTTTCATCAACAGTACTTATTATTATTTTGATTTTTTGGAGAGATGTCTCATAACTATTACACTAAAATGTGGCAAATTATGATGTGTCAGCAATTCTAGAACTTTGGCTAAAAACTCTTATTGAGATGTCATAAAAAATCTATTTATTTGAAATCTTTATCATTAGTTACTTGGGGAAAATCTACAGATCAAAAATGTGACAAATAAAGTGTACCAGCAATACTTTATTGAAAACTCTTCTGATGAACTGTCGTAAAAATTTCAATCATTCGAAATTTTTCTGTCAGTTTACTTGGGGGAAATCTACATGATAACTGAATATTTATATTCTCGATGTAATGTACATTTTCTGTAGTGTCAGAAATTTAATTTCATTAATTTAATTAGATGTCATGAAAACTATGTATGTTTATTGGGAAATTTTTAATGTCAATTACTTGGGGAAATCTACATAACTATTTTAATGTGATAATGGTAATAAAGTACTGAAGATGATTTTTTTCCCTGCGAGGTTCATTTTATATTCAAGTACTAGGTAACTCAAATAATTTTGTAAATCAAATATTGAGGATGTCAATCAAATGTTTTAACATGACATTGAACTATATGAAGAATGTTTGGAGTATAAATGTACATTTCTAGGAATGCCAAATATTTTACTGTTTTAATACTGTAAAGAAGGGAACTTTTTACAACAGATAACATGAGGACTTCAGTTATTTCTTGGGGGAAATCAACACTTGCTTTGATGTTGCACTTCAGTACTTTGATTGATAAATGTGATAAGATACGCTGTCTTGTAAATCCTGTAATTTGTGTATCTATTATTGAAATGTTACTTGTGGGGGGAGACATACATTGTTATTATGATATGAATGTGATTGATATTGAAGATGTCGGTCATATAAAGACTGAAGACAGTTTGTAGATAATGAGGCCCTTGTTGGTCAGTTTAAGATATTTAATTTAACCAATTTTGATAAAGATTTGACAAGATACACAATTTAAATATTAAACATTATTGACAAATACTGGAATTAGATGTTTACTTCAAAATTATTTCAAAATGGATTGAGCAGATGAATTTAAACTGTTGCCATAGTTACCTTTAGACATGTACTATTAAGATTAATGTAGCTTCTATGACCTTGTTTGCAAATAATAACTTACAATTTATGGGTACTGACTGCTGGTCACAGATTTATTATTGATGCTCTTTGTGTTTTAATGTAATACGATTTTTTACGAAAAATTATTTAAGAATTGAACTTTTTTTGATTGAACTGAATTTATTGGGTGATAATTTCCGTTGGTCAAGTACAAATTAAATGAATGGCAAAGGCATTCATGAAAAAATTTGTGCATGACAAACTGAAATCATCACCCAATAAATTCAGTCCTTATATTTACAATCTTTTGAACCTCGGATTGTCACAGAGCCTAAAATAGACCCAAATAGAACTACCGGTACTTGGTACGTTTGGTGTCACAGGGTCTATTTGGCCTATAAAAGTTTCAACCTTGATATTAATGACATCAAATGAAACCCTACCCATCTATCAACGCCAAAGGAAACAAACAAGGGATGTCATGGGTGAAAGATCGCACATGACCAATCAAAGTTATTGGTAAACATCTTCAGTTGCTCTCAAAAGGTTTATTGATAGGAATTCAGTGTGATTGTAGATATTTCAAATTATTGCCGTTATATATCAAATTTATTGAATTATTTGTTGATGTTGCTAATGTGTAAATAAAAAATATGGGTAAGTGTTATTGTATACAATTTGGCTGTCTGTATATTATGAGCATATATTTATTTTGAAAGCAGTATTTTTTAAAGTTATTACAGACACTGAAAATGCTGAACACAACACACACACACACGCACACAGTATACATGCTCATATGATATTGATGTGATATTTGGTGGTTGCCTCAGTTTTATTTATAGATTGTTATTATTGCATAATTGTTATTTATAGATTTTAACTTGTAACCATGTGTATCCAACAGTCTTTCTGCATACATTTATTGTATGATGTTATAACTTGTTAAATGTTTTTGCCTATATGGAATATTGTTCTTGTATGTAGATGATATTATTATAAGCCAGAGAAGTTTAAATGATAGCTAATATGGTTTTATGTTACATCTGGATGGTCTGACTGACAGATGGGACAGATCTTGATAAACCATATGCTTCCTCAACTTTAATGAAGTCTATAGATTAAAATGAAAATTACAACTTTTAGGTGTATTAAAATAATTGTTTTAGAAAAAGAAACTTCAGAAAACAATGAAAATATCCAAAACCATTTGATAAACCAGACCTGTAACTACTGCAAAAATATTGAACAAAAAGCTTACTATCTGTAGTTTGATAGATGTTCATTTAATCAGTCACTATGGAGTTTTCAATACAAGTGTATTCCATAGTTAGCCACTAGACACCCAGACCATGCAAGTAACAAACAGAAACAGAATGAACTAATTGTGAAACTAGTTTTAAACCAATGAATGTATAATCAGCTAAAATATACTCAGTAATATATAAGAGCCATCCAGAACAAAATCACAATAGAAATCACAAATGTCAAACTTTAATGTACACATTAGACAGTAAAGTGAGCATGAAAAATTACAATTTGTATGAAACTCCCAACTTTGATATTACGAAAAATGGTGTTCATTTTATGGTTTAAGTAATTCTAGAGTCCTTACCATCTCTTGTAATTAAATTAATTTATACTGAATTATTATTGATCTCATGTACTGAGTTATTCTTCATATTTCAGGTAACATCTGTACCTTATTAGCTTTTCACTTGATGAAAAATTGGATAATATATCAAATAAAGCTATCATATAAACTTCTCTGGTGGTTTAAAATACTAGTTAATTAATTAATATTGTATGAATCATTAAAGTTATGGCGAATGATGTCAGTTGTTAACTTTTATTTAATATGAATGGAGTTTTATGGCCCAGTCAAATTTCTTTCACTTATATCAAGGTGATCTGTTTATGGATGGTAGTGAAAAGTGGAGTCACCGGAGAAAAGCACCAGCCTCTGACAAGTGAACTGACAAACTTTCTCACACTAGGATCTGTCCCAAGTGATATTTCAACCTAGGCATGGACAGACATTGTGACCTATAAGTGTTCCTTAGACCACTGGGCCACTGTGTCCCACTATTTAATGTGAAGTGATCTTGATACCAGAAGTGTTAAGTGAAGGGAGATAACTATTTTTACTGTACTCATGAAGATGGTCAAAATAGATTTATTCCAGGAAGGTCAAAATGTGTTTTACTCTTCATGAACAACTAGTCTCACTTTTACTACATGTCATACCAAGGACCATCTAGACTCACTCTGGCTGCATGTGATATCTTACTTTATATTTGGCCACATTTTCTAGGTAGATTATAACTAAAATGTTTTTGGGTTGAAAACCTAAATCACTAAAATGGGAAAATAGAATATGTTGCCAAGACATATTAAAATTCCATACAGCTAAATGAAATTAAAATAACAAAACAGTATTTTGAATTTAATAAAAATCAATATTAGAAAAACATATACTGTAACAATAAACTTAACAGAAATGATTATAAATAATAACAAATAATTTATACATTTAGTATAGTCAATAGTATGATATGTTTAAGGACAGATGTCCACACATTTTACATTTAATGGTATGTCATTTATGCTGATAACCAGTAACATTTGTCCCTAGGTAATTATCATTTAGAGAGTTTTTGGTAGAACCATACCAATCACAATTGTATGTGTCAATTATAATGATTTTTTGCACTTTTCTCAACTTAAATGGGATTTTAGTACTTCTCTAGTCAACGTTTGTATATTATTGACATTACACAGGTGTCATATGTCCCCAGGTTTTACCAACATTTAGTGATATTTTCAGTGGTACTTTCAGTTCCACCATGTCCCCACATAATCCTTTATCATCTTCCATAACTGTTCTAACAATGTCTGAAAAGTATACAAATTTGTATGTAGGTACCCGGTAAGTAAAATGTACTTTATCAACAAGACATGTTAGGCTCATCACCTGACCTTTGGCATGACTGATACAAGCATTATAGGGTATGTTAGTCCTGTCATGGGATTAGCTTGAATTTGTGATTCCTGAGTACAAGAATAAAGTCATGAAAAACCATTAGCCGATGGAGATCAATTTTTTGCCAAGTTTCATGAAATATTTCCAAAATTTCAAGGGACAAATAAGGAACTATGATACTTACTGTAGGAACCACTGTGACTGTGACAGTGAAATTGTCTTTATATCCATAGAAAATCAAATAAATTTGAATAAAGATCGATATTTTTCACTTACTAGTACCTAGTCGTAACAGGAAATTTGTATGCGCATCCGCGATTAGCCCAAAATATATCTGCATAGGGAAAAACGTTGGTGCTATGGGGATTTAACATGTTGAAAAACTATGCAAATTGGCGGCTTCTGTTGCACATATGACGTAAAACGTCACCAAGGACATCACTTCCGGTGTAAACATCGTCATTTTCGCATGTGTAAAATCCCCATACTGCCAACGTTTTCCTTTTTACAGACATACTTTATGACAATCGCGGATGCGCATACAGATTTCCTATTACGACTAGGTACAAGTAAGTGAAAAATATCGATCTTTATTCAAATTTATTTGATTTTCTATGGATATAAAGACAATTTCACTGTCACAGTCACAGCGGTTCCTACAGTAAGTCATAGACTCTACAGAAGGTCTTTATATGAACAAAATGTATATCAAGTATGATTCTTCTACTGCAAAGTTAAGGATTAAAATCATAGTGCTTCTTATCATCTAGATCTGAATACCATTTGAACAATTTTTATGCAAGAAAATTGATCAGTTTGCATGATAAAGGTATGGGCTATTTAAGGCACACTGGTTTGCCCTACCAATTCAGAATTCAATATGATTACTGGTAAAATAATATTAAATGGAATGTAAAACTCCATTTCTCTGCCATCATCTTAAACTTGAATACCTAGGAAGATACAGTCTGGAGAAGAAATATTGTTGTACACTGTACATCACCTTGATATGATGTAAGAAAGTTGAACCTCATGCCAGAGTTCAAGCCCCGCTCAGTCCACGTGGGAAAGTAAATTTTCCTTGCCCTTGGGCTTTACTGGTTCACCTGGTATCAGTATAATGTGACTGGGGAGTGATACGCTTGTCTGTGGCGTACTGACTCTGTGAGCTAGCATGTTAAAGTCACCCTGAGTGCACGCTAGTACAAGGTAGACCATAAAACACACTTGCACTTCACATGCATACACAAACTTGTTCATAGATTAATCCATAGAGATTAATAAAAATAGTTCTCGTAGCGAATAGCTGAAAAATTGCTGATGCGACGTTAAGCAACATTCAACCAACCAACCAATCATGCCAGGTTTTTTGTACCTCATAAAGGCAAACTAAGAATTATATTATATATACCTTGAACAGTTAATAAATCTTCATCAGCTACCTCAAATAACAATTCATCATGTATCTGTACTAACAATCTATAATAACAATGATTACAATTACCCCGGTAAATGTATCACTTGGCCTCTTTTAGTTGGTTTATATGGAACAGCCAACTTAACACTAACTTATGAACCACAACAACTTACACATAGAATTGTCAAATTTATTTCTTACCACAAATGCATGAAATATTTCTGATTTTATGTTTAATAATATGCAACCAACCCACAAGGAAAAACATTTCTCTCACATTTTGTACTGACAGTACAGGAGTACAGACAGAATTGTTAGGCAATAATAATGTTAAAAAGACGAAAAATAGATAACAAACCTTGCTCTAACATTTTGATTTCTTCTAAGTGCCAGTTCTATTTGAAGCATGGCTGCTTTACATAAATCTGCTGCAGAACCTGATAGTAGAAAATATAATGATTATTACTGTTATAACATACATATTGTTGTTTGTAATGTATATCATAAAAGATGCAACAGAATCAATTATATTTCATTCCTTCCCCAAATGGATCCTAGGAGGCTCAGTGGTCTAAAGCGACAACTTACAAATCACAGTGTCCCTCACCACCTAGGTGGAATCCCTCTCGGGCATATCCTAATGTAAGACAGATTGTTGATTTGCTCGCCAATAGTTGATGGTTTTCACTGTACACTCTAGTTTCCTCCACCATCCAAGAATTGACTCCCTCGAAATAAGTAAATTACTCTTGACTAGACCATCATACACCATTACTCCATTCTACTTATTATACCAAATTGCTTTAACAAAAACATTTTGTTAATCAAAAAATTTCAACTATAAAGGATTCTGTTAAATGGTTAAACATAATCTGACATTTAAGCTACAAATTATATTCCATACCTTGAACACAGAAATTAAAAGCTTGTCTTTCTGTCTGAGCTCTCATTGGTGGAGAATGATGATTTATGTTTGGGAAATTTCTTCTTCTTTTGAATATTGTCTTGGTATATCCTACAGAGGTAAAATTGTTAAAAATTACAAACCAACACTTGTAATTACCATATCTGATAGTACCCAAGATGTTAACATGTAAAAGTTAAGCCAAGAACTGAAGCTAAGAGTTATCAAAAGTCTAGAATTGATGTATACTCAATCCAAATATAACTAATACCGACTGAATATAGATAGTTGTCAAATTTTGTCATTATGATATGGAAACAGAGAGCAGCTAGAAATTCCAAGAATCTCAGTTTTTCCTATTACATGTACATATGTAGGAGGAACCTACCGTTTTTCTGACAGAATTCTATACATTTCCTTGTCAGCTGGTTAACTGATGGGAATTTCACTGCAAAATAAAATGTTTTGTAATATCAAGATCAAGGTTATTTAACTTATTATTAAGTTATTAATAAGATTATTTTAAGACTGGTAAATAAATTGGTCTATATTTCATAAAAATTCACAATGCATTTTCATAATAGATGCCAAGTCAATAAGTTTCATCATGTGACCTGGTATGACTTTGTAATTTGTACTGGAACAGCAGACATAATTAGAAACTACCGGTACTTGAAATTATTTTACTTAATTTGACATATCTGACAGCCATGTTTTTTCTCTGGCTCCATATTGTGAGGAATACTTTCATGTCTGGGTACAAAACTTTTCAAAAGAGACTTACAGACCCTATATATTGGTAATCAGAGTATAGGTCACTATAGACAATAATAAAATTAATACAATTAAAGGACACCATACTGAAATGTACTTGTAATGTTAAAAACAATATTACCTAAAAAGCTGTTTATAATTGCCTTGGCATTTTCGGAACTGATTTTAAGATATTCTGCTAATTTTTCTTTCCCTTTTAAACAGAAACAAAAATAAATGGTTATTATTACAAAGGACACCAAATATATAATGTATAGGTATAAATAATTAGAAAGCAGCCAAACTGGGACTTGAACTCAGGACCTTCCTAATACCAGCTGAATGTTCTACCCACTGAGTTACTCTGCCACCTATTTGCCTGGTCTGCCACATTAAAGCAACTTTTCATCTTATGTCATGGAAATGGGGGGATAACTACTTTAGTTACCAGTATGTAGTGGGTGGAGAAAACAGATGTCCTGTGGCTGTAGATTACAGATTTATAACTCAGGAGGTCAATTTTCTTATTTCTCCCGTCTTTTCTTTAATGTAGTATTTCAACAAGTTTGCATAGTCTTTCGAAATTTCTTGATCAATGCAGTAAGTCAGATGTAGAAATTATATTACAATTAATAAATAGATTTTTGGAAAAGTAGATAACAAGCTCTTGGAACAAGTGACATCAGGATGAATTAAAGACTACAGGTAAATACAACAACTGGTGTAAGATGAACAGAATAATTAGCCTGTCCATCTGGATGTCAATGCTTAATCTTATGTTGAAGTATGACATAATTAAGCTATTGTACAGAGAAGCTAAAGTCAAGCAATCTAAGAGAGGATCTACCTGCTCCATACATCACAGAATAAACAACTCTCTTGGTTTGTTCTCTGTCAGATAATGTCACGTCCTTTACTGGCTTATTTAACCTGTTTATAACAAAAAAAATAATAATAAGCTAGAGACAGTTTATAAAATCAATGCACATGAAAAAGCCATTTAAGTCATTAACAAGAGGTCAGTAGGCCTTGCTGCTCACCTAAGGAAGTCCAATAGTCAATAAGGGTTCATTAATTACAGGTAGCCACATGTGAAATCGAAATCTGGAATGAAAGGAATATGGAACCATGGGACGTCAAACACATCCAGAGTAATTCTTATAAATGAGAGGTAATACAAATCTCTGAAAAAACTATTAAAACTGTTGCTACTTGGAATGTAAAGAAGAGAGTAAGACAATGTAACATATACATACCACTGAGATGCCAGTTCTAGGAAAATATCACCATTTTTAGATTTCTGAAATATCTTCAGTAGGCTTGGGTCATTTGATAAATGAGCCAAAATTCGTAATTCTATCTGCTGAAAATCTGAGAAAAAAAAGAAAAGCATTACTTTTTTCCTCATTTTAAATCTATGGAAGCAACATGAATGAACAACCTACAAAACTGTAAATTATTAAACTATGCCTATAAACATCATTTTGTCATTTTATACATGGTGTGCCACATAATGTGTGCACTATTGTATCTAAAAGTAATGAAGCAATTCCATCTCCAATGGAAATATTAGTTCCACAGAAACATTATGGGGTATCACGTGGTATACTGGCAAACTCCATTACAGGATGTTCTTGGTGGTTCTGACTATTACATTTTTCAGGTTACCTATTTCAATATCTTGTTCATATGATGTTAAAATTGTGGTAGGTTCTGTAAATAAGAATATTAAAAGCAATTTTGTCAGAATTCATTTACTACACAATAAACATAACTTTACTACCTGCTGCTAGAAATGACCAGCCCTCGTGACTAATGAAAGGATCTCTAGCATAAACTTCAATGTTGTTACTGTTTTCTTTGCCTTAAAAAAACAAAAACAAGCAAGATTTCAATATCCATATAATGAAAAATGGAACTACAATTGCCTAAAGTATATTTGGATACACATCTAAAAACTATACAAACCAAAGGAGAAAACCAAAATCAGTCAGAATTTTAGCAACAACTCATCTATTGGTAAACACATCCTTACAGTTGCCTCACCGTATTTGAAGTTTGAAATTTGAAATTTACTGATGCGTTTTCAGTGACATAATAATCAGAGAGCAAGTATTTAGCATAAAAAGAAAAGTCATTGCTAATCTTAAGTTTAAGATTTGAACTGATTTGGACCAGTGAGTACTGATGTACCTGTCTCTGACATTTATGATATTTACCTATGATAAAGTTATCCTGATAGTCAGTGATGGTTACAGGTGTTTTAGGGATGTTTTGTACATTGGGCTGGTAGGAGGACAACCGTCTTGTGGCAGCTGAAGTTTGGTCCCAGTGAGTGCTGATGTACCCGTCTCTGACCTTTATTATATTTACCTATGATAAAGTTATCCTGATAGTCAGTGATGGTTACTGGTGTTTTGGGGATGGCTTGTACATTGGGTTGGTAGGAGGATAACCGTCCTGTGGCAGCTGAAGTCTGGTCCCAGTGAGTGCTGATGTACCCATCTCTGACACATGACATCATACCATCTATATAGGTAGACTTCAACTTTTGTATCTAAGAATTAAATAAAATTTGATCTAACATTTACTTTGAGATGTGCCTTTCTTGGAGGTGTGACATTACCAAGTGTTTTCATATTTTTACAACATGCTTCGAGTGTTGATGTGACTATGAAAAGTAAATGTTCAAAAGGTTCATGTTGAGTTTTATTCACAATACCTATGATTTTCTAGACAAAAATGCAACAGAAATACTAACAACTGCACAGACTTAATCAAGAATGATTGTTTAACAATGACAAACATTCCAAGTCAACAATAAACTTCAAAACTGAATAACTTTTGGATGGACTGATTCTTCAATAAACTGCCATTTTTGGTTGTATAAGCAAACCAATGAAAGGATTTGAATCTGAAAATTATACAAATCGATATTTTTACAGGTGTATTAATGACAAAACCACTTTAAAAACATTATAATCAGTATATTAAAACCATGAAAACCTTTCACCAGTGTATTTATTTTATGAGAATACCAGTACCTGTCTGTGTTCTAACACAATGGATGGTAGGGGATGGAAATCCACCAACTGATGGAGAACAGATTCAGAAGTTGATGTCTGATGACCAACACTTGTCTTTGCTAACTTTGTTTTTTGTGGTAGTTTACTGGCTAAATTGAGCTCTTCAAATAATACCTGGATGTGATAAAGAAATTTTCCTTTTATGTTAGTTACTGCAAATCAAAGTCCTGAAAGCAAATGGTCAACAAGCAAATTCAGTGAATTAGGATCCCCTGCCAGCAGGTTCTTTTTTTATGATTTGCACTTATGATTAAAGGGCAATAACTCCCAGAAAAATGATAAATATTCCTATAAATGTGGATGCTTTGCGACCAAGTTTCGTGAAATAGTGCTTCATAGTTTTAAGAATTACTTCAGGGACAATTTTGTCTTGGCATTACATTATGAAAGCATTTTTTAATTTTGTCAAAATTTAACTCAAAAACCTGTCAACAGGGGTTGAAAATTTTTCCAGATGAGCTAAAGCCCAGGACTTTTTGATGCAGAAAATCAAAAGCCCTCAATTTTTTTATCAAGTCCAGCGATTGATTGACTGCAGAATAAAAGATGAAAGACACAAATATGCATCATTTCCATCTGCAGTTACAGGGTATTTTCCGCAGTATTTATAATACAGTAATACACTCATGGAAATTTGTCATTCCACAGCTATTTAAACAATCAGACATGCTTATCATATTTGGTATCTTTTATTTCTTGTGACACTCTTTTCTCGCCACTTGAGCCCGATGCAATCTGCTTGTTAGGTGTGTTTTTCAAGATTTTTCAAGACACCAGACGACAGTCGGAAATAAAATTCATTGGTTTTCTGAGTACTTGTAAAAGCCCAATAGGCTTTTCAGTGAATTTTTTGCCAAGTCCTGCTTGCCAATTTTTTAGTCCCGGGCTTCGGGCTTGAAGAATTTTCAACCCCTGGTCAACAATTTTTTTGGAGGAAATTTCGCAAAATGAATAAAGTATTAGTTTAAGACCATAGAGAAGCTAAATATCAAATCAGATTTTGGTTCCAGTCATGCATTTAAGAAAATTAAGCTGTTTTAGGTTTTTCAGTCAAAGGGTCATAACTCCCATGAAAATGAGCAAACCAACTTGTTTTAACAATATGCACACATGATTTTAATATCCCCCCCCTTTCGAAATAAATCAAAATTGACTTAACATGACAATATAATGTGTAGACTACAAATGAGATTTCATACAAAAATCAATCACCATAGTAACTGTATGAAGTAACTTACGTATAAATTATCATTTACCTGCCTAAGTTGTGCATGGCTGTTTAATAGAAATGAATGACCAACTGTTGAATGGGCTTTCTTCTCTAGCTTGATAATCTTCTTCTACAAGATACAAAAACATCAAACTTATATGACATTAAATTAGTTTAGTTGCTCTCAGTAAACAATAACTGAAATAACAAGTACCATCATGAAATACTAAAGATAATTTCCAATTTTACAATATGGAATGCCGAAATTTGAAAAAGCATAGAACAACTGTTATATTTACATACTGGGTTAACTTTTGATACTAATTTTATATAATATTTTTGGAATTTATTTCCATCAGTCAAGGCATGACTTTGAATCACTTAAAATGTGATGAACTATTTAACATAAGGACAAATCAGATTTCTAAAATACTAAAAGGGATCTCAATCTGAAATCAAATAAATTTCAAAATCAACGTACCATTTTACTTATCTGATTTAAACTGAATTCCTGTCACTTCATTCACTAACCTTCAGGACATCAGAAAATTTGACTAGTTCATCCGTATTTATTTTAATCTGTCTGAGCTCCATCACAGCCAGTAGAGATACAAGTCTGTTCTCTACATAATAAAACAACTGCCATAATTCTTTATTCTTTAACTCTTGATAAAGTTTCTCCATTAGTTTACTCAGTAGATACAGATCTGTCTTCAACATCTCTGTAGGTTGGACATCTACCACATCCTGTCAAAATTAATGATAGTTAAAAGTAAATAATACATGCAATGTATATTATTTGAATACTGTATTTGAATTTAAAACTTTTAAAAGAATTATTTTAAATTGACATTCAATTCCTTAAGGGTTATCAAGCGAGGAATCATTTTAAAACTAGCAAATCTAGCTAACTGCAAAATAAAGCAGTTCATATTATATTTCCAAGTTCTAAAATCAGGTTCATTACTCAATAAACTGAAAATATTGAAAGTCAATTCTTATATTTACAATATGTTAAAAATATATTTTGAAATAAAATGAGAATTTAAGTAAATGGACAACTGAAATTATTGATCAATAAAGTTTTTGTCTAAATAAGAAAATACAGCCATGGGTTTTATTTCTGATCAGTCTTTTCAGTTTACTAACTTATTGTTGCACATAAAATGAGTTTTATACATTGACTTTATCATGTTTATACCTTATACTGAAATCCAAAAACTGTTACTGCTTCATTGAATTCCATGGCATTTTTATCTGGGTCTAACAACCAGACAGCAACCATTGGATCCAGGACAGCACATTCTGTACTAACTGTATTTATATATAACAAAGATGTGTTAAATTATTAAAGGATTTACATGGAAACATCAATGTATTTCACAAAACTTTTGGAAGCAGATCCTTTGGGTAGTGTTGCAGTGTTTAACACATGTAATATCAGATCTTCCAAAACAAAATTATATTTTATATAGCTTGAGCATATCACATACACATAATGCATTGACAGTCGTACAAACTGGGTACTTAAAGAAAACTAATACTGTACTTATATATTTTATTGACAGAATATGTGGTTCTAAACCTTTACCAAAACAAAAATATCTCAAAATCAGTTCCCAGTAGTGGTTAGACTGATTGTTCTGGAAGGACAAGCTTCATATTTTGTCATCCATCAACAACTGTAATTGCTTAAAAATTTCAACAGGACATGTATAAAAGTCATTAGACACATCTCTCACAAAGAGAAAGGACATAAACCTCCAGCTATGTAAGTCAACTATATGCTTTAATTAAAAGTCATTCCTCTAGCTCATACAGATGTAGAATTGTTTTAATTTATTCCAGTTTGTACTCACCTTTTGATTGTTCCAAATTAAATATTTTTACTACAGTGTTTATCAAATCCTTGGCTTTGTAGCAGACTTTTCTGTTGCTACTGTATAACAAATTTTCCCAAAAACTCCTAAAATATATACAGAGATGCAGTTACTATGGTTATCAGGAGGAATGACAGAACTAGATAAAATCCTTCAATACAACCATCTAAATGAAACATGGCAAAATGTATGGTCAATCCTTGATATGAACCGCTTAAAACAGCTAAGTGGGTTGAGTTGGTTGGAGTTGCTTCAGAAAAAAGATTCTATCACTGTATCCAAAGACTTCAATAAGATGGTGGCCTATTTCTTTTTAGTCAAACACTGCTAAACATTTATTAATGAAAGTTAATGGTCCCTCACATGAGACATATATTGTTCAGCAAAACCATAAACCAACCAGCAAGCTGCTCAGTGGCCATCCACACACAAAAAAACAAACTCACTCTTCACCACAAACCAATAATACTTAGAACATAATCAACTTTCAAACATTTATCCAATTGTTCAATCAGCCAATCAAACTTCACATGTGACTGCGACTGGGAAAATGGGTCCAGTTGCGCTCTGACGTCAAACTGAGAAAATTGGACAGAAAGTTTGACGTCACCAAATTGTGCACCTTGCATTGAAATTTATGACGGAGTTCACGCAAACACAAATTTATCAAGAATCAAACGAGCGCATTTAAACTTGTGTTTCACGTGTATTTGTAATAAAATGTACATTTTCAAAATTATAATCAATCTATATTAATTTTATAGAATAAAATAATGAATACGCGCGCACGTTTTATTTAAAACGTTTGATTGACATGACTTATAAACAAGCTCGATTTGCCGTTTTCAGACGGTTCTTCAGCAATATGAGCATCACTGATATTGTTAGCTGGCACTATTGTCAACCTTTTTTAAAATTAATGAAATCAATTATGTTATGGTTATGTTTTTAAACACGACTTGACTGATTTGACGATGAATGAATCACGATTTCTCCGGCAAAATTGAACCGAGATGTAGCTAAAATACTGGTTTTAAATAAACCACGTTCTCAATTAAATTTTTATTGATACTTTATTAGGGGAATAGAAGTTTTATTAACGATTTAAATAGATCAAGGGAGATGGATTTCCCCTCAATCGAGTGGTAAACACGATATAGGCCTATTTACTAACAGCTTAGATAAAATGTCTTCTATTACGTCCGTACTGCAACGGTCAAAAATTAGACCTCCGATTGTATACATATGTACATGTTGTGTCCATGTGTAGTCATTTCATGGTGATGCCGGTTCACGTGGAAGTTTGCACATTGTCGACATAATGAATTATCAAACACATACTATATTTATTTATTTATTTATTTATTTATTTATTTATTTAATAAATGTGTTTAAAAAAGTTTTTACTTTGCTTCTGGATTGTGATTCGGAAATGGATAAGTATGTTTGTTTTTGATTTTAGCTTAATTTCACTTTAAGTACTGTGTTGTTGTTGTTGTTGTCAAATTTGAAATTGATTTACCTAAAGCTCTAAGAATCCTATTTAAGCGTGCTTAATATAGGCAGTGAACAAAATAAATGCTCCACTTTCTATAGATCTTCTCGCCGTTTTCTGTACATCTCTCCGTATTAGAAATAGATATAATTTAAATCAAGACATAACAAAATAATGTCTGGCCTACTCAACTTAAAAGATCCTTTAAATAATTTAATCACGGTTAAAGAAAGAAATGATTTTTAACCACATAAAAATGTTACTTTTCATGGATGGTATTTTTAAATCAGAGTCATTTGCTGGTCGCTTTTTTAAATCATAAAATTTTTTAAAAAATTAGAACTTTTTATAAGTATCATATTAGAAAGCCGAATGATATTAAATATGATAAAGATATATATATATATATATATATATATATATATATATATATATATATATATATATATATGCCTAGTTTCCTCTGGATAAGCTTGAGCCACTAAACATCTTAGTATGATTTAGTTTCTGACAAGAGCGGCCTGATATGATGAAATTCTGAAAATATAGAAGTGTGGACACAGGAATCTTGAGCCAGAAAGCCGTGAATAGCGACAGCACATGACTGGCATGAATGTGGCTGCATTGTATTCCGCAGTCAGGGTAATTGGGAAAAATAAAGTTTTAAGCTGAAGGCGTAAAATTTACATTTTCACTTATATTGAGACCGAAAGTCGGATGGTGGATAAAACTGGAGCACCCGGATAAACCCCTGAGCTCTAGTAAGCGAACAGACAAACCTTCTGACAGTTGGATTTGTACCAAGTAGGAGGCGCTGTGGTCCGTATTTGGGCTCTATACTACTCGGTTACCGAGGCCCGCGGGTAAGCTATGGGTGTAAGCTTACCGAGTTGCCGCCGTGTTGTTGATAATGTCAAATGATGTTACTATCTACGGTTACTTAGTTTAAAGTACAAATGAATGTGCAGCTTGCTTTCCATTGATATTTTTATCATATTATAAATTTTTGAATATTTCATTCAGAAAAGTAAAAAAAAATATAATGACATTTTGTCTACCTAACCATTTAATACCATTGTATATTAACATATTCTTTCCCTGCATTGTTTTAAGCAGATGAAGAATGTGACAGTTCCTTACCATAAAGGATACATTTAATTAAAACGCTTATACATCACACAGGTCCATGACCATGTTATGCTTTTTTCAAACGGTTAAATTGATCCGTGTATATGTCGCTAACTACATTATTAATTAGAAATGCCTCTTAAGAGCCAAATACCAAGCACCAAAAAAGTTAACGTTTTCCCATCACCTTCACCTTTCCGATATGATCTTGATCGCTCTGTAAGTGGGAGGTCGTTGGATCGAACCCCGACTGGGTCCGACCCAAAACTTGAAAGTGGGCAGTGACTGTTCTTTCGCCAAGCACTCGGCATTACGAAATGAAAGTCACGGTTCTTTCGGATGGGAACTTAAAAGAAACGAGGACCCGTGTCACGATAAAGAACCCTTCTATTATTATATTCTTTATTGCTTCATAATTGAGAGTACATTGATATAATTAAACATTATATAACATATAAATTAAGCATGTAAACATATTTACAAGACAACTGTGAGATAGTCACATTTAAACCATGTTATAAACGCAAAATATATACATATATGACTACAGTAATGCCATCAGCGCAACGCAAAGGCAACATTTTTGCACCTTCGCCTTTAGCTGGCGACCTATCGATATAAGTTACATATTCTTGACTGGGACGTTAAACGTCATTTCTCAACTCTCATTACCTTCACAGATTTATGAAAAATCAGGTTTTTTTTTAAAATACTACATTACATTATGTAGAAGAATGTAGTTTTTATACTAAGTCTTATTGCCGATATTGATGCAGAACATTTTTTCCGATTCTAATCGTTCAGCTAACATTTAGTATTTAATTTCATTCTACCTCTGCCTTTCTCTCTTATAATTTCCTCATTCTTTTACATTTTAAAGTTTTGAAAAATAAAGAATTCTGTTCTCGACAAACACTTTTAAACAGCACCATATATACACACAAAGCATCGCATAGCATAGCATGTTAAGATTGGGTATAAATACAGGACCTTTGACCTACAGTTAGGCGTAGTTAAATAAGAACATAAGTGTGTTTCAATTCTAATTGCTAAAGTTCATCATACTGTGTACATTGATTCTGTATATAGATGTCCTTTTAGAATGTATGGACCAAAAATGTTTAGAAATCGTATAGAAAATTCATTAATTATATAAGTATATTTTTATTCTCTGATGACCTTTGATCCCTGACACGTGACTTATTGATACATATAAATTGAATTCATTTTAAATTTTCTAAACTACTACAAGTCTTCATATGATTTATAAGAAATAACAAACAAATAAAAATCGGTTATCTCCAATATAGTAATGGTGGCAGAAAGTCGCAGTTTTTCATTTAAAAACCCATAGAATTCCAACCCTAATCTCTTGAGTATTTTTTGTATAATTTACGGTTTATAGACAAATTAATTGCAACTCCCTCCCTACATTAGATAGTGAACATATCTAAATCAAAATATTAGGTAATTTTTGTGTAAAAAATCAAAAAATTTGTATTTTTCCTCTTTCCATGTTAGCCAAGTGGAGTGGCACATTGGTATTTTACGGCGCTGTAATGTTAGCGTTACCATGGTAACGGATATACATTTTTAAGCATAAAAACAAATTTTATTATTGAAAAAAAACACATAAAATATTGACCTAGGGTAAGCTTTTCATTTTTTATTGCAAATGCATAAGAAATTGCTTTGAAATAAATATTCAGATCTTGTAAAATTGAAAATTTTCTGTAAATATTGTTATTTAGGAGATTTAGTCGAGTTTAAGACTTTTTCTGTAAAAAACACAGAATAGTAAATCCTGCATAACTTAAAGAATAATTGAGATATTTATCTCAAATTTTCAGGTTATGTTATTAAGTCTTGGTGCTTTCGAAAAATGCCAAAATCTGAAAATGCGATTTTTGCGCATCTGGACCCATTTTCCCAGTCATGGTCACACATTCATTAACCTGATCCACCTTTCAACCAATCAAACTTCTATGTTATCAACATACATTATAAGTCTCATACTTATACAGCCTCTGAAGTTTTTCTTCCTTGTATTCAAGTTGAAATATATACACTTTATTTGATTCCTTTGTTAATTTTGGCATTACAGCTATAGAAGAAACCTAAAATGTAAAACTTAATCACATTAACAATTCAATAATGCTTTATTTTAGACATTTCTAGTCTGATAATGCTTACTGTTCTATTTTTAGAATGTTTTACACATATATAAAGACTATCGGTATATCTTGACATGGTTTATTTTTGCAGAAACATGCTCTACCAATATGAAACCACCATGAAAATATATATATGATACAGTATGCAGAGACAGAAGTTTAATTATTTGTTAAAGCCTTATTTTTCAAACAAAATGATCAACAGCTGTAGATTTTAACCTAGTGTGTGGTATGTCCTAGCTCCTTTTTATTGGTGTTTATTGATTAGACCTGTTGTGAACAAAATTGACAGAATATACAAGCACTCTGAATGCCACCATCAACTAGCTCTAATACAAAACCATAACAGACTGAAATGAAACGCTTGCACAATTTAATCAAAACCACATAACGTGTAATTAGATTTGTTATAATAATGTTAAGGTTCCCAATATGTAAAACAGTATAAAGTTCTCATATTTTAAATCAAGTATCAGGTAAAGGGGCATGTAATCATGGTAATAATATATGACTTTTAACATGTTTGAAGATTGTAGATTCTAACTTTGTACCATGTAGAAGAGAAATTAATTTTAATATTTTACCTCCTCTGAAGAATAAAGCTTGGTGGAATTAATCTTTTTCTGAAAAATAACAGGGTACAACATGCAGTGAAATAAACTAAAAAAATTCATTTCAATAATACAGACAGAAAGAGAAAATAATCTATGTATCCAAAGGGAGACAATTCTTACTGTCATGTTGTATGTTAGATTAAGTTACACCTTGTTTTTAACACATACCGGTAATATATATTTCTGACTTATTATGTAAAAGGGAATTCTGACTTTGATAAATATTTAAAGAATGAATGATCTAAACCAATTTCAAAACCTTAATAATATTTCCGATTTAAATGACAATCTATAAATTAAGTCAGTCATAGAATGGTCATCTGACACTAGATTAAAGCACTTTTTTACAGTAATTAAATGTTTCATGGTGTTTAATACTGGACACTATTGTAAAAATAATACTTACTTTATTTGAAGGACCTGATGTCATTTCCCTTAACTGTGTTGAACCATCCTTGTATATAAGGGAGATAACTACTTCATCACATTTCAAGATGGAATCTGTCACATTATTCAACTCTTGTGAATTTAAACTACTAACATCTATTTGTGATAGTGACACTGATGTCATGTGTTTCTGTAATATTTATTTTTTAAATAAATAACAAAAATAATTGCAATTTTAATAATAAAATTTATGTATAAGTTTTTCAAAATGGAATGTGTTACCTATGAAATTCAGGTGCTTGTTTCCACAAGTGGGACATTTAAATCTCGCACAAACACACTTGCCTCCACATGCATTGCATTGTTCACTTTTTGAACTCAAAACTTTTATGTTAGCAAACTATTCTGATTTAGTCAACTGCTCATATAATGTCACAGCTGACAAATTTTCTATGAAATTTTGCAATGTTATGAGTTGTATCAAACAAAAATAAAACAGCGAATTAGGATCCCCTGCCAGCAGGTTCTTTTTTTGTGATTTGCACTTTATGATCAAAGAGCAATAACTGCCAGAAAAATTAGCAAATCAATTCTGGTTAACTCCTATTAGTGTTGCTTTGTACCAAGTTTCATAAAAATTGCTTTATAGTTTTAAAGAATTTGCACAGACAAGAATTTCAGATAGATGGATGGAAATTCATATTTAAGATCGCCCTTTCTTCAAAAGGTGGGGGGGGGGGGGGTTAACACAGTGGACAATGCAATACGTATATCATAATGCCATATAATATAATATGGGCAGGTACAATGTTTAACATTCCATCCCTTAAAATTTACATTCTTCACAGCATGGACCTTAAAGGACACAGAGCTACTGATCTCCATTCTATTGATGATCTCTAAATTTTAGCCTGTCAAGTTTAGTAACTACAATAGCAGTATCCCAATTTTCAACAGACATGACTGATATACTAATTAAACTGTTATCTATAGGGACATGGCATGTTGTTTCAACCCTCACCTACATAATCCACGCATCCCCATCAACACACAGAGCCAAAGTCACCATTCTACAGATCTAGACCTTGCGGTTAAAACCCACAATGAGTTACATAACTATCCTAGAATTACTGACATCAGTAAAAACAAGCAAATTCAGTGAATTAGGATACCTCGCCAGCAGATTCTTTTTTTTATGATTTGCACTGATGTTCAAAGGGCCATAACTCTGATGAATATGAGTAAACCAACTCAGGTTAATGATATGTGCATCTCCTATCTATGTTGATACTTTGCAATAAGTTTCGTAAAATAGTGCTTCTTAGTTTTGGATAATTAGCGCAAACAAGAATTTCAGACAGACGTAAGGAAGGATGGAAACTCAAATGTCATATCCCCCTCTTTCTTTGAAAGGTGGGGGATAATGACAGAACTTTCTGTAGATAGATAAACTATTTCATTACCCTATTTCATTACCCCAGCTAACTCTTCTGGTTCTATTTTTTTCTTCTTAAAGGGAATTTCAAAAGTCGAAGTATTGCTTTTCTTCTTTATTTTTCCATGACCATCTATTGTTGACTGTTTTAAAAGTCCTACAAAAACAAGTCCATTTACTTGTATTACAGAAATGAAATGATTTCTGTGGTATTTACCAGTAATACATTTGTATTTTAATTGAATTATATACAGTGATTTATGGTAATTTTTTCCAGATATTTCTCATCAACTATTTTTACATATTAAAAATCTGTGAACTCACCTGAGTTTTCTTTGTTGAAAAGTTGTCTGAAAATACATACAAACAAATTCATGTAATTACTAAAGCATCAGTCTGGAGATTTACTTAATTATCAGAAAAAATTAAATTGACTGATTTTTTGTTTACCGATCACAGTACCTTGCACTGCCTACCTGGGAATTCCATTCTGGACAGATCCTAGTGTGAAAGTTTGTAAGACTGCCAAAGGTCGGTGGTTTTTTACTCAGAACTCTGCTCCCCCCCATCATCCATGTATGTGAAAGAATCTTGACTAGGGTGTAAAACTCCCTTACTCCACTCTAAAACTAATATGTCAAATATCGTTAAGGATGAATATATTTTTTTAAATGCTGTGAAGAAAATCTGGACAATCAAGTTACCTGATCTTTTTATGATCATCAAGCCTTTCAGCAATAGAACACGACCTTGGTGTTTTTATGACACTAGTGGTGTTAAGTGGTGTTCCATCCTTTCTCTTCTGAACTTTATCTGTGACTTGTTTAGATTCATTCATTCTCTGTTTATCTGCATCTAACAGACCTGATTTTTCTGTTTTGTCTATAACTTTAAATGTCTCCATATTTACACTGTCAGTGATTTGCTTTGACATTGGAATTGGTACTGGTTTATCAACATTTTTAAATTCTTCTTGGTATCTCTTCTCTGGAAATTTGATAAAACTTTCTGTATTGGTGATGTTAGACTTTTCATTCATTGTAAGCCTGTCACTAGAACTAATACAATCTTGAGAGAAGAGACTTGGTGATCCAGGTAACAATGTAATACTGTTGTTGTTGACAGGAGATATATCAGAGTTTTCTCTTCTCTCTTGTGACTCATCCGATGTTTCTACTGAACACACAGAAGTCTTACTTTGTAAACTGTCCACACTATCAATTATTTCATGTGGAGTTGTTCTTGAGTACAAATTCTTTTGTGTCTCATTGTTATGGACAAACTTTATCTCTTCGTTACCAGTAGATTTCACAGCTGGAAATAATACTCGACAGGTTCCTAATTTTTTAGGTGTATCATATAATGGTGTTTGTAAATTGGATCTCTCTGGTGGTTGTTTATGGAAGTTAGGGGTTGACTGTCCAGGACCAAAATGATTCCTAGTTGTTGATGGTATTGAGCACACATCCAGTCTTTCAGAACTTGCTGTGTTTTGTTGTAGAATCTGTGGAGTTGATTGTACTGTGTTTAAGCCTGACCTTTCTGTGTTTTCTGCTGTTTGTGGTAGAGCCCTTTGGCTTGATGTCACAGACTGTATCCCTGGTCTGTCAGTTGTGTCACCAGTATTTTGTCTCTGAACACAAACTCCAAATTTTTCTGCATACATAGCTCTGTAATAATCTGATGCTCCTATCAATAAAAGAAAAATGTGTAGTTTTTAGTGTTCAAAATATATAACAAAGACAAAAGTTACAATATTTTGATATTTTAATTCCATTGTTTAAATTTCCAATTGCAATGAAACTTGTCAAACACTTACCAAGGATGATTGAAAACGAAAATACAAGTTTGAGCAGAAATAGAAATGAGAGTCAGTCCATACATAGTAACTTCTAGTCAGAACTGACTAAATTGTGATGAAATTGTAGGAAATCCTTCAATATAACTTTGATTTAAGAAATTTACTCGAAGAAAATACATTTGTTGCTTTTAACACAGATTTAACATAAAAAATAGAAATCTTAGAGGGTACATATGCATTAGTATGTAAAATGATGATTGAATTTTGAAAGAAAATTTGAAAATAATGTGCATGTATGGGATTTATTTTTGGAATTAAAAGAATTTGAACTGTCATCAAAATAATGTTAATACGGGTATATTACCACTCTTAGAATGGTCATATACAAAATTCAATGATAAATATAGAATACAGGACCACTGTCTTGGAAATCATAATATTGAGGGGAAAAAAACACAGAAATTTAGGTAAATATTTGACATAGCAGGTTTTACTATTAACTGGTTGTCAAAATACAGGTTTTATAAAATCTATACTACACAGATTGTGGTCAAAAGAAGTTTTATTATATGACTGGTACAGTAAAACCTTAATTAAGTGAGATGATTTGTTCAAGCTTTAAAATGGTTTAGCAATAAATATACTAAGGTAAACTTATAAACTTAAAATAGTTTTTTGAACTTTAACACACCATAGCAATAAGAGAGGTGGCAAAGTCAATGAGGGCTTAATGACAAGGTTTTACTGTACATGGTTGTTGGAAATTTAAATTAAAACAACTTGTTTATTTTACCTGGCAACTGAGATTTTGAACGCAGAATCTCCTCCTTTCTCTCCAGATATTTTCTGTGTAAGGCAGCCATTACAATCTGTGCATCATGAGATAGATGACAAAATTTATCCAACTGAGGAGGATTCTGAACTGGTTGCCACACAGGGCTCATTTCTACCTAAAAACAAATATATAAATATAAATACATTTGGTAATTGCAAATACAACTAGGAACATAGTAGAAGTAGAACAGAATACAAGCCAATGATAGAAAAAACCAAACAAGACAACTAAGGACAAACATGTACTCACCCTAACTTTGGACAAAAACAAAGGTAGAAATCCAGTGGTGTGGTTATGGTACTATTGGAGACCTTAACTTATTTTACAAGCTAGTTTCCAAAAGTGTATCAGTAGTGTGATAATTGTTGTTGCCAGTAACAATATTAGGATGCTAAGTGGGTGACTGTAGGATAAAGCTTATTCCATAAGTGGGACATTAGGGCAATGACCTTTTCCACAAAAATACCAGTACGGTGATGCTTTTTTTACAAGAGTGGCAGTATGTTATGTTGATGCTTGCTCCCATGCTGATGCTTGTTTCCACAAGTGGGACAGCAGAGTTATGCTTGTACATACTAGTGGGTCTGTTGAGTGATGCTTATTTTACAGTAGGGTGATGTTTATCTCAACAAGTGGGACAGTAGGGCGATGCTTGTTCCTACAAGTGGGACAGTTGGATGATGCTGATTTTACAGCAGGATGATGTTTATCTTGACAAAAAGGACAGTATCGTGGTGCTTGTTTTCACAAGTTGGACAGTAAGGGTGGTGTTTGCTACCGTAAGTGGGACAGAAAGGGTGATGCTTGTTCCACTTGTTCCCACAAGTGGGACAGTAGGCTAATGCTTGTTCCCACAACTGGGGCAGTAGGGTGATGCTTGTTCCCACAGCTGGGGGAGTAGGGTGATCCTTGTTCCCATAAGTGAGACAGTAGGGTGATGCTTGTTACCATAAGTGGGACTGTAAGGTGATGCTTGTTCCCAAAAGAGGGGCTGTAGGGTGGTGTTATTTACATTGAGTGGGACAGAAAGGGTGATGCTTTTTCCCAAAAGTGGGACTGTAGGGTGATGCTTGTTTCCACAAGTGGGACAGTAGGCTGATGCTTGTTCCCACAAGTTGGGCAGAGGGTGATGCTTGTTTTAAGAAATGGGACTGTAAGGTGTTACTTGTTCCCACATTTGGGACAGTAACATGATTCTTGTTCCCACAAGTGAGACAGTACCGTTATGCTTCTTCCCATAAGTGGGACTGTAAGGTGATGCTTGTTCCCACAAGTTGGGCTGTAGAGTGGTGTTAGATACTGTAAGTGAGAGAGTAAGGGTAATGCTTGTTCCCACAAGTGGGACAGTAGGCTGATGCTTGTTCCCATAAGTTGGGCAGTAGGCTGATTCTTGCTCCTCTAAGTGGGGCAGTAGGCTAATGCTTGTTTCCCCAAATGGGAAAGTAGACTGATGTTTGTTTCCACAAGTGGGGCAGTAAGGTGATGCTTGTTGCCACAAGTGGGGAAGTAGAATGGTGCTTGTTCCCACAAGTGGGGCAGTATTCCGCAGTAGGCTGATGCTTGTTCCCACAAGTAGGACAGTAGGCTGATGCATGTTTCCACAAGTGGGCAGTAGGCTGATGCTTGTTTCCACAAGTGGGCAGTAGGCTGATGCTTGTTCCCACAAGTGGGCAGTAGGCTGATGATTGTTCCCACAAGTGGGCAGTAGGCTGATGCTTGTTCCCACAAGTGGGCAGTAGGCTGATGCTTGTTTCCACAAGTGGGCAATAGGCTGATGCTTGTTTCCACAAGTGAACAGTAGGCTGATGCTTGTTTCCACAAGTGGGCAGTAGGCTGATGCTTGTTTCCACAAGTGGGCAGTAGGCTGGTGCTTATTTTCATTATGACCCTTATGGGGTGATGTTTATCTCAACAAGTTGGACAGTAGGTCAGTGTTTGATACCAAAGTTGGACAGTAAAAGTGATGCCGTCTCCATAGATGGCAGAACACAGTTCACAAATGGGACAGAATAGTGTTGGTTCCAACAATAATATCATTGTGTTGTCATAAATAGGACAGTAGGGCGGTGATGTTCATTGTGTGCCAAAAGTGGAGCAGTAGAGTGATGCTTGGCGCTAAAAATGGCCAGGGACTTCATGGTTCTTGTGTCACCTTAGACCTTGTTCTGTATTTTGACACAATTACCTTACCCTAGTGTGGATATAATTCGAGGATGATGGTGGATTAAGCCGAACAAAACAACTTATTTTGATTTTGACAAGATCTTGTGTACAGACGACATTACTCTCCCGTCTCCTTAGTTCCCTCACATTAAAGTGGCACACTTTTTAGGAGTTGCAACGCTTTTCTCAGTATTTTGTTCAACTAATATTACATTTATTTTAATAATTACGGACCCTCAATGTTACTTGTAAAATAAATCTAAATGTTGGGACCCGAAAATATACAAGTAACCCTGTTTCGATCAATCACTTCTGATTGTAAACATCCTCTCTTAAACCAGTGGTCCAATGACGTATTTACTATAACCACGCCACTTAACATTTACCGTGCAGTGTTTATGAAGTTGGTTCTCTGTGGATGGTTTGGTAATTGTCAGATGCATCTTGTTAAATACAAATAAACGATAACCCATATATAGAATCTATTTTTTATTCAGAACGAGTATAGTGCCAAGTGCGTCTTATCAAGTGCAACACCATTCCGGCGGCATTGTTTGTTTAAAACCAATCCTCGAATATCGTTTCCTTATGAATACTCTTTTTGTACTCGTGAAAGATAAGCTTTATATTAATTCGGCACGTAGAAAGTACATTCAAGGTAAAACATAAGCTTGGTGCTACTTCACACCGGACATACCGGATAACCCACCTACCTACCTAGCTACACCTACATGTCATTTCTACTTATCCTCACTGAGGTCAGCACAAGCCGATTTCTCCATTTAGAGCATCGCTTTCTTTCCTGCTTCGGCCCACGCTACTCCTAGTTCGTTCAGTTTATTCTCTTTAGTTCTTCGTCAGATGATCTTTAATTGTTGTCTGAGCCGGCTGCTCAAGGTGTCTTTTTAAGACATTATTATTTTGGTGCTGTGTGATCGTGGCATTTTAAAAACATGATCTAGCCATGATAGTCTTTTTGCAAATACCGTACGACACAGAGCTGACACGATTTTTTTCGCATGGTCACATGAATGAACGAATATACAATGGCAAAGAAATGTAATTCATATGCAGAATAAAAGAGATACTATATTGTTCAAATTTCACAATAAAACAGATTGCTTGTATACGCTACTATTACAAATAAACACATACACAGGTTACAAAAGTAGTGCGACAAACATGACATAAAACACATAGATGTACTCTTACAACTAAATCAAACATGCTGAAAGAGTAAAAGCACTAACACAAACTTCAATAGGACAACTACCTATGGAATTCATTTAAAACGGCGACAATATTTGAAATGGGAGAGAATGTGATAGTATGACGCCAACATCTAAGAGATCTAGCATTCAATGGTGTAACTTTGAAAACTACGTATCACGTTTGAAACAGTGTACATCATAGTAGTGTTCGATGTTTATAGAAATGTATGCCTGTAAAACAACCGGCGTCACCATCAACAAGATCTAGAATTCAATGTATCGGCGTCACTACCGAGGCAACCAAGTGCTCAGTTTTATATCGGCATCAACATCGAGAAGATCCTGTATTCAGTGTTGTAGTAAAGTCACCATCGAGAAGACCATCACCATCAGAGTTGAATCGATGTCATGGTCCAGAAGATTCAGTGTTTAGTGTTGTAGTAGTCACCACTGAGAAGACCATGTAATCAGTGTTGTATCGGCGTCACCACCGAGAAGATTCAGTGCTCAATGTTGTAAATAGAGTCACCATCGAGAAGAGCATGTGCTCAGTGTTGTTCCGGCGTCAACATCTAGAAGATATACTATTGCTCAGTTGTATTGGCGACACTATCGAGGACTCCCAGGGCTCGATGTTGTATCGGCGTCACTATCTAGAAGTCTCAGTGCTCAGAGTTGTATCGACGCCATTATCGAGAAGTCCCAGTGGTCAGTGTTGTATCGACGCCACTATCGAGAAGTCTCAGTGCTCAGAGTTGTATCGACGCCAATATCGAGAAGTCCCAGGGTATACCAATGATCAGTATTGTATAATTCTTGTTTGCCTTATCTCTGAGACATGTTTTATTTTGGTCACACGGAGTTAGAGATAAGAGAGTACTGTGAGCTTTAAGTAATGTGAACCCGGTAGTTTTCGTTCATGTTTGTATACAGTACAGAATGGATATGTTTACAAAGTCAGCATGCTGTTTATGTTTTGTAGTATTGGTGAACGTAGGTATATAATGCATTAAAATAATATGTTGCCTGAAAAACATGTATACTTAGCGACAACTATTGCATCTAACACGAAGAGTATAACAAACAAATGTAACAACAAAATAAAACAATATCAACACAATTATTAATTCATCTGAATTTACTTTTAAAGTTCACACACTAGTTTCTTTGGTCAAAGTAAGAACTCTAAATGAAATTATAACGAGGTGAATGATTGTGAATTACATCAAATTATCAACCATAGTTCGTGTACTGCGTCTTAAGATAAGAACGTCCCAAATTCTTAGTGGTCCATGTTTATATTTTGTTGCTGAATATCTATATGTGAAGTGTTCAGAGAACGCGTCACAACAAACTAACAATACGACGAAATAAAAATAAAATCATTTAGAGACCAACATCACATATTCAATTCACCTGTAGTAATAAAGCTAAATATGCACTATTTCAAGTTAACCGGATTGAAATTACTAAAATATCAATAACTTATATTTGACGTCCCATAGTTCCATGTTCCTTTCACACAATTTTGATTACACACGTGGCGGGTGTAGCTAGCTAAACAGGAGGTGCTTACCGGCCTCACTTCCCTGGTGGAAGTTCAAGTTTCTAACTTAACTTGTCAGTTAAATTAAGTTTTTACTTTGCTTCTGGATTGTGATTCGGACATGGATTATTATGTTGTTTTTTATTATAATACATAATTTTTATATACTTAGAAGATTCAGTTTCGATATTATGACGGTCAGCCAAAGTGATTTGGTTTAAGTTATAATATGAAATAATAATAACACTAACAACCTACCCTAGACTACCCATAGAGAAGGGGGGAAATAAAACGTTCTATTGAATACTTGAATTCAAAAAATGACAATCGGTGTGTTTTTTTCAGGTTGCGGCTACGTTTGGGTCGAAAGAGAACAATAACTATGTAGATGACACTACGGAGTATGACGTCACGACGATCAAACCCATAACTCACCGGTTAGCCGGACATGGTAGTTATCCTACTCTGTATACGTTCCAGGCCTTCAGTAAGATCTACACATTACGACTTACAGAGACATCACATGTTATATCTAACTACGGTAGTCACGGTCTGTCTGTACGGATTATAGATGACACGGGAACTAAAGACCTCATGTTGGACTTTGAAAAGGTAAGAATAGATATGAAAAGAAAACTGAAATAATGTAACATCTAGTCAGTCATCGTTTGGTTTTCTTCTTTCGTTTGTTTTGTGTTTCAAGTTCTTTGTTGTGTTGGCTATTGCCAAGCATCAGTTTTAGCTACAAATTGCGAACTAAAAAGTCTTGAACATTTGATGTCGTTATAAAATCATCCCTAGATCAAGATACTAGTAGTTGTACTGTGATGTCTTCAATATATTCTCAAGTGATTCAGATCAAGAAATTTACAAACTAAATATTTCCTTTTTATTTTCAGGAAGATATAAAGTTTTTCCAGGATGAAGATAACAATGGCGCGTTTGCCATCAAGTTGATCGGTGACAATCATTTAGGACAGTATGCTTTTGTAAGTTATTTTATCAGAATTTTTATCTGGTTTATTGTTTTTGATTTATAATAATTTGATTTATTAAAGACTTTTGGTAACTTCCTGTATTAAAATGTTATTATTTATATTATTTACTTATTTCTTTATGTTTTCTTAGCAAAAGTGGTTAAACTCGGAAACTACACTTACAGACATGCCATGTGTAATGGTCATAGAACTGGTTGATACTGCACTTTATTTTGCGATAGTTTTATAAAAGAAAATCCAAATGCAAAGTAAAAGCTTTGAAACTGGCGAACTAGGTTAACAATTTCCGTCCGAAAGAAATTCTGTAGTTGTCCTTAAAAACTAATAATAAAAAGGTAAGGTAAACCACTTTCTAGGCACGTTAAGTGTAAATAATCGGAAAGAATGGCATTGATATTTTATCGAACAAGTGAAAAACATTTATAATTTGTAACATCACGGAATTTAAATATTGATGTTCATTCTTTTATTAGGAAGGAATATTGAGTTCAGTTGACTATGACATCATCATAGAACCTCTTCAACAGAATACTCGTAGAAGGGAAGCAAACTTACCATTACAACATGCTGTATACAGAAGATGGCGAAATAAAGGCGGGATTGATCAGGGTAAGTTGTTATTAAATGCTGGAATTAGCCGCATAGCCACATATTAACTTGTTATGTGAATAATCAAATCTTTTGTACAGAATTGGAAGTCCTCAGACTTCATGGTCGAAGGTATCTATACAACCCTAAGTTTAGTTGCTTGTTTCCTTGCACACTGACTAATCCGTTTTATGAGCGACGTTATCATATACAAGTTCAGGAGAATACCACATCGGGAAGGATAATCATCGCCCGATTTGCATGGCACGTGTAGCGAGTCACCAAGTTAGCAAAGCATTTTTACTATTAACAAACAAATATAATACTCTTTACCATTGGGTATTTATTCAGTTTAAATGAAGCTTGGTATGAAAGAACAAAATATCTACTACAACCATGTGACTAATAGAACGAGTGTTATTTCTAGATCCACACAGAAAGAGAGATGGCGGAGTAGGTTATATGTATAACAGTTTTAATGCCGAATCTTTTAAAGGAGGATTTTCACCAGGATCGTTAACTGGTGGACAAGAATCGCCATTTTATAACTCACCTCAACAGTCTTCGTTTATACAACCCCAAACAATGGTTGAAGATATATACAGACATTTAGCCAAGATGGCGTCGTACAGAACACAAACGCAGATGACAGGACCATTGTCTGTCCACGTGGAAATGTTAGCATGGACAGATCTATCATTTGTACGGTCCTTCAGATCAATTCTAGGGAGAGACGATGTAGAAATAGATATACTGAAATATATAGCAACTGTCGCCAACGCTGTAAGTACTGTCAAGTTTTTTTTTTTAAATTTTCGACGTTTCACATATAAGACGAAAAATGAAAGTTTAAAAAGATAATACCCTTAATATAATGAAAAATGTAAGACTCGCCAAGATTATACTGATATGAAAGTTCCTTGCACAAGTAGATAATTATAATTATAACGTTAACAAAACATATCCGGTATATTTTTATTTCTACTTCATTTGGAAAAATAATAAATTGTGAGATGATATTCGATGATGATATCCAATGATACAATAACCAAACCACTGGACATACAATGAATTTCATAATCGGCGGGTTAAATATGAGTTTCTGTTTTCTTGCCTCTTTTACACATATCTATTGTTTCATATTCTTTGTTGCTTTTTTCTATTTGTAACCATTATCTACATAAATACGCTGTACGATAGTCGTTTACACGGCAAATGAACAGAGGCAGTTGATGTATGACATTACATTCCAGATGATCGAATGTAATGATACGATTCAGCCGACTTTGTGTGATCTTCTGATATTCGAACCTATCATTTGATGTTTGGTTGTGAATATTTTTCAGAACCTTATATATTTATTGCAGGCTAATTTAAGATATAAGAAAGGTATAATAGACCCGTCTCTGAACGTGTCTGTAGTACTCAGTGGAGCGGTCATTTGTAAGGTAGGTAGTGATTATAAATTGGATCTGTTACTCTAGTCTAATAAACAACGTGGTTGGGGATACAAGAACATTAGGAGTGGTTAGAAACTGTTTAAATAACTTCATCAATCAATTTATTATTTGACGTAACCGACGATAATGTATGTTAAATGTTTTCAATTGAAACTGTTTCGATTGGTATAAAAGGAAAGAGAAAACAAGTTCTGAAAATTACATATTATACCAGTTTCGATTTTACAGCATTTGGCAGCCGTTTCGAAAAATACAATTCCTCATCAGTCGTGCTTGGACCAAAATTGAGCAACCAAAATTTTTCTTCCAAGATGTTGAAAAGATGCCCAAATTACCAAAATATATTTTACCAAATTAAGCTAAGGAAATACTTTGCACGAGGAAGCATAGCTTAGTTTTTGAGGAATTTAAGGTTTTAACTAACAGCAAATTATGACAATAGAATATTTCTGACAGTAGTACACAATTATGAAAATAAGTCTAGCAGACTGTGTCAAACATGTCTATCAAAATCTCTATAATCTCCTTTTTTGTTAGTTAAAATGTCTTTCAATGGGACATCGTTCAGAATTTTAACGACACAGTCGTTTATCTATATGTAAAAAATAAACAGTAGTTCACTTTTCATACTGATAAAGCAGCAAATAATATCTAATCAAGCATCATACGACATCACCGGATTTTTGTTGATCGTTAATTGAATATGTGCTGGAATGTATGTTTTTATAAAATAAAAGTTTCGTAACCGTAAAAGGACATAATTATGCCATGGATATTTCTCAATGTCTCACGATATTTTGTTTGCAGCAAATTCTAGAAGTTCAAAATCCTTCAAGACCAAGAGCCAACCGTAGATTTACTTTTTTACATTTACATTTTACTTACCAAAGAAGAAAATCTTTCACTAATGTCGTTGACAGAAAAGTTCAAATTAGGATTATTCTTTTATTCCGTTATGTGTTTATTTTTCGTGATAATCAGTTTTTATTTTGTTTTAAGGATTGTTTTGAACATGTTTGATTTGTCGTTTGGTTAACATAATTTTGTAAATACTCATACTTTGATAAAAGTTTTGTTTTAACTAAAAATGATGAAGAGTGTATGTTTTCGTGTTTTCACCTTTTATCTTGTCTGATTTTGCTATTACAGACATTTAACTGTAGTGAATTTACAGAAGGAATAAAAGTAAAGAACACAGTTGATAACTATGCTGCACTTGATAAGTTTGCTGAAACTTTACAGAGAGCTTATAACGAGTCAAGATTTATATTTAAATATGATTACGCTGCTGCATTTACAAGGTAAGAAGATAAATAATAATAATAATAATGAACGCTCTGAAAAATACCAACAACGTAGGACAGTTAGGTATATAAGGACCACTATGTCTGTCTGTCTCAATATTGTGTCCTCTTCGCAACTTCCACGCCTATGTGTAGTTTATTTCTAAGTCTAAATAAGGTATAAACAATATATTCCTGAATAAAATGCACTTTATTAACAGGTAAGAATGAATAAATAACATTATTAGAGGTCATACTAAATGAAATGAACTGAATGGAAATAGTAATAGAAAATGAGGTATACCATCACAGTGAGGTTATCATAACAACACCAAAAACAATAATGTCATCAAGGTAGGAAACGTAATTTAAAACTAGTAGTTTCTGAAAAATGATGGACTAAAATGACAGCTAAATGCAAATATAAGAATTATTTTGAAACAAACAAAAAGATCGGTTTTTTTCTGGGAGAATACTGAAATTGCAACAGACAGTGATTAAACATTTAAACGACAGGAATATTTAAAAAATGAATTTCATGGGACAAAGTAAAATTGCTATATTGAAGAATTAGCTTGCCTTTCTTTAATAAACTTGAAGTTATTCATTTTTCAGACCATACACTTATTTTCTTACTGTACACATAATATTTATACATATTCGTTATTGCAGACTTGACATTACTGATACAAAAGGAACACCGATTGGTAAGAACAAATATATCTATGTCGTCCTTAATGTTATTTGTAACACGTTATTTAAGGAAATAAGTAACTCCAATTTTGTGAAGACTGAAAAATTGTAACAAAGGTTACGACCTCTGTTTGTAATATCAAAGAACAGAACACACTTGAGAGCATTGGTTGATATAAAGATGACAATCGAGTGATAGATATACATCGACAATATTGACATTTTTTTGACTATCGCTTTGCATATCAAAATAACATCTTATTTATTTGGGTACAAACTGTGCACCATTGCTTGCTGATTTGTTTCTTTATTCTTACGAAGCAGAATTTATGCAGAAACTTGTTAAATCTGGAGAGAAAACTGTCGCCAAATCATTCAACTCAACATACAGATATATAGACGACGTTCTGTCTCTTAATAATCCTAAATTTGGAGACTATGTAAATGGCATCTATCCTAGTGAGCTTCAAATAAAAGACACGACTGATTCCTCAAGTTCTGCTTCATATTTAGACGTATACCTGAATTATGACGCGCAGGAAAGGCTACATTTGAAACTTTATGACAAACCGTGATGACTTCAATTTTTCTATTATCAACTTTCTTTTTTTATGCAGCAGTATACCTGCTTCTCCTGCTTATGGTGTCTTTGTTTCCCAATTAATACGCTATGGTAGAGCTTGTTCCCACTACGGGGACTTTGTACAACGAAGTAGGCTGCTTGCAAATAAATTGTTGACTCAGGGATATTGCAAGCCTAGGCTTATCAAGGTCCTCAAAAAGTTTTATGGCCGTCATCACAGTATTGTTGATAAGTTTGATGTCTCTGTGTCCAGGATTGCCTTGGATATATTTGACGTCTCATAGTTCCATGTTCCTTTCACACAATTTTGATTACACACGTGGCGGGTGTAGCTAGCTAAACAGGAGGTGCTTACCCTTCCGGAGCACCCGGCCTCACTTCCCTGGTGGAAGTTCGCGTGTCTAACCTAACTTGTCAGTTCCAAAGTTTTTACTTTGCTTCTGGATTGTGATTCGGAAATGGATTAGTATGTTTGTTTTTGATTACCCAAACACATTTATTAATTTACAATTTTGTCGCTTCTTTCAATAAAAATGATTTACCTTTTTGTGCCATAGGAGTTTCCTTTACCGATAAAATATGTTCACTTGAAGATGGTAAATCATCCTCAGTTATAGAAGATCAAGGTGGCTATAGCTCTGTTGGAACACTAGTACACGAACTTGGTCACACGTAAGTCACCAGTTTGTTTGAAATGGTACATGTGCATGCACTTGTTAGCTCTGCAGATGGCAATTTAGTGTTAATTAGTAATGAACTCAACTCCTAGTATTATTCTAGATTGGAAATGCATATTATACAAGCACGGCACTAGACGGTCGTTTCGGAATACAATTCCACATTGGTAGTGCTTGGACCAAAATTATGAAACCAAAATTATTTTGAAGATGTTGAAAAGCTACCCAAAGGACCAAAATATATTTTACCAAATTAAGCTAAGGAAAAACTTTGCATGAGGGAGTATACCTTAGTTTTTGAGAAAATTCAAATTTTAACTTGCAGGAAATTTAGACAATTATAGTATATTTCTGACAATAATACGAAATTATTGCCAACTGAGTTTGTGATATCCTCGGGGCACCAGCAACCAGCAGAAATATCGGCTCAGGGGTTTAAATTGCATATTATACCAGTTTTATATTTACAGCACTAGACGGGCGTTTCGGGATACAATTCAGTAGTGCTTGTACGAAAATTATGAAACCAAAGTTATTTTGAAGATGTTGAAAAGCTACCCAAAGGACCAAAATATATTTTACCAAATTAAGCTAAGGAAATACTTTGCATGAGGGAGTATACCTTAGTTTTTGAGAAATTTCAAATTTTAACTTGCAGGAAATTTAGACAATTATAGTATATTTCTGACAATAATATGAAATTATTGCCTGCTGAGTTTGTGATATCCTCGGGGCACCAGCCACCATCAGAGATATCGGCTCAGGGGTTTAAATTACATATTATACCAGTGTTATATTTACAGCACTAACCGACCGTTTCGGGATACAATACATGGAAAATTATACAAATATTTTATTGCCATAAAATAACTATAGAATTATGATTAAAAATTGAAACTTTACAACCTAATGTAATATTTCCGAATGCCTATGTGACTTATGTGAATTATCAAAATACACATGATAAAAAACGACAGCATTGCATTCAATGAATCGCCGACTTTATACCGATATTCACTTTTTATTCAGTTTAGGTAGTGACCATGATGGATGGTTTCGTAGTGTTAACTGTAGAGCTTCTGATGGATTTATTATGTCTGCGTTGTCACCTCTAACAAAGAATGGCTTCTACTTTTCCACGTGTTCTGTTGAATCAATGAAGAAAAATCTGGTGTAAGTAAATAATGAAAGGCCTTCATTTACAAAATGAGTGGTAACAATTAGACTTACTTCTTGAAAAAATGTTCTATAACAATATTGTATCGTTCCATTCAACTATAATATTTTTCTGTAAGTATTGATGATCAATCGTAGTTGCCATTGAAATTAAAAGTCGGAGAGAAGAGTGGAATGAAGGTATTTAAGGCCCTAGCACAAATTGTTTGCAAGTGTACTGAAAAACTCATAGTAAGATTTATCCAAATGTCATTTGAAGCACTGACATTCGTAATTTAGAGCGTTAGACCACACATCCATCAAGGGCCAAGGGATTGAAAAATATAACAGTGATTCAAAGATTTGTTTAACGAGTGGTTTCTAGTATTTTGTTAATATTTCCTTCTAGCCAGTCAATGAAACTCCTTCAATGAAAACTCTACCATATTATGCATTCATCATTAGTGTATGTCTTTAAACGTTTTGAATTAGTGTAAACGTTTTTTCTCTATTCTTAGAAAGACCACAGCTAGTTGTGTGTACAACAGTCCATCAATAAATCACCTATACACATCATTAGTGACTGAGTTACCAGGACAGTTATATAATGCCACAGAACAATGTAGACAAATATACGGAACACATTTCTGCTTGGTAATTATTTGTAGATAATCAAAAACAAACATACTTATCCATGTCAGAATCATAATCCAGAAGCAAAGCAACAATACTGTGATGACGGACATAAAACTTTTTGAGGGTCTTGATAAGCCTAGGCTTGCAATATCTCTGATTTAACAATTTACAAGTATTTGTAACCAGCCTGCTTCATTGTACAAAGTCCCTGTAGTGGGAACAAGCTCTACCATAGATGATTAATTGGGAAACAAATACACCGTAAGTAGGAGAAGCAGGTATATTGCTGCAAGAAAAGGAAAGTTGACAATAGCAAAATTAAAGTCATCACGTTTGTCATACAGTTTCAAATGAAGCCTTTCATAGATAAATGATACGTCGATAGAATGTTATAGGTGATCAGTAGGATCATTGGTTGTGAAATAATTTGAATGGTTTAGTCTTCCAATAGACCTATAATCATATCACTGGGCATTAACTCTAGTGTCAGTCCAAAGTCCGGAATTCCTAAACATAAGTTTTTCTTTTCTTGTTTTGTCCTATATTTTTATCTGTTATTGGTTGCATTGACTATTACCAATTAAACGATTTCAGTCACAATTTCTTTTTTCTATTCAATCATACCAACGATACTAGTTCCTGGTTTTTCTGTAAAATTCACTTTAGTTTATTGTTTATTGATTTCATGATAACTAAAAAAACATCTACAATCAAACCAGCGATGGTTTTTACAATAAGTTGTGACCCATTAATCATTTCTAACATTGTCTTACTTGGATATTGTCATCAAATCATCGATATTAAGGATTTTTATTTATCTGTTTGTAGTTAACGCATATTTTGATTTTGTAACGAATTGTATTTTTATCAACAGAGTATCGGTACAACGCTTGAAGATATTTGTTATAAAATGTTTTGTTGGGATCCAGTTTTACCTAATGTTTGCTCTACCAAGTCGCCGGCTGCTCTTGGAACTACATGTGGTCCTGGAAAGGTAATGTTGATACGGAACAAACGTAAAAATGAATGGTGTTAATTGAAGACTATCTTCATGTACATTATTATTGGACATTGTTCTCTGTATAAAATGGTTCTTTGGTTTATGCGACGTTTTTAATATCTGCAACATTATGTGTAAACTGTCTGCTATTTTCAAAAATAATGCACTTTACTTGCTAACTTGAAAATGAAATTGATTGATTGGAAGATTTAATAAATCAACTAACTTCTTTCAATCGAATACGCGCAGCAGATCGACGTATGATATAGTACAACAGACGTGATTGATCACCTATAATATTGAACCATGGATAATAATGTTTCTTTATGTTCACTTACATTACTGTATCTTTTGTTCTTACAGTGGTGCATTGGTGGAGAGTGTGTTTACGATCCTAATGCTCCGTGATGAATCGGTTGTTTCGTCGTATTTTTTAAATAAAGCTAACTTATTGATTTTCTACAAATTTTAATGTATTTTCATTTATTTCCCTCAACAGATCAAAAACAAACATACTACTCCATGTCCGAATCACGATTAAGAAGCAAAGTGAAAACTTTGAAACTGACAAGTAAGGTTACACACGTGAACTTGGTGCGGCCGGATGCTCCGGAAGCTTAATGGTAAGCACCTCCTGTTTAGCTAGCTACACCCGCCACGTTTGAATCAAAATTAAGTGAAAGAAACATGGAAAAATGGGATGTCAAATGTATCCAAGGCAATCCTGGACACAGATACATAAAACTGAACAATACTGTGATGACGGCCATAAAACTTTTTAGAGCCCTGGTAAGCCTAGGCTTACAATATCTCTGGACAACAATTTATTTGTAAGCAGCTTGCTTCGTTGTATAAAGCTCCCGTAATGAAAACAAGCTCTACCATAGTGCATTAATTGGGAAACAAATACACCATAGGCAGAAGAAGCAGGTATATTGCTGCACAGAAAAAAGCAAAGTTAGCAATATTAAAATTGAAGTCATCACGTTTGTCATACAGTTTCAAATGTAGCCTTTCATGTGCATAATAATTGAGGTATAAGTCTAAATATGAAGTACAACTTGAGGAATCAGTCGTATCTGATAGATGGCATTCGTGAACAGACCCCGAATTTAGAGTTATTAAGAGACAGGACGTCATCTATATATATGTATATGGAGTTGAATAATTTGGCGATAATTTTCTCCCATATACCTATATACATTTTATTGAAACAGTTTTTATTGCATCGTGCTTATTATTTCAATTATGACCGTCATCACAATATTGTTGACAAATATGGTGTCTATCCAAAATTACCATGGCTATATTTGACGTTTCATTATCAATTTCGGTTTTGCACGTGGTGGGTGTTGCAAGCAAGGTAGGATGTATTTACCTTTCTGGAAAATTCGTCCTCAACTCACTGGTGGAAGTTGAAGTGCTAAACTAAAATTTCTAGTTTTCAAAAAGTTTGCATTGTTTTTAGATCGTGTTTTGGACATGTGTTTAAGAGAGGAAAGGAAATGGTATGTGTTTATACTGCTATCAGAGGAAATTAAAATACCCCCACACTTTTTAAAACTAAAGGTGCATTAATACGCACAAACTCATATAAAAGATTAATCATTACAACGACACTACAAATGTCTGAGATTTATACCGTTTCCTTTGGAAACACATTTTTTTAAATTTGATTATGTGGTAAAAGAGTATCAACAAAATAATCTACGACCAACATATTGGACACATTCATTTATGTGGGCCTTGCTACAGTAGCCTTTTAATAATTTACTTCAAAGTTGATTGGATTAGAATGGTATGTTTTATATTATAAACATGATATGGGGTACTTATGTTCCATGTGTCATATCCTCTATGTAAAACGTCTCCGTTCCACCGTGTATTTATTTTTTACTGTGATTTCCGTCTTATTTCCGCATTGAAACAAACTCTTAATAAAATTAATATTTATAATTTATATATTTATAAAGTTGTAGTTTGAACTGTTTCGTGTTTACAACGCTCGTTATGAATCTAGAAAACGTGTAAATACATTTAATATATACCAGGTAAGACTTGCATGTCTAAATAACAAATAATTCACAATACAAGATGCAAAAGGGTAATATTGATCATCTAGATATACAAAATATACTACCGTATATAGAATTTTGAATATGTATACATTTGTAATGTAAAATCAGACATATTGAGACTGCAAAATATGTTTCACTTTATTTCATGTACAATGTATTCAATAAAAACCAATAAAACATTCAATTGTGAGGGAACTTCGTAATCACGTATGGTTGATAAAATGCAGAAGAGCACGCTTTTTAAAGAGCTCTAGCTGAGACACAGTGTCTGAATTGTCGTTTAGATAGGTAGTATTTTATAAGAAAGAATAAAATTAGTTTCTCGAAGTAACATTTGATATATCCCTTAGTTGTTTTGTTTTACGTCTTCTTGATAACTGTAAGACAGTTTGAAATTTAAACTCACCATTTCTATAAATGTAGAAAAATTGCAATCGGCACAACTGAAAAACCAATGACACTTAGAAATCAAAATAATATTTTTACTCAATGTCCTTCAATCTAAGTTAAATCTGTGTTTCAGTTTTTATAGATTCATACTTTGTGGTTTCAAAACTCTTACATAATATAAGCAAGAATGTATACGAACGATACAAAAATTATTTTATAAGGAGGAACTAGAATGTTCTAGAATTACAAATCATACCAGTTTTAATTCTACAGCACTATACGGTCGTTTCGGAATATAAGTCCTCATCAGTAGTGCTTGGACAAACATTGAGAAATCATAATGTTTTTAAAGATGTTGAAAAGATGCACAAAGGATCTAAATTTATTTTACAAATTGAGCTAAGGAAATACGAGGGAGTATACTTTAGTTTTTGAGGAATTTAAAATTTTAAGTAGCAGCAAATTTAGACAAAAGTATATTTCTGACAATAATACACAGTTATTGTCAACTGAGTTTGTGATATCATCGGGAAAACATCCACCAGCAGAGATACCGGCTCAGTGGTTTAAATTACATATTATACCAGTTTTATTGATACAGCACAAGAGTGTTATACTTAAGTCTGTACGTGGTGTATAAATGTTTGTGCTTTTGAAATCATCTATTGATTGTTTGTTCTCGATTAGGTTATGACAGATCTATGATCCACCATGAAACCATTGTTACTTCCTGTGATTTTGCTGCTATGTATCACGCCTGGAAATGCTCTCAGTTTTTATTACGGATCAGATGATCCGGATATGTATGCCGTTCTGGGTATCTACAGAGATGATCCACGGCGGATAATAAAACGACGATATCGGAAAATGGCTTTATTACTACACCCGGACAAAAATAGGGTAAGTCCACAATGACTTATAAAATAGGATTTCTTTAGATCCACGCCCTCTTTACCACCGACGAGTAAAAGTTAGTATTCATTTTTACAGAATTTAATATACAAATGAGCTAATGATGCGCGGTGCAAATAGACAGGAAACCACAAATATTCATTACTGACTTGATCGGCTAAGATCGATTTTAATTACATAAATATCCAATACACTGTGCACTAATGTTTATTCCAGTGACAACATTCTTTTTCACCAATATTGATAAGAGAGGTATATTGGAGTTGTTTTTAAGTTTTTCCCTTTGAGGGAATGACACAAATTTTGTCATTAGCCTGTTGGGTATATCATAATGTTGACAGTTCTAGATTTTTCTATTTTAGTGCGATGAAGAAGCTGCAAACAAATTTGTTTTGCTCCAAACAGCTTATGAAACTCTTGATAACCGAATGAAAAGAATTGAATACAATTTAAAAAATTCAAAGGCAGGGCGAAGTGGTCAGAAGTTTGAGTGGTACATACCGGAAGTATGCAATGATGATATATTAACAAAACAACAAAAAGAATACTGGTATGACGTGAATGTTCCGGTAACGGTTTTTGATGATATAGAAAGATGGATAGAATCAACATTATCACCAGAGTATATAACAGAATTCTTCTTCAGAATTATAATACCAATCAAACCATATTTACTCAGTAAGTGCTTGATACATAAAGTAACATATAGGTCATATAAAGCCTAATGTTTGTTTCTAGTTTCAGTTTTGATAATGTTATCTATTTCAATAACAACAGAAAATGGACCTTGGCTTACTTTGGTAACAACACTTTTCCCAATTCTAGTCCAAATATTTGTATCAACAAATATTTTAATTGGGTTACAGATGTTCAATATTTATTTTCATTACTTTTTCTCTTATGTTAGGTTACATTATTTATTAATTCTGAACATTTTTGTTTCCATCATGGAATCATGGTCTGGAATTAGAATAACATCTGCAGATGTTGGATCAATTAACGTTAATAAACATCTATTACAGATTGATGCCGTTGTGTTTATTTTACCAGAATTCAAGAGAAATTGAAAAGAATGTTATTTCGTGTTCAAAAATGGATTAATTATACCTAAATCTCAGATAACAAGAACCTCATCTGGATTATCTTAATTTATCCGTTTTCGCTTTGGGGTTGTAATTTGGACATAGATATGTATGTTTGTTTTAATGTTTAACCTGTTACAGGTGTACTAAAATGGGACTGGGATTTGATGTATTTGGGAGGAATATTGTTTTCATCTGCAACCTCACTAAGCAGGTATGTATACTGTATGTAATATTGTAGTTATTATATAGTGTATTAGTAATATTCCGTTACATAAAGCTTTTTTCATCGTTGAAAAAAATGAAAATACATGACACATATCTAAGAAGTACAAACGCAATTGGAATTGCCAAACAAACCTAATACGAAAACCCGTATGCTTGGCGTAGTCGAAAAGTCTGAAAAAATGTTTTTCCTCAGGATATCTTGGGGATGGAGTGCACTATAAAGCAGACATTCTATCAGCTCGTACTAAAGAAACCTTACAATATCAAACTAGTAGTGAAACGTATGGTGAACATGATTGGATTTTATCAGTCATCAATATTGTTGCTGATTTGTTTCTTTATTCTTATGAAGCAGAATTTATGCAGAACCTTGTTAAATCTGGAGAGAAATCTGTCGCCAAATCATTCAACTCAACATACAGATATATAGATGACGTTCTGTCTCTTAACAATCCTAAATTTGGAGACTATGTAAATGACATCTATCACAGTGGGCTTGAAATAAAAGACACGACTGATTCCTTATGTTGTGCTTCATATTTAGACTTATACCTGAATTATGACGCACAGGAAAGGCTACATTTGAAAATTTGTGACAAACGTGATGACTTCAATTTTTCTATTGTGAACTTTCCTTTTTTTGCAGCAATATACCTGCTTCTCCTGCTTATGGTGTATTTGTTTTCCAATTAATACGCTATGGTAGAGCTTGTTCCCACTACGGGGACTTTGTACAACAAATAGGCTGCTTGCAAATAAATTGTTGACTCAGGGATATTGCAAGCCTAGGTTTATCAAGGTCCTCAAAAAGTTTTATGGCCGTCATCACAGTATTGTTGATAAGTTTGATGTCTCTGTGTCCAGGATTGCCTTGGATATATTTGACGTCTCATAGTTCCATGTTCCTCTCACACAATTTTGATTACACACGTGGTGGGTGTAGCTAGCTAAACAGGAGGTGCTTACCCTTCCGGAGCACCCGGCCTCACTTCCCTGGTGGAAGTTCACGTGTCTAACCTAACTTTTCGGTTCCAACGTTTTTACTTTGCTTCTGGATTGTGATTCGGAAATGGATTAGTGTGTTTGTTTTTGATTATATGATTTAGTCAATTTTACTACTGTGTTGACATGTAATCTGTTCCGACAGGGCATTGCAGAAACAAACACGTGCTTCTGTGATGTATAAAAACTAAGGATACTCCCTCATGCAAAGTATTTCCTTAGCTAAATTTGGTCAAATAATTTTGGTTCTTTCGATTTTTTAAACCCCTTGATAAAATTTTGGTTTCATAATTTTGATCCAAACACTACTGATGAGGAATTGTATTCCGAAACGACCTAGTGTTGTAGAATCAATACTGGTATAATATGTTACTTTTTACTTGTACTTTTACTTGTTACAATTTTTGTGATATAATATTATTTCATATAATTTTTATTTATTACAGTAAAGGGTTTTACCACTTTATTGTGACATTGGTCCTGTGTTTTGTCTTTTCACCGCTGATGTTTGCTGTGTATTGTATATCAGCAGCATTACTAAAGGTAAGACTTAACCCTCATCATCTTGATGGCTCGTGGATATGTAATGTATAAGACCAATGTTCAAAATCACATTCATTCAAATTGCAAAACATTTTAAGACTGGTGGTGTAAATGTAGAGTACTGAATTTGGATAACCGTTAATGTGTACGTTTGGTGAGATAAAATAGATCTATAAAGATTTGTAACCAAAATTTGTAAATTTGTCAAATATCTATAGATTTGCAACACTGTTCGTTGCTACTTTTTTGTATTAAAGATTTCAGTGTTCGGCTAGATAAATATACCCCTCAACCTGAAGATGGTAAGCTTTTAGTAGATATATTGGTAAAACTAGACCCGACCAGAGCTGTCAGTCTATTTAAGCATTGTATATTACTTATAATTGTTTCAGATTTGCGTGCATACAGTCGTTGCTGTTGGAATTCTGGGATATGTTTGCAGACGTCACTCATCCAGACGACATACAATCTATACAGGAGAAATATTTTTATATTTTATTGCCGTTTTCTACCAGTATCACTTGATATTTTATTTGTTATTCAGTTTTGATTTTATTTATTGTGATATATACCAATATAAGTATAAAACTCACAAAGTCGATTTTATGTAGCTTATACGACATGACACACGCTTGGTTGGACTTTATGCAATTTACAATTCTGTTCAAACTCAGCAGAGGCCTTTGTTGTTATAACTTTAACATTATTTTGTAACCTCTGTTTAGTGCCGTGTGTTAAATCAGTCTGTCGTTTTATAAAATTATTGTTCACTTCCATATATCGCATGATTTCACGTAGAGTCGTGTGTATTTGTTATATAATCACTTTTAACTTTAAAAGATTTTACAACATCAATTATCTTTTATACATAAAATTTGACATCATCTGTAGAAGAATTGAGAATTGATAGAAGTATTCATTATTTGATTTTTTGCACTTCTGCTCAAACTTAAAACAACATATTCAAACATCAAAACCTTTTTAAAAAAATCTAAGCCAAAATAAATCGATTTTCACTAGAATTGCATCAATTTGACACCAGGCACCAATTAGACGTCGCAACATAATGAAAATAAGAACAAAGCAGGCCGAAAAAATATGTACCAAAGCATGAAACAACAAACGGAGAAATGTGAAAACAAACTAGATCAACACATATGCCACTCAGTTATAAAGTTCCGATTTATTGAGCTATATACAATAGCAAAAATTACTTTGTTTTGTGGTTTTAGTATTTCCGGTGGGTCCTACTATTCTACTACTATTTGCATCACAATACACAGATACTATGAGGAATACCAGACATAACTACAAAATTGTTCCCAGTTGGTTACTGTTGTATAGTAGACAGAGTCGCCACGATGGGACATATAAAACAACTAATCAGAGATTACAATGTATTATGTATTTTCTTGTCCTAGTCTTAGTCTTGTTTGGCTGTTTATATCATTTACATGCAATGTGTCGCGCACTGTCTCAGTAGTCTAAGTTGATAAGTACCTGCTTTAGTTACAAATATATTTTTTCTATTTTAAATATGTAAAAGAAACCAAATAAACTGAATAATTTATCAAATTTAAATCCCCTGTGTTATTGGAGTTATCCATTGGTTTACCTTACAGAATGTCGCCGCAGCATTAGCAAATCAAAAAAAAAAAAAAAAAAAAACCATTCTATGTCCAATTATCACAAGGTGAATTAGAGCTCAGTCATAAGTTTTTCTGTTACCTTCAGAATAAGCAATTTTATACCGTTAAAATTATGACGTAATCATTTATTGTAGTTGACTATATGATGATGATGATGATGATGAAATGATGATGTCGGTGGTGATGATGGTGATGGTGATGATTAAGTACACAGGTGTTGATAAACTAAGTGACATCTTCACAGCCTTTTCGACATCATCCATCCAGTATCAATTCTCTGAAAAAGTTCTTCTTTGTTTATTGCCATGACAACGATGCTTGACGTTTCGTCCGCGTCAATGTCGTCTGCTCTGTGCATTCTGTCCCTGACGTCATCGTCTACAAATTGAACGTCTCTGTTTTTCATATTAGCTGAAGCACTTCGGAACATTTTTGGCGATTGTTGAGCACAAAACGCAAGAGCTCTTAAATTCGCCATTTCATAATCTAGCCTAGCTCTACCTTTAATTTTCTCTCTTTTTGACGGATTTTTCGGAAGACTTCTCGATTTCATGTGACGACGCCTATTACTAGATAGAAATGTATCTTCTTTACCAGAAGGTAAGATCACTGGTAATCCGTAGCCATGTTCATTTAGATGCTGACTTAAACGTAAGGGATCCATGAATCGTTTTTTGTCGGACACAACTGACGTCACTGATTTCTCGTCGTCTATTCTACTCTTCTTTTCTTCAGCTGGTTGCCATGCTGGAAACGGGTAGGAGTCCCTATTGGAGAAGGCCGTGGCGGGAGCGGACTTTGTGGAATGATGTATTCCACCACTTCCGCCAGAGGATTTAAACTCCACACTGGTATGTAAACGTGGAAGAATCGGTCGACCATTTACAGTCTCTTCTAGTTTCAGTTTGGCATACATCTGTTGGCATTTCTCAAACTGAAATATAAATTTTAAAATAAATGCAATAAGTTTACACAGGAAGAATTTCCACTTTGTGGATACCATACATAATAAGCATGGAATAAATTATGTATCACCGATCATATTAAAGTAAAAGTATCAGTCCGAGCGTATAATTCCGATTATTATACATTTCAACAAAAACATGTTTTAACTTTGCGGGGATGTAAAAATAATTCGTTCTGGTCCCTTTACGTGTTTTAAGTGTACATGACGATGCATCGTTTAACATTATATCTGTCGTGTACAGTACTGATCTGTCGGAAGTTTAACACTGAGCAAACGAAAAAGTCGAAACTCGGCTACCGAGTGGCTGAGATAGGGATAGTAAGTGACAGAAAAGCTGCCAAGAGATACTAGTAGATAGATAACCGCTGACGTGGTATATGTAACAAATGTCAAACACAAGCTGCCATTTCGATACCTGAGCTTAGTGTTAAACTTTCGACATGCTTGTACTGTATATGAATTCTGTTTTAATAAACAAAAACTCGTTTTACTGTAGAAAGTATAAAGTTTTAAGATCGAAGTTTAAAAATAAAATCGTTTGATCATGTATGATTGTTAAAAGCAAGTTTATAGACGTGGGAATCTCTATTTTTAATTCTATAGACATGCCATTAATTAAAACTGGAATGTTTATATGGTGTACTTTATATAGTGTCATCTTTATGGCTGCACACATACAGTGATTTGTTTGAAGGACTGATTTCCTCTAACCTTGATGATAATTGATTCAACTTCATTGGATTACATAGGATCACGATAATGGCCTACCGGTTATGTGCGTTTTTAAGATTTTAAACGTTTTTCAAAAGCTTTAAGTGTGTATACCTTTTTCATACTGTAAAGTCACAAATATTCGAGGGGGATAAATTTCGTTTTTTTTTCGTGGGCTAGTAATTACCACAGAATTTGATTTGGACGAAAACGGTTTTATTTACTAAGACCCAATGGGTTTATTTCACAAAACACAATTTCCACGAAATTTTCACTAACCGATTTTGTTTTAAATTGAAAATCCGCGAAATGTCATGATAACCACGAATATTAATTAATCTACAGTATACTAAATTTATACAGATAAGCGATTAAACGTTTGTCAAAAATATGTCTAAAATTGCTTACATATTTATAAGCAAGTTTCGCCAGATTTAACGTTTTTCCAACTTGACTTGATTGTATTTTAAATACAGTCGGAATACATACAAGTGTTTAGCCTAGACATTAAAAACAGAATTCTACAGTTAAATAACTGACAATACAATCAATAATTAATGTTATTTTTCACTAATCGTTCAAACGTATTAAATCTATATAAATCAGGGTTGGTATGGGGTCGTTTTTTCCGGGCCGATTTCCGCCTAATCCTTCCATGTTGTTTTACCTTATTATAACGGTACAAATTAAAAAGGAAGTCGTTGAGAATGAGGTACACGACTTACTTTATCAGACAGTACAGTTAAGTATGTGTTTGTCCTAACAATCATGGAATATGTAAACTGTCTGTAATTTATCACTTAACAAGTAGACTACAGAATGTCAGTTTAAGTGGAGACAAAATAAATAACAATTAAATGAATACAAACGAGAAAAAACTAACTGAAACACTTGTCTCTACTGAATGATAATTTATCAATCGAGTTCGCGAGGGAAAAATAAGACAAGAGTTCTCTTCCTTACTTTTCAGTGACAGTAGGTTGTTATTACAATAAATACGTTACCAACATTCAATTTATGGAGTGACATTCCACAAGCGCCATCTACAGCCGGAACAAGGAAACAAAGAGAAGTTAATTAGTGCAGCCACATATAAATTAGCCAACCTGCTAAATCTCTCCCATATCAATTTCCGGCTTGCGCCTCTACGGTCCATTTGCTCAGCTCAGCTTGGTATCCTTTTTTTGAGAAGTTGTTTTTTAGTGTTTAGTGCATTTAGCCTTTTTTGTATCGTTGTTACTTTTATTTTTTGTTTATATTTCACCTTTATATATTTGTGGAAATTATTTTGCAATTTTTATTGTTTTGTTTTTCCACGTGTTTTTGTTCCACGTGGTAGACGTTTTATTAGTTCTTTCCACGTGTTTATATTTTTTATATTGTTCTTTACTTTTACACGTTTAGTGTAACAAGTTTTCTATATTTTATTTATAAATATTAGTTTTCTTGATTGTATTTTTCCATTTATTTATATTATATAATGGAAAATTTATCTTTTCCGAGATGGAACAAGATTTAAGTTCTGCCCCCTGGTCAGGAATCACTGGTTCTGACAGCTTTTTGGCTCCAGTTCCACAGTCTCCGAGCTCTCTGGAGCATTTTATGCCCTCTCCTAGAGAGGGGATAAATCTGGAGGGCGGCCTTAGCCAGGACATAGATCCTGAAAGGCCATCGGTCACTGTGTCGGTGGTTTCTACAAGGTCATCTGTACCTACCCACACTGTAACCCGTCCAGTTAACAGTGTGTGTAGTGTTTCAGTGGCCTCTACTGGGGGCAGGGTTGGTGGTGCCCAAACCTATAGTTCCCCTGCTAGGCTTTCTAGCAATGTTAGAACTATGGGTCATAGGGTCCCCTACCCTCCAGGTTTTTACCCTCATTTTCATACCCACAACCTCCTTATTGGCCTACCCAAAATTTTTCTGGGTTAGGTGATAGGGGTTCTGTTGGCTTTGGGTCTAACAACCTCCCCCAACTGGTAACATCTCCCAATCCTCCAAATGTTGGAAGTATTGGAGATGTCATTAAGTTATTAACAGATTTTAAGCAATCTGTTAATAACACTCTTTCATCTTTCGGCAGTCGTCTTGGGGCTCTCGAGTCCCAAGACAACAAATCTCCAATGGCTCCTGCTGCTAATAATAATCAGCAGACCATGGAGTTAGCTGAAGATGATCAGCTCTCTGTTCATCCGGGATCAGATGAAGGGGATTTCCTCTCTGAAGAGGAAGACCCTTTTTCTGTTCCCAAGGGATCCCGCTCCTCTGGAGTCGAGGATTCAGTGGATGGAAGCTGCTTGGATGGGGATGAGGAAGAATCTTCTTCTTCCTCTGCTAACTCCAGGACCTTCCTCAGGAGTAAAGTGTTTACTCTTTTGAGAGATGGTCCTGGGGTGCAGATGTCATCCCCTCCAAGGAGAAAATTTGCTCCCTCTGGTTTCCAGACATGCTCTGGTTTAGTAAAGGATGTGCCACCCAAATACACATCCTTTCCTGAATCACAGCATGTAAAGGAGGCCCTATCGTCAGTAAATGACTCTTTGGCTAAAAAGAGTTTAACTGACAAAAGGGCCTCCGGGAGCAAATTTTCTGGTTTTGGACCAACCTCTTTTCCTAGTGTCTTTAGGCTCGGAGATTTTTTATCTCACGACATGACACTCGGAAAAAAGGCACCAGTGTGCGATAAGCAATATTCGCACCTAATTGGTTCAAGACCTAAGGAGGGTCTCAGACTTTCTCAGTCTCTCTGGGCAAAGTCTGAGAATAACCTCAGGTTTTTGTCTCAAGTGCTTTCCACAGCAGACCATTATTTGTCTGCTGCAGGAGTCCTCTTGAAAGACAAAGTTGGGGAGGATTTCGACGACATTAAGTCGTACCTCCTTCAAGTGGATCAAGCTTTCGCAGCCTCCCAACATCTTTTAGTTGGTACGCTAGCAAATTTCACTCTTTCTAAAAGAGAGGAAATTCTAGCAGGCTGCACTGCTAATACTCCACTTCAGGAGTCCCTTTTATTTTCTCCTTTAACAGACAAAATGTTTGGTCTGCCTTTGGAGAAAGTTCAACAGGAGGTGGACAAACAACCTAAATCTGTTCAGGTTAAGGTGGAACTGTCCAACGGGGGCAGGAAGATTGTGAGCCAACAAGGCTCTAATAATGCTCAGTCCTCTGACAAAACTACATCGCTTAAGCGAAAGTTTAATCGGAGACCTAAGCAACCTTCCGCTCCCACCTCTTCTTCTTCTTCCTCTTCTTCTGGTGGCAAAGGGTTTTTCCAACCCAAAAACCCCCGGAAGCAGGGACCTCGTAAATAGGGACTCAATCCCTGTATCACTGGTAGTTCTGGGGGAGGAAGAATTTCCTCAAATTCCCCTCCCTCAAGTTCCAGTAGGAGGCAGGTTGTCACATTTCATTCAGAAATGGGAAAACATTACCTCGGACAAATGGGTGCTATCAGTGATACGGGGAGGTCTAGAACTTCAGTTCAAATGTCGTCCTCCTCTTACATATCAGGAGGTCGATTTGTCTCGGGTCTCAGACCCCCAGAAGGCAACTTCTGTCAGAAGAGGTCTCGTCCCTTCTGCAAAAGGGAGCTATAGAGGAAGTACCTCTTCCTCATCTCTCTCCAGGCTTCTATTCAAGAATTTTTCTTGTCCCGAAGAAGTCCGGGGGGATGAGGCCTGTCATAGATCTATCAATACTAAACCAGTATTTAGTGGTTCCACATTTCAAGATGGAATCCAACCGATCTATCAGGGAGGCTATTTCCATGGGAATGTGGGCAACATCTCTAGACCTTACAGATGCTTACTTCCACATTCCCATATCTCCAACCTATCGGAAATATCTCCGTTTTGTTTGGGAAGGCAAAACTTACGCTTTCCGAGCTCTTCCGTTCGGTTTAGCGATAGCCCCTCTGGTATTTACCAGGGTAATGCAGGAGGTATCTTCTTACCTCCATACCCTGTCTATACTCATCCATATGTATCTGGACGATTCTCTCATCAGAAACTTGGACAGATACAAGGTGGAATCTCAAACTCAGACGGTCTTAGACCTGTTTCTGAGTCTGGGGCTTATAATTTCTTGGAAGAAGTCAGAGTTAATTCCAACTCAGGACTTCATTTTTCTCGGGGAACATTTCCAGACTTATCTGGGCATTGTGCGTCCCCCAGAAGTAAAAGTGTTGGCAATTCAGAATCTAATTCAAGTATTTCTGTCATCGCCATCAGTGACTGCTCGTCAGTTTCTACAGCTGCTAGGAGTTTTAAACTCGCTAGCAGATGTAGTCCCCTTGGGGCGTCTACATATTCGTCCTCTTCAGTGGTATCTGAAGGAATTTTGGCTTCCAGCTTCACAGCTGTGGGAAGCCGAAATTCCTCTTCAGTCTCGTCTGCACCAACATCTTCATTGGTGGTCACAGAGGGACAACACACTGAAGGGAATTTCCTTAGACCCCCCTCCTCCAGATCTGACACTTTTCACAGATGCCTCCCAGTACGGCTGGGGCGCTTTTCTGGAAGGGAAAACTGTGTCAGGCCAATGGTCCCATCATGTATTAGGAGACCACATAAATCTGTTGGAGATGAGAGCAGTTCTGTTGTCAGTGCAACATTTCAGGGAAGAGATCAAATGTCGATCTCTTCTAATTGCAACAGACAATACAACAGTTGTGGCGTATCTGCAGAATCAAGGGGAACTCAGTCCCTCTCTCTGTATCAGATATGCAGGGAGATTTTACTCTTCCTCTCTCAACTGAATGTTGTCCTGTCTATTCGACATGTTCCTGGCAAACTGAACCTGCTAGCAGATCAGTTATCTCGATTTCAGACACCAGTGAACACAGAATGGGAACTGAATCATTCTGTTTTTCTAGCAATTTGTCTTCAGTGGGATCGTCCCCACATAGATCTATTTGCGACTTGTCTAAATCGAAAACTGGACGTGTTTGTGTCTCCTGTTCCGGATCCAAATGCACATGCAGTGGATGCCATATCAGTTCAGTTCGGGACGGACTTTTCGGGTATGCCTTCCCCCCGTTTCGTCTTCTCTCCAAGGTTCTGACAAAAATAGCCAAGCACAGCTGCAAGATCATACTTATTGCTCCAGCTTGGCCAAGACAAGCCTGGTTCCCAGTTCTGCTTCAGCTGTCGTGTGCTCATCCTCTGTCTCTTCCCTTGAGAACAGACCTATTGTCTCATTCAAGGGAAGGTGGTTCATCAGGATCCAGAGAGATTACATCTACACGCCTGGATGCTGTCAGGGATACCCTCATTAAGAGAGGTTTTTCAGAGACAGCTTCCAAGCGCATATCCAGATCTGTTAGAGACTCGACAAGTGCCATTTATGACTCAAGATGGTCAATTTTCTGTTCTTGGTGTGAATCAAGGGAAATTGATCCTCTCAAAGCCTCTGTTCAGGTAGTTGCTGACTTTTTGATCTATCTGTTTGAAGTTAAAGGCTTTTCGCCTTCAACTGTCAAGGGATACCGGTCAGCCATTTCCAAGACTATTTTCATCTTGGGCGGCCCAGATATGGGTCAAGATGAATTTTTGTCTTTACTTGTTCGGAATTTTTCTATTGAGAGACCAAGACAGCGCGTCTTGTTCCTCGATGGGATTTGGGCTTAGTTTTAAGTGCACTGTCAGAGTCTCCTTTTGAGCCAGCTGATAATGTACCACTTAAGTTTTTAACTTATAAGTGTTGTTTTTTACTAGCTTTGGCTTCTGGTCGTAGAAAAAGTGAATTACATGCTCTGTGTATTTCTGACTCATGTCTTCGCTTTTCTAGAGATAATGATTCTGTCACTCTTTTGACTAACCCTGCCTTCTTGGCTAAAAACCAGGTTTCAGAGAAAGGTTCTGAACCTATCAGAATACCTAGACTGCCTTCCAGTTCTGAATCTTCAGTCTCCAATGTTCTATGTCCAGTTAGGGTCCTTGAAATTTATCTGTCAAGAACTCGAGCTTTGAGACAAGTAGAACGATTGTTTATTTCCTTTAAAAAAGGCATAAACGATATTTCTTCTAGACTATTTCAACATGGTTATGTAATACTATCATGTTGGATATCAGTCTAGTCCTAAAGTTTTAGCCAAGCATGATATCAGGGCTCATGAAGTAAGAGCTCTTTCTTCTTCTTGGGCCATGTTTAACAATTGTCCAGTTTCTGAAATTTTAGAAGCTGGCTTTTGGAAGTCTCAGAATACATTTATCTCTTTTTATTTGAGGTCTATGTCAGACCAAGCCAACAGTTTATATTCTTTGGGACCTCTTGTAGCTTCGCAGCATGTTGTTTTTCCTCCTGTGTCATCTACAGGGGACTCAGCTCTGCGTTGAATTCTGCTTATTTCTCCATAAATTGAATGTTGGTAACGTATTTATTGTAATAACAAACCTAATTTTTAGTATTAAAATTAGTTTTTGTAAAATAAATACTTACCAACATTCAATTAGAGGTCCCTCCCTCCTCCCCTTCGTCCCTTAGTGCTTATGTACTTGTACACTTTTGGGAAATTGATATGGAAGATTTAGCAGGTTGGCTAATTTATATGAGGCTGCACTAATTAACTTCTCTTTGTTTCCTTGTTCCGGCTGTAGATGGCGCTTGTGGAATGTCACTCCATAAATTGAATGTTGGTAAGTATTTATTTTACAAAAACTAATTTTAATACTAAAAATTAGGTTTATATACAATTTTCCACGACCCACCCCTCCTAATTTTTATCTTTCAAGTGCTGCTTTTGAATTTCTATGAAATAATGCATTCAAAAGTTTATGAATTTTAAAAGTAGTACAAAATATATTTGGTTTGAAAATGCCCACATGCAATCACGCATATCACGTCCGGACGTGGCTGCTCTGATTGTGGTTTAAAAAGTTTTGTTGCATATGAAATGAAAAGAAAAAAGGCAATTGTATGAATAGGTTATATGGTGGGTTACTGCTCTCTCTCTCTCTCTCTCTCTCTCTCTCTCTCTCTCTCTCTCTCTCTCTCTCTCTCTCTTGGTCTATATTAAATTGTTGGATCTTGACAACCAGATATTATAGGGATTATTGTGTAAGGTATACCTGACTTTCCAGGTATTTTCAGAGTGTATTAAGCCAATAGATAAATTTGGTATCTCATCAAGTTTATATCACGTCTTAAGAAGTCGTTACCGAGGATCTACCAAGAATGTCATCCAATCCTAACTGACGTGAACATTTCCATCTCCCAGAGATATTTCATATCAAGTCAGGGTTTTCATTGTTTACTTACAGAAGTCAAGCTGTGCTGGTTAATCTTACTATAAACAGTCATATTGGATTTTTACATGATAAACAGTGTTATAGCCATACTAAAAGATAAACTTATGAACTGTAAATTTTATAAAAATAATAACAGCCCTATCTTAATGTAGAGGCCGTAAAACAAAGTCCTTATAAGTAGAATTCAACATGAAATAAACTCGGTTGTCTTTATGCGTGTTCAATTTGTTAAGAATACCATACATACCGGATTGCTTGTTCATTGTTTGGCAAAACGCTTATCTTTTTATTTTATTGTTTTTAGTGTAAAATGTAGAGAAATGCAAAAACTGAATTTTTTCTACATTGTGGAATTTTACAACAAACAATGCGGATAAAAATTCTGCCAAACAGGAAGTAGGAGTTTGCAATATATTAAGGCGAAGTCAGATTTAACAAATAAGCTTAAAAGCATACTTAGTTAAGACTTTTCTAAAGTCTTACGAAGTCGGTAAAGTTTTAACAAGTATTTTAAAGTCTAGACTATGTCGGTCCTACAAAGTCGGTTGTCTTAACAAGTATGATTAAGGCAGACTTGACTAAATCTTACGAAGTTGATCGAGTATTAACAAGTATTTAAGGCAATACTAAGTCTTACGAAGTCGGCTTAATCTTAACAAGTGTGCTTAAGACTATATTAAGTCTTACAAAGTCAGACAAATCTTAACCTTATACTTAAGACTTAACTAAGTCTTACAGTTTCCGTCAAGTACTAGCAATTTTATTTACCATGTAGGCAAAGTCTTAACAAGTATTCTTACGACTATACTAAATCCTAGGAAGTTTGTGAAGTAATTTAAAACAAGTATTTAAGACAACACTAAATCATACGAAGTCGGCTAAAATTTAACAAGTATTCTTAAAGTTATACTAAGTTTTACGGAGTTGGTAAAGTATTAACAAGTATGCTTAAGACTATACTGAGTCAGTTTTGCGGATTTAGCTTGCTTAAAGCGTCATAAATTCTCACACTTTTTCAGCCTTAGGTATATAGTTTAACATTGACATCTAGAAGAATTTAAAATTACCGTTTTTAAAATGAAAACTTTTTGAATTTGAAATTGTTTTAAAGTAATCTTTTTTACACACACACAGACAGAGAGAGAGAGAGAGAGAGAGAGAGAGAGAGAGTTATTACCTCTGAGAGAGAGAGTTATTACCTCTGAGAGAGAGAGAGAGAGAGAGAGAGAGAGAGAGAGAGAGAGAGAGTTATTACCTCTGAGAGAGAGAGAGAGAGAGAGAGTTATTACCTGGTTATTATAAGTATTAATCTTTGGTGTGTGTATTTTTATTTTCTTTTTGTGACTACTGTAGTATTCCCCTGTCCCCTGGATAAATGTCCAGGGTCGTGTTCTGAACGTTTTCTCCGGCATGTCCGAGTCTTGTCTGTTTGTCCCTCAATAATCCGTCAAAATTACACAATGTTTGTTTACGTTTGATCGAACAATGACGATTTGTATGTTATAAACATAATTCCATAACAAATAAAATCTAGTCTATTCTTATGAAGATTAAATCCAGATCAAACTATGATAATATCCAGATCTAGACAATTTCACGGTAATTTTTAGTAAATTCACAGGTGATAAAACAGCATATAATCGTTTGTCCTTACAACAGGTAATACAACAGTGGTATAAATGTGTTATCACACGTTTTAATATATATTGTTATTTTTTATATTCCATCTTGAGTCCTACGGGATTTTTTCGGGGATTTTATACACAGTAATCTTTACTCAAAATAATATCAGATCGAATTACGAGGTACACTACCTACTTCTCCCTTCCTGCAAACAGAACATCACTTCTCAACACTTTTTCAGAGAAAAACGATGATATAACATTTCATCCCCTTTTTCTAGAAAAAAGTAATATTTTGAGAAAAAGTCACACGATTTTAAGTTATTCCATATATCAGATCAAGGTTTCATATATCATCATTTTCTAATTTTCTGTCCTTGTCTGTTTTTTTTAAATTTCACTTTTTATATAAATTTTACAATTTAAAATCTATAACATAAAAAAAATCACAATCCAACACCTATACACTGTATATGTCGCTTGTTTTGTTCTGTTGTCTGGAAATATAAACCCTTTAAGAAAATATCTCGCATCTCAGATCTCAAATCTTATATCCACGATAAATATTCATTTATTAAAATCCATCCAATAAAAATTTGATTTCCATTCTTGTTAAATCTTATGTAACACGACTCAATGAAACTTGAGTAGTATAGAAAGTGATTTAAACAATATTAGATTTAGTTAATTTAACTGGTGTATCTAACGTTAACGCGCACCTGTCGATTTGAATTCAATCAGGTATCTAAATTGTCAATATATATCTATGTGTGTGAAATGATTCACTATTCTTTAATACGAGTGTAAGCATGCCGTTATTATCGATACGCCTCATATCACGGAATTTAAAACCGGATTGTACGTATATATAAATAATAAAGGTATATAGGTCCCTATCATTTCTATAGGTTCATCTTGTCCAAATAAAATTTCACCAATTATTATTTACTGATTAAAGAAGACACGTGTAGTCACAATTCTATGTTATATAAAACTGACACCATGAATTTAAACAAATCTATCCACCTCTCGTTAGGAATCGATCCTTTCTCATCAAGAATCGCGTTTTTAAGCCATAACTTTCCATTGTTCATAACTCCGTTTTTTCCGTTTCACAATTGCGGAATTAAAAAAAGAATCGTTCCATTAAGTATATATATCATATTTTCAGAATGATACCCCCCTCCCAACTGAGAGACTTAATCTAGAACTTTTCATTTCTTCTTAATAACCATGATTTTTTTTCAATTTAAGACACATGTAGTTGTCACGGGGGATACTGTTTTTGGTCTCAGAATGTTGTTATAAAATACATCCCTACCCACCAGAAGTTGTTTTCTCTCTGTGTTGTATTTCACTTGTACTTTTATAGGGTGTAATATATGAAGTCATTATAATATGTATTTTTCTCATATAAATTATAATCAGGGTTTAATATCATGCTCTCAGTTTGTAACCCCCTCCCCCCCAGGAGTCGCAGATTTTAACCCTAACCTTTTCATTATTAATTTTTTTTCTCTGATTAAAATTAATTTTTTTTTCAACATTTAATGTCGTCATTTATCAAGGTAATTGAAAAAACGTAATTTTCTAACCACAAAAGATTTTTTAAAATGTAATCGGATACCTTGCTGTGTATGAGATGTTGTAGTACACATTTATAAAATTATTAAATATTTATTTGTCATAGTCAAACGATTTTAAAAGTGCGCTAGAAACCCTGTGTAGAGTCAATAAAACTCTAACGGCTAATTATTGTTATTAGAGTCCACATAGACTTGATCCAACCACTGCTACTTAAAACTTCTCAATAAAATGAACTAATAGAGAAACTCTTATTGGGAAATAGGACTGGGGACCAAACAGATATATACACATGTACTTGATGTGATTTGTGACTGGTGGATGTTGGAGATTGATAGAAATTGAAGCTGACAAAAACATTGATCAACATATCTCACATTAACAAGATAACGAAGAAAAAAAGATAGAAGAAGATAGATGACAACTATAATATAAACTCCAGACTCCAGTCATTGGGCGGGAACCCAGTGGACACTATGATACGGTGTGGTTAAGGTACTAGGTCCCTGACCATCCAATTAACTATACAAGTTGTTCCTAACGCTTTATTTTACCAACTATTGGATATAAAACTCCCGACTTTGGACAGGCACTATGAAGTCATAGATTAAATAGTTCGTTCTATACCAGTACAATTACCAGTGAAGTCTGAAACTTAAATGTACACATACAGCGTTTATCATCACTACATCCACACATTTCACTTATATCGAGTTCTAGAAAACCACCAACCATAGGCAAGCGACCTGACAAATTTTCTCACACTAGGATACGTCAGAGTTGGATTCCGCGAACTCAGTTGGTTATAGTGCCTATATGATATAAATAACAGTACCAGTAACAGTCCTATACCCGGGATAATACGGGTCGTGTTAACAAAAATATCAATTAATTTTACTTTTATCAGTTATACAGATATATAATAAATGTCATTTGCTCATATTGTAGTGGTATTTATTCAGTATAATGTCGTCTTTTTATATATTCCATCAGAGCAAATCATGCTTTAAAATGGTATTAACCTGTGTGATCTGTGTGTTTTAAACCAAATAATGAGTTATATTTATTAATTTATTTTAAAGATTTTAAAGAGTGCTTTTTATAAAACCAGCATTGTGTACGCATTCACGTTTCTAAATCAAATGTACCTTTGTATAGTACATGCCAGAATAATAATCCCCCGTGGATCTGACTGAATTATTCCCACTGGTTCATATACAATAATCACCCGTGAATCTGAATGATTTCCGCTTCAAAAAACCACCCGTGAATCTGAAGATTTCCGCTTCAAATAATCACCTATAAATATGAATAATTTCCTCTACGAATAATCTGATCGCTCCTACTGGTTCAAAGATTTCCGCTTCAAAAAATCACCCGTGAATCTGAAAACCTCTCCAAATAATCACCCATGAATATGAATGATTTCCTCTACAAATAATCAGATTACTCCTACTGGTTCATATTTTAAAAACCACCCTTGAATCTGACCAAATCCTTTCCACTACTTCTTATACAAATAGTCACCCTTGACTCTGAATGATTTCTTCTACAAATAATCACCCTTGGATTTGGCCAAATTCTTCCCGCTGGTTCATACACAAATAATCACCCGTGAGTTTGAATGATTTCTTCTACAAATAATCACCCATGGTTTTGGTCAAATACTTTCCACTGGTTCATATACAGATAACTACCCGTGACCTTAACAAATAATCGCACGTGCATTTGGTCAAATTCTTCCAACTGGTTGATATGCAAATCTGACAAAGTAATCTACTGAGATCATTTTCAACAATTTTCAAAAATCTTTCTCTTATAATCTTGATACTTATTACCTTTACCTAACCCAATCTAACCACAGCATTACAGACCTTTCTAAACAACCCAGAGTAAGGATCGTAAAGGTCGCTTTGGTAAATGGCACTGGAACTGATGGCCGTTCCAAGTCAGTGTATATAAACATTCATATGACTTGCGTACATTGAATTAGTGACATCACTGATTAGATTTAGTGATATCAGCAAATTAACATTGATAATATTAATTACTGAATAAATGGTGAATTTTTAAATTTCTCTGGCTATTGTCAGGTACATAATTTATTCATTAATCCCTGATAATTATGATAAAAGTACACATCACACATCGGACGGTCAGACTGTTGGACGGTAGTGTTAATATTTAAGTCAATGGTCAGTCTTTTAGCACATTATTGACAAATTCTCACATTTTAAATAAAAAGGTCAATATTTATACAGGTTGAACTAATAAATCTATTTGTATATTATTTGTAATACTTGTAACCTCTTTATAGAATCTGTTTTACCCAAATAGAAGTTTGTTTTATAATAATTAATACAAACATACGTAAAAGCTAGCGGTAACTAATTCTGACGGTAAAATACCACGACATTCCAATGTTTACAAAAAATATTGAATCAATTTTCTTTTACTGAAACTACGACCTTATTTCACGCAGTTGTGGAATATCAATCACGTAGTACAATCGGCTTCTTGTTTTCGTTATATGTCGTTGGATCGATCTCTATATGCACGTCGCGTGGATAAAAAAAATGCGGCAGGTCGTTATCGTGATGAAATCGTCTGTCTCTAACGATCGGTGTATGCATGGAGCTTATAAAACGCACCATTACCGGACATGCCGGACCAATTAAAAACGCCATCGCACTAAGACAGAATTGTCAGTGCTCTGAACACCTTTGGTTGACCCGCTCTATGTCGCATAGAAATCCGTCGCGAAGCAGGAACACCGGACATCAGCAGATGTACACTTGACAAGTTCGCGAGAAGGAACGTTCGAGTGCCGAATAAACCGCATGGCAGTGAATATAGATACTGTTCATCTTTGTTCGTTTGAGTCCGTTCTAAGATGCGCATGCACACGACTTTTCATCGAACTTAACCGACATTGCCTACCATTGTAATACAGTATAGACAAGAAACGCAGGCAAACGTAGACAAACGGATTAAAATGGAATTTTCCTATGGGTGTCCGCGTACGTTAACCAACTACATGTACGCCAGTGTGGCAACAGGTTCAAGAAAAGCGGACTTTTGTAAGGCAAGGGCATGGATGGAATTACTTCAACTAATTCGAGTCCGACGACGGCACATTTCCCGGTCCTGTCGATCTCGGACTCCAATTACTAGTAGTTGGTGTGGGTGGAATAAGATGGACTCGCGATTCAGACCATATTTTGCAACACTGTTTTATCAGTGCCTGTACATGATAGAAACAATATTACGGCCATACAACAGTACTGATTGTGTTGTATTTCGAGATCATCCTATACTTTCGGGGTTATATTCCGTCGGGGGAGTGTGGTCTGGAAAGTCAACTGGAAGGGGAAGCTGTCATCAGTGTAGACCGAGTGTCGCGTTAGTTATTTATTTGAAAGTTGCTTGGTTGTTAACGATATATAAATGCATATTTTCACCCTTATGGTTTTTAAAATGAATTTTTTCTTTAACCCCATCTTAAATTCCATATACCATATTAAATAGATTTTTGAAAACATCAATACATCAGTATTGTTCTGTAAGCGTCACACTTCACTGTTATAATCGTGGGGCATTCTACAATGAACAGATTCTGAATAAATATAAACTTTATATGACATATTAAATTATATCTTATATTTATAATTACTTATATACAAAAGACTTGATAATTACAACCAGGGCAATTCTTCCAAATCATCTGCTTCATAAAAAGTCAATCTCGTTAAATCTAAAAAAGTTTTGAATTCATTAAATGGCTGTAATAACGCGCGTAAATTTCGATTAGTTGACATTAAATGACTTATGAAATAAATAAATAAACACCTTTTTATCAGAATAAATATCAGATATGTCAGGTATAAAACACAGGGTCATATATATTTACCTAATTTAAATGTAATTTATTGTATTTATTTATTATTGTATGTTGTACCTGTCAACATCATTTTAATGAATGCACTCCTCAAATTTGTTAATTTTACGTAAACGTGGAATGTACGACACGCCTACTTGTACTCTTTCTAAAAGTGTCCCATAGAAGCTCACCTGTAAGAGTTTGAAATAGGATATCTAAAAATCCGAATGTCGGTGATTACAAAATATTTTGCACTTTCATATTTAACCACATCCCTGGACATCATTATTGTTATTATACCCGGTGCCAGTTCCAGTCTGGGGGTGTACCTCTTTCAAGTTTAGATTATCATCAATACATAGAAATCCTTTTATTTAAAACCGACCAAGTCTGTTTAGTATGGTATTTTAATAAGTTCATTTTCATATTTATTTATTTTTTATTTTGGCTTTTTAATTTTTACGTCTGTTAAGTTAACGTTGCTTTCGTCCCGTTTAAATGTTGATAAAAAATGACCTAATTGTGTATAATCACATTACATAATCTGATATATCTGTGATTGTTCAGTGTTTATTTATGTTTATTCCCTTCCCTTTCGTTGTGACAACAATCAAATTTAAACACCAGAATACCGGTAATTCATTTCTTTTTAATTTTAAAGTATCTAATTTAGATTTATTTTTTTCGTTTTACTGTTTGAAATAAATTGGTCGATATTTCAATACTTATTTGAAGTGTTATTAGCGATAACTTGTAAACACTGCACGATTTTAAAAAAGTGATGCGAATTTTTTTATCAATAATATGGTAATTATGTATTTTAAGCTTACGAAATGAATGTATTTGGTAATTTGTATTTTAAAAACATAACAAATAATATTTATTTTCTTCAAAGCATGTTGTTTTTCAATTATGCAATGTGTTATAATCTCCGTTTCGGTTCGATTTTCGTAGTTTATTGGGATAAAATATTATTTAGGAATATATATCTTGGTTTTCCATGAGGGGTAAATTTATCGTTGAATACTGTATAAATCATTTAAAAAAAATGAAAACAAGGTGAAGCAAGACAGAAAATACAAGCAAATTCCAGCAAACTGGACTATTAGAATTTCAATTATATAATTCCCTTATCTCTGGTGGCTTCTGCTTTAACCACTAGACCATGGTTGTCTTCGAAAATATATGGGACAGAACAAAGCTAGGTAAGCAGTAAGTACGCTGAAGTCGTTGGTTCGATGCCCTCTCGTAAATACAGAGTTCTGCGTCAATCAATTGGCCACAGTTGTCTCTAAAATACAAAGAATTGAACAGGTGATATCATGTGCTTTCTCGTTTATGGATTTCTGTTTTAAACTTTTTGATTAGTAGTCTCAAAACAAACAGAAGAGAGAGAGAGAGAGAGAGAGAGAGAGAGAGAGAGAGAGAGAGATATCTGTAGACATCTGCTTTTACCACTAGGCAAATTGTCTCCAAAATGCAGATCCGGTGCCAATTCGTTTATACAGAGGCTAAGTTCTGGGATTACCAATTAAACACTGTTGTCTCCAAAACAAATAGAATAGAACAGTGCAAAATCGTGCTATTTATTAAATCAGGACCCAGTCAAAGATATATCACTTATATCGAAACATAACCAGCTATAGAGGAAGTGGCAGAAATGTTGAATGCACTTATGGCAATGTACAGAGGGTCGTTTTAAGACACCACGATTGTTATGTGGTGAAGGATTGGTTTTTAAGGTCTCTTCTGAAGGACCCCACTACTTTCATTTCTAAATGCAGTGTTTGGCAAAAGAACAGTCACTATGTATTTTCAAGTCTGGGTCAGACTCTGGCAGGGGTTCTAACCCAAACCTCCCATATATGAAGCAGGGAGACTTGACCAACTGAATGACCGCAATGATAGGTACTGCCTCGTCTACAGATCTATGTTTTAAGCACCAAGTTGTCCCAAAAATAAAGGGGATGCGAGACCAAGGGGAGAGCAGGTGCTATTTAGTTTCAACAAGCATCTGCTTTAACTACTAGGCCCTTTGTCTCAAAAACAGACACGATGAAATATGATCAGGTGTCATCCCTTATGCAGTGTCCTGGTCAGTTTCCAAAATACACATGGTTAAATAAAACAAGATCAGGTGCTATCACCTTTATGCAGAGTTCTGCTTTAACAATCGGCCTTACTAAGTACAATGATATGAAGTGAACTATTATTGATCAATGTGAAACCAAGTAACTAATCAAATGTATTTCTATATTTATTTACTAGTGTCTTTCAAATGGAATTGACATGTCATATTCGGCAAGCAAACTGACATGTGAATCATCCAAAGTGTGATACAAACTTAAGGCAGTTGGAAGTGCTACATCTGTAAGCTTGTACTTTTGATCCTTTGGGCACTGAGTTGACACAACTATCAGATAACTTTTGTATCTTGTTTTATGCATCTATCTTGATATAAAATGTTTTAGCTATGTGTTTCTGTATTATGTATTGGGGCCTCAGTGGCCAAGAGATCTAATATATTCTGAAGGACCACAGTACCTCATTGTCTAGGTCCAAATCCCATTGACAGATTCTAGTGCTAGTTTTTTACTTGTAGGTTGGTGTTTTCTTTGGGAACTCTGGTTTCCTCAACCATTCAGGAACCACCTGACAGAAACCGGACTGGGGTATAAAACACCATTATTTCTCTCCTTCACTGAGTGTTCTTTTGTGTTGATCATTCCACTAGATTTGCCAAAGGCCATCTTCTCTCCTTTAGAACTTAATTCTACAATTTTGAAAATTCAAAAATATCTTGATGCATAACAGAAAGACAGAATTGATGACCTTAATACAGCCCTCAAACTTGAGCCAGATACAACAAATAAATAAATACATTACATGTATGTATCACTTTTATATTTCATTTACATTAAATCAGTGTATAACTTTATGGACCCAAACAGTCCTTTATTTCACTACAATGTACATGTTTAAAAAGATTAAAATCTCCCCCCCCCCCCTTTCACAATCATACCAAATTTTATTTCACAGTCATTTTTCAAACATTCATTAGAATTTCTGTTTAAGGTCAGGATAATTATCTCCCCTTTCTGATTGACGTTATCATCTGAATATGTATATAATGGATCAAGTCCTCATAAAAATTAATTATGGTTTTCCTTCAGTGCTTACTGACTCACTATTTAAGAAATGACATTCTGATCATGGTATTCCAAGGGGTAATGCAAGATAGTGTGGCACATACCAAATTCAATGATGGGTGAAGCTCTTCGCGTACCAAATTCAATGATGGGTGAAGCTCTTCATTTTGAATTTGGCACTTGCCACACTATCTTGCATTACCCTTTGAAATATCATGAGCAGAAATGTTATTTCTTATATTTACAATTCCTTCTTTTGATAAATATTTTGTACCTTGATGCAATTTCTTCCATATCTGCTCACATGAGATAGGGTTTTTAGCCTTGCGAGATAGGCGTATCTTGCATGACACATGACCCCCGTGTATGACATAACATAATATTGCGAGAAGATTGATACACATCAAGGGTCATGACCCAACTGCCTTTCATGGAATTGCAATACAATTGCTTTTGCATGTTTCATCGAAGAGAGATACAGTCATATTGTAAATATAGCTTATTGAAACTCATCAGGGAATATCTGGATTGAATTTGTATGATTTTCTGTTATATTTCTTACAAACCGTACAAAATATTGGAAATGAAAATTCACAACATACTTATACTGTCTGACAGCAAATGCAAATCATCATTTTCATCAATGATTTAAAAATTCATCTACATATTTTTACACATTCAATCAGACATATTGGAAAACGAAAATCAACAGAACAGAACAACAGTAAGTTGGGTTTAGGAAAGGGGAGTTAACTCTGACAATCAGCAGGATAAATCATTAAGTTGATGTTTAAGCAGTATTATCAACATAACTCAAATGGCACTAAACTATCATGAAAGAGCCTGTAAAAAACAATGAAATCATATACAAGTATATCCTCCAGTCACCTATCTTCATGATTGGTTCAAGTTTGTGGCATTTTGTTTACACTGGATATTATTCATAGGAAGAACATCACTGCACATACTCAAAGTCAAAATGGTGCCCAAAGGGTTCAACTTTCCATTCTTAGTTAAAGAATTTTAAATTATGTTTTAAATTTGTAAAAATATCAGAAATTTTAATTTTTTAGACAGATTTCGCTATTCCCAAATTATTCTTAAACTTCCTTATTTTTTCGTCGCATGTAAAATAAGTCAAGATGAAACAAGCAAATTCAGTAAATTAGGACCCCCGCCATCAGGTTCTTTTTTGTCATTTACACTTATAACACCCAGGAAAATAAGCAAACCAACTCTGGTTAATGATATGCACATCTCCTGTCAATTTTGATGATTTGAACCAAGATTCATGAAATACTGCTACATAGATTTAGATAATTACTCCAGACAAAAAGGGTCTGGACATAACAAATTGAAGGCATTTTTCAATAATTTTGGAAATATAATGCAAAACTGCTTAACCCATTTTCCAACTAAATTTCATGAAATGAATGAAACTATAAAAAAGCCAAATATCGAATCAGATTTTGGCTCAAGTCATGCATGTTAGAAAATTTAACTGTTTAAGGTTTTCAGTCAAAGGCCATAACTCCCAGGAAAATTATCAAACCAATTCGAGTTACTGATATGCACATCTCCTATCAGATGATGCTTTGCTCCAAGTTTCATGAAATAGTGCTTCATAGTTTTGAAGAATTAGAACAGACAAGAATTTCGGACAGATAGAAGGAAAGATGGTTGGAAACTCAAATTTAATATTCCCCAATTTATTCCAAAGGCATGAGTCGCTGACCTATTTATCAAGATATACTGGCCGTTCGGGAAATAAAAATATCACATTACCGTAGTTGCTATAAGGATTAACAGACTTAAGACTAGTCTGATAATAAAGAACTGCCAAGTACAAATGTATACTGTCAGTCCTTTCACAACACATCTATATAACACACCTATATAAATCAAAATTATAATAATCCTTAATCAAAATGGTTTAACAGAACATATATTAAAGAACAAATTATCAGATGATCAGCATTACCATAACAGTTTTGTAATTATGATATCTCCACACAAAATACAAATTACACATCAACATCAGTGTGATTATATACACTTGTCTCAGTGTTGAGTATCACTTTAATTGTTCATTGTTAATTTCTCCATTGACTCCTTTGTGTTTTCTATATTTTTAGTGTCTATACTTGTTCTGATATAGTTTCTTTACTGCTTGGATCACCCAGTGATGTACTGGCTACACTATCTGTATGACTCGCTGGATTAGTAGTTGATGATTTCTTATTGCCATAAAATCTTTCACCAAATATAGTACTTCCTACTCTAACATTTGTACTACCAACTTCAATCTGAAATTACAGGATAACACAACATGTGATAACAACACTAAACTAGGTAATGGATTGTCAGCCATAAACTGTAATGAAAGTCCCCTAAGAACAGACAGAAAGCATGATGCTTTGTCTCGCAAAATTTGGAAGATTCAGATAAATGTTTCCTTAAATGCAGAATAACTTCATTGACTAGAATTATCCTAAATGAGATTAAAACTTAAAAAGTTGTGTATGATTAATATAATGTCTGTCCAAAGTAAGGAATTTTGTCATCAGTGGTTCCAATAATCTTGTCTTGTCCTTGTCATGTTCTTGGTTGCATTTGCTGTTACCAAGTGTAAAATCTTCAGTTATAAATTTCTGTTCTCTGTTATCTGTTCTCACAGTCACTGTTAATAGGTACATGTATTACTAGTATATATCGTCAACAAATTATGACAACTTAGCAGATCAATATTTTAGTCTTGGGTTTTGGTTGTGATTTTCCTGACAGTTAAAACCTGATTTAGGTACTGGTAATATTAGTATAATAATACTCACTCTGGAAATATTGAAGAGATTTTTATCTCAAGTGTTACATAATTTAACTTACAGCATTTTCAAAATCAGCAGACATTCCCATACTAAGTTCAAAATCTTTAATTTCTAAGTTCTTTGTTTTACACAGATCTTCTCTACATTGTAACAAGCTCTATAATATAAAACAAAAATGGTATAATTAAAATGAAGATGTTTCAGATGTGTATTTAATTTTTAATAATCTATAGAAAGAACATAATAAATGTCTGTTTTTACTCACACAGTCAATAATTCTACAAAACTTTCAGACTTGTATGGGTGATGGATCACAACACTTCTCACTGCAGAGGTTCAAATCTCACTTGAATAGATCCTAGTGTGAACTATACTGGCACTTTTTAGTCCTTCTCTGCCATTTTAGAATAGATCATCAATATCAGGGGTTAAAAATCCCCAAGTCCTAGTTCCAGGGCCTATTAATTTTACATAGAGACCCTTGACACCTGTATTTTTTTTATCAGGATTATACTACTTCTTTTCTATATAAAACATAATTGTACATGAGTCTTTCAATGCTGATAATAGACTTTCAAAAATTAATTTGGGACCTGCTAAAAATAAAGACAAAAGGTCCTTGACCTTCCTTTACAAAACACTATTTTGAACCCCTGTAATAAGTGAAATCATGTTTTTCATCAATATCTATATGTACACTATACACTTTTTCCATTATATAAGGATGAAGAGGGAAGGACTAATCAATGGAGTTTTATGCCACAGTCATGAGTATATCACCTATGGTATATTAAGGTTGTCAGTTTAGGGATGACAGGAAAAACCACAGTTATTAGTGAATACCACCAGTCTTTGGTTTACCTGAAAATTAGTATAGGTCCCTTGGAGAGTTTATAACTGGTTTAAATGTCCCTGACAAGAATATTTCACTTATATCAAGACATTGCCAGCTATGGGTGAAGGTGCAGAAATTTTCCTTGTGAGTTGCATTGATGTATTTTACAGCAGGGTTCTTTATCATGCTACACCTGCCATGAAAGGGGACCTCATTTAAGTTCCCATCCAAAAGAACTTTAACTTTCAATCGTAATGTCAAGTGCTTGGAGAAAGAAGTCACTACTCACTTTCAAGTCTTGGGTCAGACTTGGCCGGAGATTGAACCCACAATCTCCCAGTTGAGGAATGAGGACTCTACCAGCTGAGTTACAGCAATGGTTTAGGTGCCTTGGAGAGATTGTGGTTCATCAGACCAATGCTTACCTGAAAATCTGGGTTAGGTCCCTTGGACAGATCGTGGTTCATCAGACCATTTGCTTACCTGAAAATCTGGGTTAGGTCCCTTGGACAGATCGTGGTTCATGAGTCCAATGGTCATGATTCCTTTTAACTCTAAACCTGGACAATTATTTATAATAAAATCAACTAACTTTCCTGCTTGATTTACATCACAGCCATGTTTACCTGAAAATGCAGAATAAATTTATACAATGTAATAGAGATATGTAACATACTTACATAAAATAGACCTATGACAACTCACAAAAAACAACCAACTTTTTTATATGTGATTATGAGATTGATCAGATAAACTAATTCATCCACAAAAACCTTCCCATGCCGTAACTTCAGTTACATTAGCTAACTAAGTTTAATATTGAATGAAATTTTGAAATCTTAGTAAGGCCAACTAAAATTTCTGTCAAACATTATTAATCTTCAAATCATGTGAATATTCATTTACATATTTTTTCCCCTTAAATTCAAAGAAATTATTTTTCTCAATTGTTTTAGCATCAGGACAGAAAAACAAATATAAACATTATATGCATGTCATAGGGGTTTTACACATGCAAATTTCATCACATAATACATGTACTGCATTACAAACCATTATGCATCAGAGCAGCACTTTAATTGTAGGGAAAATATTAAAAGAAACACAATTTTTCTGTTATGGTCTTGACCTTTGACCTGGACCTTGTGCTATGCAAATCTTAATATAACAAATATGACAGACATCCAAAACAAGTTTCGTCAAAATCCCTTATATTGTTTAAAAGATACGAAGCTGACACAAATTTGACCTTTGACCCATATCCCCATACACTGCATTATGAATATTTTTCCCACTTGAAACATTCATGGCAATTTTCATTAAGATCCTTCATACAATTCAAACAAACAGGAAAATGTTGAGTACACAGAGGGACAGTAGGCAATACAGATGTACAGAGTTATAATGTAGCAGGCCAGTGACTGGTGTCAAGGTTGTATCAAATGGAAAATGTTGAGTACACAGAGACAGTAGGCAATACAGATGTACAGAGTTATAATGTAGCAGGCCAGTGACTGGTGTCAAGGTTGTTTCAAATGGAAAATGTTGAGTACACAGAGACAGTAGGCAATACAGATGTACAGAGTTATAATGTAGCAGGCCAGTGACTGGTGTCAAGGTTGTATCAAATGGAAAATGTTGAGTACACAGAGACAGTAGGCAATACAGATGTACAGAGTTATAATGTAACAGGTCAGTGACTGGTGTCAAGGTTGTATCAAACAGAAAATGTTGAGTACAGAGAGACAGTAGGCAATACAGATGTACAGAGTTATAATGTAATAGTTATGTGACTGGTGTCAAGGTTGTATCAAACAGAAAATGTTGAGTACAGAGAGACAGTAGGCAATACAGATGTACAGAGTTATAATGTAGCAGGTCAGTGACTGGTGTCAAGGTTGTTTCAAATGGAAAATGTTGAGTACACAGAGACAGTAGGCAATACAGATGTACAGAGTTATAATGTAGCAGGTCAGTGACTGGTGTCAAGGTTGTATCAAACGGAAAATGTTGAGTACACAGAGACAGTAGGCAATACAGATGTACAGAGTTATAATGTAGCAGGCCAGTGACTGGTGTCAAGGTTCTATCAAACAGAAAATGTTGAGTACACAGAGAGACAGTAGGCAATACAGATGTACAGAGTTATAATGTAGCAGGCCAGTGACTGGTGTCAAGGTTGTATCAAATGGAAAATGTTGAGTACACAGAGACAGTAGGCAATACAGATGTACAGAGTTATAATGTAACAGGCCAGTGACTGGTGTCAAGGTTGTATCAAACAGAAAATGTTGAGTACACAGAGACAGTAGGCAATACAGATGTACAGAGTTATAATGTAGCAGGCCAGTGACTGGTGTCAAGGTTGTATCAAACAGAAAATGTTGAGTACAGAGAGACAGTAGGCAATACAGATGTACAGAGTTATAATGTAGCAGGCCAGTGACTGGTGTCAAGGTTGTATCAAATGGAAAATGTTGAGTACACAGAGACAGTAGGCAATACAGATGTACAGAGTTATAATGTAACAGGTCAGTGACTGGTGTCAAGGTTGTATCAAACAGAAAATGTTGAGTACAGAGAGACAGTAGGCAATACAGATGTACAGAGTTATAATGTAGCAGGCCAGTGACTGGTGTCAAGGTTGTATCAAATGGAAAATGTTGAGTACACAGAGACAGTAGGCAATACAGATGTACAGAGTTATAATGTAGCAGGCCAGTGACTGGTGTCAAGGTTGTATCAAACAGAAAATGTTGAGTACACAGAGACAGTAGGCAATACAGATGTACAGAGTTATAATGTAGCAGGCCAGTGACTGGTGTCAAGGTTGTATCAAACAGAAAATGTTGAGTACACAGAGACAGTAGGCAATACAGATGTACAGAGTTATAATGTAATAGTTATGTGACTGGTGTCAAGGTTGTATCAAATGGAAAATGTTGAGTACACAGAGACAGTAGGCAATACAGATGTACAGAGTTATAATGTAATAGTTATGTGACTGGTGTCAAGGTTGTATCAAATGGAAAATGTTGAGTACACAGAGACAGTAGGCAATACAGATGTACAGAGTTATAATGTAATAGTTATGTGACTGGTGTCAAGGTTGTATCAAATGGAAAATGTTGAGTACACAGAGACAGTAGGCAATACAGATGTACAGAGTTATAATGTAGCAGGCCAGTGACTGGTGTCAAGGTTGTATCAAATGGAAAACGTTGAGTACACAGAGACAGTAGGCAATACAGATGTACAGAGTTATAATGTAATAGTTATGTGACTGGTGTCAAGGTTGTATCAAATGGAAAATGTTGAGTACACAGAGACAGTAGGCAATACAGATGTACAGAGTTATAATGTAGCAGGTCAGTGACTGGTGTCAAGGTTGTATCAAACGGAAAATGTTGAGTACACAGAGACAGTAGGCAATACAGATGTACAGAGTTATAATGTAGCAGGCCAGTGACTGGTGTCAAGGTTGTATCAAATGGAAAATGTTGAGTACACAGAGACAGTAGGCAATACAGATGTACAGAGTTATAATGTAGCAGGCCAGTGACTGGTGTCAAGGTTGTATCAAACGAAAATGTTGAGTACACAGAGACAGTAGGCAATACAGATGTACAGAGTTATAATGTAGCAGGCCAGTGACTGGTGTCAAGGTTGTATCAAACAGAAAATGTTGAGTACAGAGAGACAGTAGGCAATACAGATGTACAGAGTTATAATGTAGCAGGCCAGTGACTGGTGTCAAGGTTGTATCAAACGGAAAATGTTGAGTACACAGAGACAGTAGGCAATACAGATGTACAGAGTTATAATGTAATAGTTATGTGACTGGTGTCAAGGTTGTATCAAACGGAAAATGTTGAGTACACAGAGACAGTAGGCAATACAGATGTACAGAGTTATAATGTAGCAGGTCAGTGACTGGTGTCAAGGTTGTATCAAACAGAAAATGTTGAGTACAGAGAGACAGTAGGCAATACAGATGTACAGAGTTATAATGTAGCAGGTCAGTGACTGGTGTCAAGGTTGTATCAAACAGAAATGTTGAGTACAGAGAGACAGTAGGCAATACAGATGTACAGAGTTATAATGTAGCAGGTCAGTGACTGGTGTCAAGGTTGTATCAAACAGAAAATGTTGAGTACAGAGAGACAGTAGGCAATACAGATGTACAGAGTTATAATGTAACAGGTCAGTGACTGGTGTCAAGGTTGTATCAAACAGAAAATGTTGAGTACAGAGAGACAGTAGGCAATACAGATGTACAGAGTTATAATGTAGCAGGTCAGTGACTGGTGTCAAGGTTGTATCAACAGAAAATGTTGAGTACACAGAGACAGTAGGCAATACAGATGTACAGAGTTATAATGTAGCAGGTCAGTGACTGGTGTCAAGGTTGTATCAAACAGAAAATGTTGAGTACAGAGAGACAGTAGGCAATACAGATGTACAGAGTTATAATGTAGCAGGTCAGTGACTGGTGTCAAGGTTGTATCAAACAGAAAATGTTGAGTACAGAGAGACAGTAGGCAATACAGATGTACAGAGTTATAATGTAGCAGCCAGTGACTGGTGTCAAGGTTGTATCAAACGGAAAATGTTGAGTACAGAGAGACAGTAGGCAATACAGATGTACAGAGTTATAATGTAGCAGGTCAGTGACTGGTGTCAAGGTTGTATCAAACAGAAAATGTTGAGTACAGAGAGACAGTAGGCAATACAGATGTACAGAGTTATAATGTAGCAGGCCAGTGACTGGTGTCAAGGTTGTTTCAAATGGAAAATGTTGAGTACACAGAGACAGTAGGCAATACAGATGTACTGAGTTATAATGTAGCAGGCCAGTGACTGGTGTCAAGGTTCTATCAAACAGAAAATGTTGAGTACAGAGAGACAGTAGGCAATACAGATGTACAGAGTTATAATGTAGCAGGCCAGTGACTGGTGTCAAGGTTGTATCAAACGGAAAATGTTGAGTACACAGAGACAGTAGGCAATACAGATGTACAGAGTTATAATGTAATAGTTATGTGACTGGTGTCAAGGTTGTATCAAACGGAAAATGTTGAGTACACAGAGACAGTAGGCAATACAGATGTACAGAGTTATAATGTAGCAGGTCAGTGACTGGTGTCAAGGTTGTATCAACAGAAATGTTGAGTACAGAGAGACAGTAGGCAATACAGATGTACAGAGTTATAATGTACAGGTCAGTGACTGGTGTCAAGGTTGTTTCAAATGGAAAATGTTGAGTACACAGAGACAGTAGGCAATACAGATGTACAGAGTTATAATGTAACAGGTCAGTGACTGGTGTCAAGGTTGTATCAAACAGAAAATGTTGAGTACACAGAGACAGTAGGCAATACAGATGTACAGAGTTATAACGTAACAGGTCAGTGACTGGTGTCAAGGTTGTATCAAACAGAAAATGTTGAGTACAGAGAGGCAGTAGGCAATACAGATGTACAGAGTTATAATGTAACAGGTCAGTGACTGGTGTCAAGGTTGTATCAAATGGATAATGTTAAGTACACAGAGATACAGTAGGCAATACAGATGTACAGAGTTATAATGTAACAGGTCAGTGACTGGTGTCAAGGTTGTATCCAAACTTACTTTCTTCTTTACTGGTATTTATCTGAATCATGACCTTTAACTTCTCTGGTTTTTTCTGTTTTACCCATGAAGTATTTAAGGTCTGAGCTAATTTTTCTGAGTCTATTGTTTCAACCATATACAAGTTTGGCACACCTGTAAAATATTAAATACAATTTACTTATTATGGAAATCTTTAAACTTTTAACTAAAGTTTATACCTTACTTACTTGCCAACTTGAATTTTGTCAATAAGGAGCTAAGAAGCCACATGTGGCCTACCAGTACTAGATTTAAGCTTTACACAGTTGGCCTTAACAAGTAATGAGGACATTGGACCTGTTTTAAATTTCTTTCCAACAGAATACTGGTATTAGATTTTTAGATTTAGGTAGTAGGGAAAAGAGATGAAATTAAGCTCAGAAAATATTTTACAAATGTTAACCCACAACGGACATTGTCTAAACACATAAATAGACAATGTAACAATTTGTATTTCTTTAGCAACAGGTTACACATAGATCATGTTATCAATGATAACTTTGCTCTGGATATACCTACCGTTATCCATTTCAGTGATAACCGGTATCACTTGTAACTTTTACTTACCAGTGAGTCTGTTGACTTGTTTTCTTTGTAAATGTCCTATAAAATGCCACTTTATGTCGCTGCATTCTTCTAATATCTTAAATATAACAAATAATAAATAACAAAATAATACATTGTAATTGCCTTAATATTGTCAAATAAATATCATATTAAGTGAATATACTTATTAATAACTTCTGGTATCTGTAGCTGTTTTGTCATGAACTGTACATTAATTTAAGTTATGAAATCTTTATTCTTTTTTATTTAGTGTTGTTTGATTGAATAAAACTCCTGACTTTCAGAAAGTAATAATTATTTTATATGATTTGACTCATAAAATTTAAATACAGTTAGTTACACATCTGTTATCAAATGTTGGCTCCATTCTAATTTCTATAACAATATACATGATAAATACCTGTTGACTTTTACCCTTTTCTTCTAATTCTGCCGCCTAAAATAAATACTTAAAAATGTTAATTTACAATGGTGAACAAGTGGTACCAGATAAAAGTATGTGGTTTCAGAGCAGAGTATATGGTTTAAACACAAAATTACTAGTAGGGGCAGGTGACTTTATGACCATCAATGAATAACAGGGACAGTTATTTTGCCTGCATATTTAGAAGATTTAAACCAGGTGTTCATTTCTTGATATTACCAGTATATGAAATCAGAATATGCAAATCAGTAAAGATACACTGACAAAATAGCAAAATTGGGAGAGGAAGAAAATGGTATTTATTTCATTATTTTACATAACTTCAAAAATTTAATCTGAAAATCGAGAATGTTCATTTTATTTTAGTCATTTTTTAAAATTAAAAGGAATGGTGCTAAAATTTAGCTCTTGACAATAAAAACTTACATAATTCTCTCCAAAATGTCTTTGTCCTACATTGTAAGCAGCTAGTATATCTTCTACTGGTTTAGTTTTAGATACAGCAACCAATCTGGGTGGTATATCTGGCAAGTCCTGAAAAATAGCGAAAATGTGAAAGTAACAAGAATTGTCATGCTTGTGGCCCCAAGTTGTGGGTTGTGTATTAAATCAATGTAATATCCTGTTTTCAATATTAAATGTCACATACGTTAGGTACAAGGACAGTTTTAAACTTTCATGCTTTTAAACTATTGTATAAGTATATTGACCGGATTACTCGTCACAATTAATAATGATTAATATAATAACTGAGACATCGGGACTGTTAGTAAATTGAAGTGATTTCTGAATGAAGTAATGACTGTATACATAAGATGTCATTATTGTAATGTTGTTTAACATCAAATCACCAATTTTTCAGCTATTTGTGATGAGAGCAAGTTCATCAATCTCTTGGGATTAATCTAAGATCAAGTATGTGTGATATGTGAGTGTTTTTGGTCTGTCTAGTACTATTGTGCGTCTTTTATACTTAGAGACAGTCCTTTATTAAAATTGCTATATTATCATTCTGTGTCTCATAAAATAACTTCAATATATGTGTTAAAAAACAAAAATACTAACAAGGAAAAATACACGAAAAATTGAAATCATTACATTTATTTATGTATATAGAGAAAAAAATCAGCATATTTACAAATATCGCGATGAGACTAAGAACTAAAACACCCATTATGGACCCCATGTTCTAAACCATTGATATTCACGCCTGTGTCATAGACTTAATCAGTCTGTCCACTTTCAAATCATGTGATCCTAATGCTTTTTCACAAATAAAAACACTTTAAAACTTCAAAAGCTACATACTTCACATCATCTGAAATATTTCTTCTCCATGATTTTGTCAAAACGCCATGGTGTCAATAATAATTGTGATATACAAGTGATTTATATTGTAATTGTTGACCTTAGTTGAACCTTTTAATATATGCATATGAGGTAACCTAGGGAACATACTACAGCTGAATTTTAGTGAAAAATGTAAAATTTTCTCTATGTAGAAGAATAACGGAAAAAGTAAAGATAAAACTAAAAATACTTTTAGATGTGCTTTTTGTTTCGAAAACAAAATATGATTGTTAGGTTTCAAAAATTTAAAAGGTATAAAAAATATTTATAAAAAGACTGTCTCTAAATATTAAAGATGAACAATAGCATGCACTTAGGTGCTGGCTCACTGAGTCAGTATGTCATAGACTAGCAAACCAATCCCCAGTCACATCATACTGACACCATGAGAACTGACACAAGGATAGTCATAGTTTTGTAGAATTACTCCAGACAAGAAGTTTCTGGACAGACAGGAGTTCAAATTTAATACTACATCCCCCTTTTTCTTCGAATGGTAGGTGATGAAACTTTCTAGATAGTGTATGGGCTCGTAAGGCATTTTCGATCACCAGGTGTTTCCGATCACTTATGTAAATTCTGAATGGTGAGCATTTGCGGTCAAATTTTTTAGGCCGTATTGTCTATTTATAACGACGGAAGCACGTTTTTTCTACTAGTGTAAACAAATAGTCAAAAGTACTTTCTAGGAAGGTAAAATAACTCACATTCTGTCCATGTTGATAAAAACCGCCATTTTTGTTATTGTTCGTTTTCTTGTATCACAATATGTCCAATTTATTTTGATCTTATCATTTTCATACAATCCACCGTTGTCTGTTTACTCTCTGAGCGTTTTAAAAAATGTCAGTTCATGTGACGTCACCAGTTATAGTCTGTTTCAAGGAAGCTGAGGCTCTAAAGTGGCACCACGTGTTATAGCATAATTGTTATATATGGGGAGCAAGATTATATTAATAAAACACTTGGTTTCTATAAATGCAGTTCAGCTCCATAAAGTGATGACTGCTACCTGCTCTACGGTTCACAACACATTCTCAACAGATTTTTTACAGTTAAAACTATTGTTGTTGCATCAGTATATATATATTTATATAATATATATAGACATATGTCAATATAAGGTTTCTTTTGTTATGAAATCGATTGATGACACACAAATGGGTGTATTGTTGCTGGAATATTACTTAACTTAGGATTTACATGAGGTAAGATATAATGTTCATGTTTCATGTTAACACTGGCCCGTTTTGAGCCTCAAACACTTTTACTTTCTTGTGTAATACGTCACTACATCACGTGATCGGATTCACCTTTCCGCCATTTTTGTTTACATAGAAATGGGGACCGGTAGGGATTTAGATAAAACTAGCCCGAGATTCCTCTGGCCCGAATTTTTTTTTTTTTTTTTTATCAATTTCGGGCCAGAGATCGGGCTTCATTATTTTACATAACGTGATGCCGTTGAAATCCTACGGCAGGGTAAGATTTAATTTGGCGGATATGTTCACTTTATTTTCACGGGCATTGGGTAATGAACCAGTCAGATCGCTTACCTAAACCTTTATTCACAAGAATCCATCGAAAAAACTATGTGGCAACTCCGTTTTATATCCATTCCAGCCATATAAATCCAACACATCCTTCATCATCTCGCCATTTTTTATGTTATGATATTCAAATAACGCGAGATCTCGCGGGTTAAAGTCTCCCTTTTCTGATACACAAGTGTTGGATTTATATGGCTGGAATGGATATAAAACGGAGTTGCCACATAGTTTTTTCGATGGATTCTTGTGAATAAAGGTTTAGGTAAGCGATCTGACTGGTTCATTACCCAATGCCCGTGAAAATAAAGTGAACATATCCGCCAAATTAAATCTTACCCTGCCGTAGGATTTCAACGGCATCACGTTATGTAAAATAATGAAGCCCGATCTCTGGCCCGAAATTGATAAAAAAAAAAAAAAAAATAAAATTCGGGCCAGAGGAATCTCGGGCTAAGATAAAACATGCTGTGTAATGGTTTGATTGAGATTTTGTCAGTATAAAAGCATCCATATTAATTAGTTTTAACTACGCTGATGTACATTTAATTCAGTATTATTTAACAAGCTAAGCAATTATTCCAAAATCCACTGAGTGATCGAAATCCACTAATTCCTCCATACTGTACTGTTGAAGGTGTTACAGTTATCTCCCTTGCACTGTTACACAAGGTCTTTATAAGCAATATGAATTTCATGAATTTTAGACAGTTTAAAGCATCAGTTAAAATGACGATATTCTAAAGTTAACAGTTAATGAAAAAACAATTTATTACATATTTCTTTATTCCTTTTTCAAAGTTTGTTACTTTTGAAACGAAGTCAAACCATGCAAAGTTTTCAGCGAGTCAGGGGTTGGAAAACTTCAGAGTTTTACTCGACTAGCAGCAGTACAAGGCCACTGTGATATCTGTGGATTTATACCTGAGATCTCTTTGCCACTGCACCATCGATTCTCTGTAGGACTGTTTTTATTGAAGACGCAATTTCACTTGCCATTTTTCGATACATTCTCATTTGTCACATCTTCAGACCGGAACCTTATACCTTCTGTCTAAACCACAAGTCGGAACATGACAACCGGAATCAGACTTCATTATCTGGCACAATTTCAAATCGTTATAATTTTGTTAATTTTTAAGATATCCTGGAATTTAAGATGTCAATTTAAAGATCCATTTAAGCTTATTACATCCTTATTTTAATTTTGTTGAAACTTTTTATTGCTAGTTCCAAAAATATTATCAAGTTAACAGGTTAACAGGTTAAGGGAAATCTTGACAGTGCCACTGGAGCCTGGAGGTAAAGTAAGCGGGGGAAAGTTTACCTGTTTACCGACCATTCATGTGTCTAAACCACAAACATCATGATAGCCAGATTTCTAAACCAATATCGTGATTGCCTTATTTGTCCGGATCAGAATTCAGAAATGCTTATAAAAATCTGAAACGATTAAACCAGGGGAAATTTCAGAATCCCGCTGATTGTATATAATAAAACATTTCCGTAGTTCAATTTGCTAGACACAGATGATTCCAAATAATTTTAATAGAAACCGTTCGGGAGAGCTGGCGGATGTCGGAGGAAAAAACTATTGTTATTGGACTCTTATTTGATTAAGTTTATTGTACAAAATATATAATGTACAATTATTTCCAAATAACACGGAAGCTTGACCGGGATTCTTGATAGTGCAACTAATTAAAAACATTTGCAACGTCAAAATATGTCTGTATAGACATGACTATTGAATTATTTGTTAGCCTGGAACTTGAGCACGGTGTATACAAACTGCAACGTCAATGGAAACAAAATCTATAATGTGTGTTGAATGGATGAATGTCGTTTTACACCATTAAAGATTATTTTTCACTCGCATCGCATTCGAAGCAATCAGTCAGTTATGGATTGTGGAGAAAACAGAAACACGCGCATCAGTAGAAAACCACCAAATGTATCAAACATGTTTATGTAGGTACTAGTGATATATACAACTCTATAATAGTCGACATTTTGATATCACGTGCACTCGCCGTTCCCTCCTACCAGACCTAGCCCAAGTACTAATTGCGGTTTCCTTATTTACGACTTAGTGAAGTCTAATCTTTGTTATCTCCATGTCTTGTCTCGAAGTTTATGACAAAATTGATGAAAAATAACCGACTACCTAGTTTTCGGACTATCGACTGGTCATTGTTCAGCTGTTCAAGTTATGATATAATTTTTCATTTTGAGATATGTTCCATTGCCAGTGTACCCTCTGTGGCCAAGTGGTTGAAAACCAGCCTCCCTGGCACTGCCTAGCCCCCGGAATCCCACCAGCCTCCCTGACACTGCCTAACCCCCGGAATCCCACCAGCCTCCCTGGCACTGCCTAGCCCCCGGAATCCCACCAGCCTCCCTGACACTGCCTAGCCCCCGGAATCCCACCAGCCTCCCTGACACTGCCTAGCCCCGGAATCCCACCAACCTCCCTGGCACTGCCTAGCCCCCGGAATCCCACCAGCCTCCCTGGCACTGCCTAGCCCCCGAAATCCCACCAGCCTCCCTGACACTGCCTAGCCCCCGGAATCCCACCAGCCTCCCTGGCACTGCCTAGCCTCCGGAATCCCACCAGCCTCCCTGGCACTGCCTAGCCTCCGGAATCCCACCAGCCTCCCTGGCACTGCCTAGCCCCCGGAATCCCACTTGGGCAGACCTTACTGTAAGGAAGTCGCCGGCGGTTTTCTTCAGACACTCGGGGTTCCTCAGTAAGTTATCCCAGAACATATTCGTATCAGTTTAACCCGTTAACTGGTTAAAGAATCTTGACCGTGGCGTAAAACACCATTACTTCATCCCACTATCGCAAGTATTTAAATATAATTTATAAAAATAGAGTAAGATATGATTGATATCTATAATGTTGTTGATGATTGAAGCCATGTTAACCATCTGTTGTAAGGTCGACGTATACAAGGATGATCTCTGCGTGATAAATTGCGTCATGCCATAAATTCCCGCCTTTTTGGCAGTTGCGATAAAGGAATGGTGTCCGATAGTACTAGGCGGGATTGAACACGAGTCATATGCATGTCTGTATATAAGATGTCATTCAGAAGTGCTTAAATAATTAATATAATGGAAATTTTAGTTCACTTTTCCATCAGCTGTTGACCCTTCGACGGATCGGCACAGCAAATGCCATTAAACCAAATTCGCATAAGTTAGCAAATTTTTAGTTGTATTTTAGCAGTCACCGCCAAACAAACCATATATATGCTGCATTGTACAGGAAACGTCCGTTCATCATTATTATTCAGATGTCTAGGGGTGATTCTGGTGGAGCTGCTTATTTTTTCTGAAATCATGGAACCTTATGTGCAAAACGCATAAAATTACGCCTGACCTATGCCGTTTTAATGTTGGTGAATTGGCACCAGAGCCGTATAGACCTATTTTCCCCAGTTACAGTTTTTTTTAAATTTTGATGTTCACCATGTTACAATGTATATAATACTATATTTTCACGTGTCTGACTTGTCTTTATTGCAGTCACGGTTTTCACTCCTCTGTCAGTTGGTTCAATGGTAACATACTGACAAGATTACATTTAAATATTGATTCCAGGCCTAGTGGTTTCTATAAATACGTTATTTTACATAAATATATACTACATTATCAATAACATTTGTTGTCGGCACTCCCACCAAAATACCTAAAGTTCATTAGTACTGGCAGCGTTAATGTCGTGCTCGCTTTCTGATTGCGTCATCCGTGTTTGTATACAATGATGATGAAATCAAGCACAGACAAATTGGCCTGGTAACCCTATCGTTAGGGTCACGTCTCGCATAACGGTTACCTGTGCGCATGAGCAATCAATACAGCACCTCACATGAAACATGTTTTACAACAAAACTAACTAACTTCACAAAGACTCTTCTGTACTTTAGTGTAGAATTATATATTTCATTTACATTTTATGGTTTTAATTACAATATTGAGTCAATTTTGAAGTTTTACACCGTAAATGAAAAATGTAAATAAAACCCACGTGGTCCCCATTTTGTGAATGAACTGGAGCGATGATGCAACGGGTTTACATATGTAAATATAATTTGCATAGCCAATCAGAATGTGTTGTGTTCTTAGCCGCGAAACGGTATATGTACACAGAAATGGAGGATCAACACACACGCGTGTTTTTATCTGTCTTGCTTGTTTCGTTAAATTTTATAAGTATAACATGTCGGAGCAACATATTTACCAAGCATAACAATGATTATCATAAATATGATCTATTCATTGACGATGAAAAAACGGAAAACTTCAAACTTGACAGATTTAAGCGATTTGCGGAAAATTCCAATACTAAATCCTATGGCAATGTATCAAACACTGAACTGAATGGAAAACTTTCGTCGTCCACGTTTTTCCTCCCAAATTTAAATCACACACAAGCAGTGGTGTCCTGGTCTGGGAAAAACAGCAGTGTAAGTATTTTAAACAGTTAATTACAAGATTGCAAATTTGAATTTTTTGTTTGTTTATTTTGAAACGCACAGTGGTTATATACGAGTAAAGTCCCGTAGTAATTTTCTTGGCATAGTTCCAGTTTTCATTCACAGGAATGGAATTTTCTATAATACACCACATGTCGCTAACAATAATACTTCGTACTTATTAAAATGACCTTGAATTTATAAACTAATATTTATGTTACATTTTAATTTAATAACGTTAGATCAATTTTTTTTAAATAAATTAATAGTTTAGTAAAACTTTGTGAGTTATTAAGAACGTTTTCTGCATTATACATGGAAATACATAATTAACAGGAGTAATGTTGATGTTTAGGAAAGAAATATGAAAAAAATCGGTAAAATTCAAATTAATGATTTATGAAAGGCAAACATATTTTTTTTTAAAATTCCAAATCAAAACTTTTTTTTCAAATTTTGTTATCTTGTGTGTTTTATCAAAAGGATTTAACAGATTTTGCAGATCTACCCATGCAGTACAGCCAATTTGCTGTTTGAATCTGGCATTTCTCGATCATTATACACACAGTCTGGTTTTAGCGTTATATAAACCAGTTCAATCCCTTGGATTTAAAAAAAACTCTGAAAAAACTGATAAAAATCATCACTTAGCAAACAAATTTACATGTTGTACACCTTTACAACTTGCTAACTTGCTTGTCAAATCCAGGTAACCTCCACACCCCTGTCAATATAGATTATAGTTCAGGTAACCTCCATGCCCCTAACAGGTAACCTCCACACCCTGTTGATACATAGTATAGTCCAGGTAACCTCCACACCCCTATAAATATGTAGTACAGTCCATGTAACCTCTACACCCCTGTAAATATGTAGTACAGTCCAGGTAACCTCCACACCCCTGTAAATATGTAGTACAGTCCATGTAACCTCCACACCCCTGTATATATGTAGCACAGTCCAGGTAACCTTCACACCCCTGTAAATATGTAGTACAGTCCAGGTAACCTCCACACCCCTGTAAATATGTAGTGCAGTCCATTACTATCCCTGTTGTAACCCAAGTATCTTTTTTACTTCAAAGTGACATGTCTGTCCTTTTAAAAATGTCAAATTCACACCTCTTCCATATAGGTATACAGAACATTCTATTTGCCTACCCCACCTCTGCAGATGTATTAGACAGTTTTGCCCAAACTATTTCTACAGGCCTATGGAACAGTCCTTTTGCAATCTCATCTCTGCAGATATATTAGACCATTCCTGCAGACCTTTGCCCACCTCATCAGCCATTTTCCCCAAGCCATTTCTACAGGCCTATAGAACATTCTATTTTGCCAACCTCATCACTGTGAATATATTAGACAGTTTTGCCCAAACCATTTCTGCAGGTCTTTGCCCACCTCATCTCTGCAGATTCTGCAGGCCTATGGAACAGTCCATTTGTCCACTTCATTTCTGCAGACATATTGGACACTTCTGTAGGCCAATGGAACAGCCATATTGCCAACATCATCATCTCTGCAGTTAGTTGGCCATTTCAGAGCTTAGAACAGCCCATTTTTCCACTTCATCATTACAGACCTATTATAGAATTAGCCATTTATTCACTAGATCCTTATTATATACAGCAGCTATATCATTCTGTACTGATCTGTGATAAAGTTGACCACCAGACATTTTAGATTTAGATAAGAGGTTTCATGTTGAAGGGGGATTTCACACAAATCTATATCAAACACAACATACTGTACAGATTTTGGACATGTATCTAAATTTGTAATTCTCTACCCTAGGGCTAAAAGTTGACCAAAGTTGTCTTATTTTTAGCAAGGAAGCTAAATTTAACATCCTTGAAGCAGGTTACAGAGTACAGAATGTTTATATATGAAGTTTGTTAATGTCAGCTTTGTGAGATAAACAAGTTGTCTTGATTGAAGTACTTGTCAGGTTTAGTGACTCTAGCACTCTTGATTAGGAGTAGAAAAAATGGTGTAGACAGCTGTAATAATTTAGAAAACCATTGAAGAAAGATAAAAAACACATAAAACAAGTAAAATAAGGAGATAATTTACAGGTTAAGACTTTATGATTTATTTTATGTCATATTGGATAATTTAACGACATTTTTACCATCAAGATGTACTTTTATAATCTACAATATATATAATGTCATATACAATTGTTGTAGTATTGTTTATACATTGTTATAATTTTATAATCTACAATATATATATATATATATAATGTCATATACAATTATTGTAGTATTGTTTATACATTGTTATAATTTTATACTTTGTATAAACCAGCATAACATTTTGTACATCATATTGATATTGTAATAACAAAGTTAGTTAAATGAAAACTTAATTTTAAAAAAGAATTTTAACAAGTATACCAAAGGATTTAATTTTAGAAATAGAGGAGAGAAATATATAGAACTTTCTTAAGTTAAAGATATCAGTATTAGGAGAAGAAAACTAAACATTTTGCCAGATTTAAGTCATCCTGATTAATTTGTGAAAATATTGAAAAATTATAATTTGATGATTATTGATTCTGTTCCTAAAGCACATTGTATCCATGTCACATTACTTAGGCTGTGTAGATAATACAGAAATAGTAAGATTTACACCAGAATTCCAATCTGTTCTGTGTGTCAGTGGGACATGACCTATATCTGTAATGTGTTGTTAATTAATATCCCACCACACTGACATACTGACATACATTTTATGTTGGATTAAGGAACTGTTATACAAGTTAAGGACAAGTTGTTTGACTTGGCATTACTTGTTACTATGAGACTATAGAGACAGTATTTCAAAACAGCTTATTAGAATGTAATCAATCTGCTGAAAATTTTAAGAAACGATTATTTAGTAAAATAAAATTACTCTTGTAATTTTGGTGGCTAGAAATATACCGGTATATGTTTTACATTTTAAAATGTAGACAAAAATCATTACTTAAGTTGCATAACTTATTTATATATTATGTTTTTAAGAAAACTTAAAAATATAGCATACCGTATAAATAAAAATAAATTTAAGCTACGGCAAGATCAGGTAAAGAGTTGTATCCCGTAAATAATGATAATAAAATTGTATAAAGATCTAAACATGTTTGTATATGTTTAATAATAAACTAAATGAATTGAAATTAAAATTAAAACTTTAATTAACTTTTATAAATATGACATTAGTTTTCTAGTTTTATTTGGACTGTTTTTTGGAAACATGACAATCATTGTTATTAATTAAGTAATATCAATTCTTAAGTATTTAATCAAATTGGTAACCTTCAACTTGATTCTACTTGGATCAATGCCTAAATATTAATCTGTGATGTCATTTAATGAAATATTTAATAAAAATTTTAATTGATACACATTTGATTAACTGATTGACTGACTGACTGACTGACATAATTATCAGGTGCTTCTGGGAAGTTTGACTAATAAGACTTGTCTGTTTAACCTTTAAACTTGAATGTGAAACAGATCCAACTGACCATGTTAAGTTTAGGGATGTAATATTTTTGTCAAGACAGTATCCAACAAAATAAAATATTGTGGGAATGTTTCAACTATATGGATTTGTTGATCAAATTATGTTATTGATTAGAGAAAGAGGTTAAACCTTCAGGTAGAAATAGTTCTAGGCCAATAGTACATTATGTTTTTATGTTTTATTGATATTAAGTTTGTAGACTTTGATCTGTACATTCATTCTTTGTCAGCACATTTTCTGTCCACACGTCAACATGTCAACGACCACAAAAGGCATACCTGGTTACATAATAAACTCACGTGCTTTATTGAGAGAGGCAGACACAAGTTAAGTTGTACCAATGTCGGAACTTGAAGCAGAATCTTGTTAACAATAATATAGTGACCAAATCCTGTAATACTTCATTTAGAAAACCAATTCTCTTGATAATGACAGTTTCAGTCTAGTATAGAGTAAAGAACTCTAACTAACCACTTTATATTAGAAGTTGCAGTCTATCTAATAGAGCAAAAAAGCTTTAACTAAAAGTAGAACATTTATGATGATATCTAGCTGAGAGCAAAGCATTCTGACCATTTACCACCTTCCTGTCTGAGGGATCCATAGTTGTTTTTCAATGCATTCTAGGTGCCTCCATCATTTGATAACTGACTCTCTATTTGAATGAAATATTCTTGATAGAGGTGTAAAACACTATCCCCAAACCCCATTTCACCTCACCCCATTTCACCTCACCCCATTTCACTCTGCTCCACTTTCACATTGTAATTAGTTCTTTTAAAATAGTTATCCATATCAACAACGCAACAGATATAGAATTTAAAAACATATTTTGTTAACACAAATACCAGAGTAATATATAGTTTTGTTACAGTGCACAGAAGTGATGGCGAAAAAAAATGTGTAAATTGTCACTGAAATATTTAGGTCTGTATGTATTCAGTGTATAAGGCCATGTGAAAAAATATCTGTTGTTCTGGTTACACAGCTCCAAAAATATTGGTAGATAGTTAGGTTTATTTATTTATTATTTTATTTGATTTTACTTAGTAATGTTATATGAAGTAGGGGTTCTGTCTTTGATTGCTTAAAAAAGCCATTAAGATTTTCGATAGACAACCAAAATTAACAGCACCAAAACCGCAGAATTTATTTTTTCACCTTATTAACACATGGTGTGTATAAAGATGACATTTTAGATACATATTTAGAAATGTGTATTATTTAATGCCGTATATGAGATTATTATGATTTGACATTTTCTATTTTAATTCTTCAACAGGTGGTGTTTGTACTAACCAGGCAAAGTGATTCAGGATTTATAGTTGACAGTGCCTTATGGAGGTATATAAATCATCACACACACACACACACACACACACACACACACACACACATGCGTGCAGGCATGCAAACATATGCATGCAGGCACACATGAGGATAAATGGATGTTTGTATACACACTTGCATGCATGCACACTCGCACAAATGCATCAGCCCCTCAGTCCCACAACCTTCCCTTTACTAGCAGATGGCTTTATCAACTGAGCTACTTGTCAGACCATGTATTGAGCACTGTCTGCCACATTTCTCCCTTATAATGTTTGAATTAAAACACCATATCCACCATTTTGATCATCAGCATTGAACCAATCACTTCCTTACTTTGTGAAATGGATAACAGGAAAGAGAAAAAAACAAAGTGTTGGACTGGTCAAACCCAGGACCTCCCACATTACATGAGAGTATTCTACCAACTGAGCTACCCAAATCATTGCATTCCCTCCCTTTTATTTTTGAGTTTCCCCGCAGTATTATGTGGGGAATTTCACCCTAATTCCCTTAGATTGACCAAGGCCACAGCATTGCCATTCTACTATTTCCAAGAGCCACACTGTGGCAATGGAACTGTAAGGAAGGAGAAAAATGCACAGTGAGACCCAATCCTTGACCTCCTACAATATAGGCAAGTGTTCTATAAACTGAGCTACCCAAATCAATGCAGCGGTCATACAGGGACTCAATCCCAAGCCCATGCAGCGGTCATACAGGGACTCAATCCCAAGCCCATGCAGCAGTCATACAGGGACTCAATCCCAAGGCCACCATTTCCACTAATAACAGAGTGCTTTACCAGAGAGCTATTAAGCCTGGTCCAATAAGATCTTCTCTCTCTCTCTCTCTCTCTCTCTCTCTCTCTCTCTCTCTCTCCACACACAGTAGTTAATGGTTTATGGAGGTATATAAAGGTATATTGTTAATCTTTGATGGCTGTTTATACTGTACATTATAGAATAAGACAAACTGTAGAAAGTTATGATATGTATTACCAGTATATATACAGTATGTGATTAGTCATCACAGCTGTTTCTGGCTAAACCTTTAAGCAATATTAGGACAATAAAATGGAGAGTCCACACAAACAAGATAATACAAAGTAATGTCTCCCAGTTCATAGTGAACCTGTGTATAAATACATACACCCAACCACCGGGAAATGTTACATTCAGCTGAAACATAGGACCTAACCTATCATCATGAAAGAATTGAAGTGGAATAATGGCGTTTTGCAATGCCCCAGTCAAAATTCTTTCACTTATACTGAAGTGGTCAGTTTATGGAGGGTGGAGGAAACTGGAGTACCCAGAGAGAGCCAACCTTCAGCAAGTGAACTGAAAATCTTGTTCATGGTAGGAACTACCTAAATGGATTTTTAGCCTAGAGTGTGAGATGTAGTGTTTTGGTAACTGTGTGTACTCCCCACACTCATAATTGATGTCTCTTGTATTTCTATTATTATCACAACTTTATGAAATATAATTGACTTAGCTTTTTTCCATTATTATTATAAAATCTGTTGAAATATAATATGCAGCTTCATTATGTAAATAACATGTACAAGTATGAATGAGAAATATGTTAAATGATCAGGAACCTTAACCACACTACTGGATATACATTGTATTAAGTGGCTGTCCATAGTCGGGAATTGTCTATTATTGGTCTCAGTTTGTGATTATCTTGTTTTGTTATTGTGTTAAGTTTGTTGTTTTGTGTTCTTGGTCACATTGGTTATTTACTAGAACATATGTGTCATATTCTATTTTTATGAATTAATGTGCGTCATTAAATTTCTAATGGGATTTAATTTCTTAATGAAAAAGAGTTTTGGGATATGATTGACATATAATAAGTTGTTTAATTTCATATTTTAATTCCTTAAGAACCACCTTAAAGAATTTAATACACCTTCTGTGAAAGGTCTAGACACATGGTAGATAGAGTTGAACTCTTAACAATGGGATAAGTCCACTGGCATTCTGCCCTGTATTTCACACCTAATCTTGGGATTATCATGCCTCACGTGCCGTTTTACGTCAGTCAATACACATTCTTCTGTTAGTTTTTAAACTATAAAAATCAAACTTGGCACATAAAGTTTTAATTCCAAAGTGAAAAGTTAGGTCATTAATACAGTTATATAACTTGTACTGCCGTGACTATGTAACTAAACTACTGCGATGTGACATTAATACACTGCCTTTTATAACATTGCAAATGATTTATTTACATTTTTATAATTCCATTTACCAGTTCAAGTTCCTTAAAATGACCAGTCTAACACACCACCTATACAAACGTTGAAAAAGTATTTAAAAGGATTAAACAAATTCAAAAACATAAACATTGGAATTTATAATTTGGTTAGAGACTGTTCCATATTTAGACCAGCTGAAATGACGGGGTCCCTTATATAGATTACGAAATATTACCTGTTCAGGATGTAGAGCAATCATTCTGTCTTGTCTAAATCAATGTTTTCTTTTTGAACTTATTAAAAAATTGACAAAATATTAAAGGTCCAATTGAAAAGTAACTAGTCTCACACCTGAACAGAGTTCAGTTTTAAACCTTGGCTGTTGTCCCATTTGTCATTACTAGCAAAATTGTGATATGTTTGTTGGACTCAATATTGGAGCATTCTGGCCTTAGTTAATATGTCCTAACTCACTCAAAGCACTGGAATTAATCAGAGCGCCTGGGTGGATAAAATTAGAGTGTCTGAACTCACTCTGATCATGTGGTATTAATCAGAACAGAACATCTCAATAAAAAAAACTTGGCCTGAGTCAGAACAACTTGGTCTCATTCAGAACAACTTGGTCTCAGTCAGAACAATTTGGTCTCAGAACAACTTGGTCTGAATAAAAACACTTGGTCTCATTATAAGCACTTGGTCTCAAAAAGACAATTAGCATGTCTGATCTCAATAAGAGCATCTTGCTTTCTCTTTTATACCTGTATTTCAAAGGTTCTTGTTCTTTTACCTCTCTGTTTCTAAGCTTTCTGTTTGTTATGTTATTTTATTTTAGGGACAGAATAGATAAGTTAATTACACATGAGGGTGTAGCTTGCTAAACAGAAGTTGCTTACCCTTCCGAAGCATCCTGTCAGTTTCAGAGTTTTTACTTTCCATTAGATTTGTGGTTTAGACATGGATTCGTATGTTTGTTTTTGATTTTAATAGCATTTTATAAATGGTTATAGCTCCGATAACTGAAGCAGGGATAATTAGATATGTCTATAATATAAACACTTGCAGTTTACAACAAATCATAATTTGAATGTTTGTTATTTTCATTTTACAAGTAAATTCTATCCATATAGTTTGAAGGTATACAAACTCAGTGGTTATTATAACAATTAGCGTCACCATGGTAATGGATATTGTTTGATATTTTGTTATTTTTGACATCCTGTCGTGTTAAATACAGTTTAATATCTCCTAATACGGTATTTGATATTAAAAAATTAAACGTATCCCAGTGTCATGTGAAAGCCTCATATGTAAGATTCTCACAATTTATCTTACAGGGACTAGCTAGGCAGTTGAGAAGAAGTGAAAGTCATTGTTACGTGTGTACTTTTGTGTGTATACGTAAACAAATCCATTTACCCCTGAAATGACGTCTGCTGATTGTTATAACCTTGGTTGTTTAGAAAGTTTCAGGTCATTAGATTTTAAGGAAATTTTTGTGCATCTTATGCTCCACATATATACTAGTATTTATTTATAAAATCTATCCTTTTTCTAACAAATAAAAATGAATTAAAACATACAGGTTTATCTTGTTAATCCCTTGTTTGTCATCATTCACAACTTGTTTGTCTTAATATTTCTGTATACCGTATAGTTGTTTAATTCTGTGGGGATACAATTTCGAGTTCAGACACTGGAACTTATTCACAGGGATAAAATTTCATGGTGCATTGGTCATTGTTAACAATTTTCTGTACAGATTATCCTAGCCTAGGTTTACTGAATGTTACATGTAAATATTCACTTTCTATTTACTTTAGAGCTATAAAGTCAAACTGCAAATATAGTGAAATTAAATCCCTAGTGAATTAAAGCACCATAACAGTACAAGTTTATCAGGGCTGACTGGTGGTGCTGTTGTAGTGTGGCGTATATCTGTACATGTTTATCAGGGCTGACTGGTGGTGCTGTTGTAGTGTGGTGTATATATGTACATGTTGGCTGACTGGTGGTGCAGTTGTAGTGTGGTATCTATGTAGTAGATATGTGGTGTCTATGTAGTAGATACAATCATAGGGTGATTTCCAGACTTTCTGATCTGGGCTGAGTAACTCGAAGCTCTCTTAGCAGTTACGAATACTTAACGCCTTTGTGTTATATAGGCATTAAGTGTTCGTAACTGCTAAGAGAGCTTCGAGTTACCCAGCCCTGGACCTTTTAGCCTTGCATTGAGCATAGAATGTTTGCTTTTCACTCAGGAAGACGGGGTTGGATTCTCAGCCAGGACTCTCAGTGAGGAAGTGGTTTTCTTCAGGTGTGTCCTCCCACCTGCTACATATGTTTCTTGGTATCTGTTTGTCTGTCTAAAAAAGTGATTTAAATTGATTCTAGGGTTTACATGGCTTCTTTAAAGTATCTGTTTCATATGTCTGTGTTATTGGCAATCAATCAAATTGTAACTGTTCTTGTTAATTGTTATAATGAGTGTTAGCTATGGGTTCCTTTTAATTGAATTTTAATGCCAGTTTTGTTTGCATAAAAAACACCAAAGATCATTGACAGAGTCATAACCTCATTCACAATAGGTCAGTGAGGTAGTGACCTCATTCACAATAGGTCGGTAAGGTCATGACCTCATGTCTGGTAGTAAGGTTTACTCAGTTCTGTTGAACAGAAGCCAGACAATTTTTTATAAAATAAAATTAAGCTGTACTCTTACTGTTACATTAGTTACTTTGGAAATGATTCACTGAGCATTCTGTTTATTGTGTATGTCAATCAAATTGTAATGGTTCCTGGTTATTGATAAAGTTAAAGTTATATAAAGTATTGGCTATCAGTTCCTTGGATGTTGTTTTTTATTTGCATAAACACAACAAATATTATAACAAATTTAAATAAGCTTCAGGTATTTGTACAGTTTATGGCAGCAGAGATGTTACATTGTTAATCATCACAGGTAGTTGTTGTTGAACCATTTAGAACAAATATGTATACCTTTGTCAATGGTTCCGTCTGTATGAAAAAAGGTTCCTTGCACTTTGATGTCAGAGAAACATTACAATCAATTACAAATGTTTCAGTGACATCATTAAATGTGGCTTTGAATCAAAGTCATTGTTACTGCATCCGGAACTTGCAAATTCACGCAGGTCATATGACAAAACTTACATACCCTAGTAGTGTGTATTGTACATGTATTAAGCTGCATTAGACAGAATGAAAAAAACAAGATTGGACATTTTGGTAATCTGCCTGCTCTGTAGTAGACATTTTGGTAACCTTTCTGCTCTGTAGTGGACATTTTGTAATTCAGATTTGAATGTTCCTGCTATGCAGCGGACATTTTGTGAATTCAGATTTGAAATTTCCTGGGCATGGTAACTTGAAGCTATCTAAACAGTCATGGATACTTAACACTTATATAGTACATAGACAGTAAGTATTCGTAATTGTTAGGTTTGCTGCGAGTTATACCCAGCCATTCTCTGTAGTGGACATTTTGGTAACCTTTCTGCTCTGTAGTGGACTTTTTTATAATCTTTCTGCTCTGTAGTGGACTTTTTTATAATCTTTCTGCTCTGTAGTGGACATTTTGGTAATCTGCCTGCTCTGTATTGGACATTTTGGTAATCTTTCTGCTCTGTAGTGGACTTTTTTATAATCTTTCTGCTCTGTAGTGGACATTTTGGTAATCTTTCTGCACTGTAGTGGACATTTTGGTAATCTTTCTGCTCTGTAGTGGACATTTTGGTAATCTGCCTGCTCTGTAGTGTGTGTTCTTCCTAAGACTTGATTACATAATGATAATCTATACAAACAATATAAACTAAATATCAGATAGGATAGATATAGTTAAACGTGACTTAGTAATTGATTTACATGAAGTAATGTTCTAAATTATTATATTATATCATGACAAACAGGTATTACACAAGCATTTACATCCGGCTGGAGGGAGGAGTGTGGTCACATTGGTTTACATCTTCTGTTTTCTTGTTTGAACTTTTTTGTTTGAACTTATATTTACCTGTACTCTTAATATCCAATTTTGCATGTCAGGTGTTTGGGCTAAAAAAAAAATTGTTCCAAATTTTAACATTTTAGCATGACAAGGCAGTTCTTGATTAAATTTAACAAATAAATTGTGTGTATCTAAGGGAAACAATTAATATGAAAATTTTGATTTATTTTTCCAGATTAAATAAAAAAAATATCAAATTTAGACATCACCAGTTAAGAGTAAAATTGGAACAATTATGAAAGTATGATTGTGGGAAAGATATAAATTTTTATTTCTTTTTAAAAATCTTTGATAAACATAAGCTTTGTCAAGACATTTAGCGTCACATCCTATAAGAAAATCTTTAAATTGTGAATAAATGGCGTACTCGACTTAAATCACATAAAACTTATGACATTTATTAGATGTGTGGGAGTTTTTATGTAGAATAAATTGATAGATCATATGATTTATTATATAAAGTACACATACACTTATATTTATTGAACTGAAAAACGTTAAAATATTACACATAAAACATGTAATATTACAGGGTTATTGAACTGATATTGTGAAATATTGTCCCAAGTTGACTGGACATTGGCACTCGCAAGCCTTGGAAACCTTGGACTGGAACAAAGTTTGTGTGCAAATATTGATATATATTCCATGCTAACACCTCGGGATTTATTGTTTAATTTCTATGCGATGCATATATTGCTATATAATAATACAAGTTATAAACTAGATCCTTATTCTCTGTATACAATAAAGCTTTGATTTACTGCCACTGTTTGTTCAGTCAAATTTTGTAATTATAAAGGGTTGGACAATGAATTGAGGAAACATGATAAAGAACAAATAGAGAAGAAATGGATTTTGGTTCTTCAATATAGTTTGGTGACAAGTGGGATGGTAAGGTTTATCAACGGGCATTATATTGAGGATTAACTGTATATAGACTGATCTTTTATCAATATACCTGTATAGTATTGTATTGTATGATTCCTACTTAATTATGTTAATATAAAGATCCAGGATCTTCACTCTTCAGTTGTCTGGTGGTTTTACCTTTCTTTTTAAAAAAGGTGTGGTTAGATACAAGGTAAAAATGAAACGTGAAATATGAAATACCGTATTTTAAAGATGTAGGAGTACAAAAAATTACCTGACAACTTTACGTACATTATATATATATATACTGTAACTTGTACCAGTACTTAGGCTAGTGTCGCCTAAAACACTCAGGAACACAAACATATATTATACACAGATAAAAACAGAATTTCTGAAGAATTTGTTCTTTCATTTCTGAAGAATTTGTTCTTTCATATGTGTAAATTAAAACAATCAAACATAAAAGGTATTCAAATGACATACGTAAAAAATGGGGAAAATTGTGTATAACATAATAAACCTATAAATAAAAGATTAAAAAACTATGTTGAATGCAAAATAAGTGATTGGATCAATAGGAATCATAAAAAGTAGCTCAACTAAAAAATATACTAAACAAAGATAAACCTAATAAAAAAGGTACATTCAAATATGTTAAAACAATGTTACATGTAAATAAAACACAGACTTGCTATACTGGTATGTAGTTACATACAAAAATGACAGTAAATGTTATATTTTGTGTGTGGTAACTACAGTCAAGCCTGTCTGTGTATGTTTTTCATCAAATGGTCCCAGTGTGTTAAACAGTACTTGTATGTTTTTCATCAAATGGTCCCAGTATGTGAAACAGTACTTGTGTGTTTTTTATCAAATGGTCCCAGTATGTAAAACAGTACTTGTATGTTTTTCATCAAATGTTCTCAGTATGTTAAACAGTACTTGTATGTTTTTCATCAAATGTTCTCAGTATGTTAAACGGTACTTGTATGTTTTTCATCAAATGTTCTCAGTATGTTAAACGGTACTTGTATGTTTTTCATCAAATGTTCTCAGTATGTTAAACGGTACTTGTGTGTTTTTCATCAAATGTTCTCAGTTTGTTAAACGGTACTTGTATGTTTTTATCAAATGGTCCCAGTATGTGAAACAGTACTTGTATGTTTTTCATCAAATGGTCCCAATATGTGAAACAGTACTTGTATGTTTTTATCAAATGGTCCCAGTATGTGAAACAGTACTTGTATGTTTTTCATCAAATGGTTCCAGTATGTGAAACAGTACTTGTATGTTTTTATCAAATGGTCCCAGTATGTGAAACAGTACTTGTATGTTTTCATCAAATGGTCCCAGTATGTGAAACAGTACTTGTATGTTTTTATCAAATGGTCCCAGTATGTAAAACAGTACTTGTATGTTTTTCATCAAATGGTCCCAATATGTGAAACAGTACTTGTATGTTTTTCATCAAATGTTCTCAGTATGTTAAACGGTACTTCTGTGTTTTTCATCAAATGTTCTCAGTATGTTAAACAGTACTTGTATGTTTTTCATCAAATGTTCTCAGTATGTTAAACAGTACTTGTATGTTTTTCATCAAATGTTCTCAGTATGTTAAACGGTACTTGTATGTTTTTCATCAAATGTTCTCAGTATGTTAAACGGTACTTGTGTGTTTTTCATCAAATGTTCTCAGTATGTTAAACGGTACTTGTGTGTTTTTCATCAAATGGTATTTGTTTGTATTTTCTTGTCTTTTTACATTTCTTGGTTTATATAGTTGGCTGTTGTCAAGTACATTTTACTAATTACTCCTATAATGAAAATATTAACGTCTACAATAAAATAAAAACTTTTTTGTTCAAATTGTAAAATGTCAATTCACAAAGGAACATTTAATTTCTCTCGTATTTTATATAACAGTTACCACCATGTCATCCATTGTTGTGGGTTACCACAGTTTTGTGTTATGTTCTGTACCTTAATAATGAACTAAACCCTCTGACATTTAACGAGGATCTTGTTATGTTTTCAATACGTTCTTTATATTTGTCTTCCTATCCAGCTAGATTAAATCTGTCTTTGTGTTGTCTGTAGAAGTCTATCTTGACATTTATTGTCAGCGGTATTTCAAAGTTTTTATTTCAACTTTTAGTTTTGTGTCTTTATATGGGTTCATTGTTAAATGCAGTCACTGTCAGTCTTGAACCGTAGTTGATGTCACTACATACAGTCAGTGTGTATATTGTCTGTTTGTACTTCATAACCACATCACACTTACATAGCCTCTCTTATCTAATTAAAACAATTAACTCATTAAATATTCAGCAGGTACTTGTTTTGTCTGATTAGTATACAGGTGATGTAAATAAAAACTGTCCAGGCTTTACTTTGATGTGATAGTTACATTGTTTATAGATATTATACCTACCACATTATACATATTTAATATCAATTATCATTATTACTTATATAGAGGGAGGGGGGGGGGGCTTGACGGCTTAGTGCTCTAACATCCACACTTCACAATGCCTCTCAACATCTGGGTTTGACTTCCACTTTAGGATAAATCCAAGTGTGAGAAAGTTTGTCAGTTCATTTTCTGCACACACTCTGGTTTCCTCCAGAATTCCTGAACTTATGCAATACAAGGGATAGAATCTTGACTGAGTGTAAAACTTCATTACTCCATTCCATTCCACTTATGGTGATAAGGTTACATAACAACCTTATTTCCAACATGAATTAATGAGTGCAATCTTTAAATCCCAAGTTAAAGTAAACATTTCAATCTTCAGTTTTATTGAAATGGATTGGTGATGTTTTATACACTGATCAAGATTTTTGCTTATATCAAGACAATCAGTTTTGGGTTGATGGAGAAATCTGAAGTATGTGGAGAAAACCACCAACCTGGGGCAAGGGAACTGATAAACTTTTTTATATGAAGACTGGTTACTTTCAGAAGGAGAGGGGGAGATCAGAAATTTGTCTGTGGTGCAACCTCTATAAAAAGTGGTATCTATAACAAGCAATCTATCGGGTGTCATTTGCCATCATCTAGTTAAACACACGCTCTTGCACATCTCTCATTTTGAGTAATTGATCTCTGATTAAGTGTATCATTTATATTTTTCAGATCAGAAGATTATGGAACAAGTTTTACAAAAGTTCAGATAAATCCCAAAGATCCCAGTTTAAAAGTTGTTATAAAGTTTATATATGTGTCACCACTTAATAAACATAAAGTAAGTTATATAAAGTTTATATATGTGTCACCACTTAATAAACATAAAGTAACTGTAAGTTATATAAAGTTTATATATGTGTCACCACTTAATAAACATAAAGTAAGTTATATAAAGTTTATATATGTGTCACCACTTAATAAACATAAAGTAAGTTGTTATAAAGTTTATATATGTGTCACCACTTAATAAACATAAAGTAAGTTATATAAAGTTTATATATGTGTCACCACTTAATAAACATAAAGTAAGTTGTTATAAAGTTTATATATGTGTCACCCCTTAATAAACATAAAGTAAGTTATATAACACCCCAGTATACACATTATAAATAATAACAGAAGGAGGAAAAGTGCCGGACATGCCTGGGGTGGAACAAGCTTTGAACCCTTTTCCTTATTGTACCCTGCTACTGTATTTCCACATTTACAGTTACAGTAACTCTTGTTATCTTTAACTGATTTCAATGATGTTTTGGATTCCTTTTACTGATAATACACAGGTCGAGTTTGAAGTTGAGTATTTTGTCCCTTAGATGAGGTTTGTATTTGTGTATCTAGTTGCAGTGTATTGTATGAATGCTATATCATATGTAAATATAAAACATTATGTAATATGATTTAAATGAATCGGTATAAATTGGAAAAAAATCTTTTATTGTGGTTATTGTACATAAAAGCAAAAATATAATATATTAATATCTTGGAATTATGAATTAATTTTGGAGAAGTAAAATTATTTTAGTAATCATTAATAATTATTATTATCTCATAATTTTAAAATGTTTGTTCTTTTACAATACCGTAATTAAAGATTAAAGATTAAAATAGCTTTAAAATAAAATTAAGAGGACACATTAGGTTCCAAAAAAAAGCGTGTGGGTTTTTTTTACATAATGTTGAATTAAGAATGAAGGTCATGCAGATTTTAAACAATAAGTATACAGTCTTGTTTTATGAATTCCTGGAAATTATAACTTAGTTTAGTTTTACCTTTATGTGCAGTTTTCAAATTCATTTCATGTTTAACCTCTGAGTAGACAGAACTTAGTACAATCATATTAACACTCCGCAGTCTGTACTACGGTAAATGTAATTCATTATACATTCTGATACAATGTAGTTATTATAAACATTCGTATTTGTACTGAAAATTGATCGATATAATATCTGTGTAACCATGAAATTTCCAAATGTTAAAAAAAAAAAAATTATAATATACAAATGTATACAAACTATATTTGTGTATTCTAAATTACTAATGGAACACTTCTTTCAGAATAAAAGTTTTTGATGTGCAATCTTAAGTAATATAACTACATTTTACACTTCCTTTATTATATAGCTGTAGAAGTGAATAAATCTGTGCACATCAAAATAAACATCTAATGATAAACAATTTAACTGAGGTACCGGTACTGTGCAGTCACACTGTTCATCTCAGTTGTCTCTGAGAGAGAGAGAGAGAGAGAGAGAGAGATGTAAATTTTCAGATTTGACAGTTGTGTTATTCAGTGTTGAAGTATAAAGCTGTATAATGTTATTACTGTATATATTTATTATAGACCAGCTTTACAACATCTGTTTATTTGTATCAGATATCTTGATCTTACTGATTTAAACAAATATCAAGGCTGTGGTATTATTAAAACTATTGACATAAAAAAATTAAACAGTTATAGATTGATACATTGTAGAGATTACATCAACACAGTAATATCATGTACTCTGGTATTAACGAGATTATCAGCTAGGTGTAAACTTATGTATTGTTAGGATGTTTCAAAGTGATCCTTCAAAGTACGGTAAATGTACAAAAATCAAAATTTGTAATCTTCCAAATATAAGATTTGTTGTTAAAAGAGAAAAATCAATGATTGTTTGATAAAGTTACCATCATTATTCAATTAATTGTACATTGTTGTAATTACCAGTAATTAAATTTGATGAGATTTGAATTTGAGAATTGTTAAAAAACTGATATAACACACAATTATATGATAGGTTTATGTAAGAACATTATTGATTGAAATATGAAAAAATGAAATGTTTGTATGTACACATATTGGTACTACCAGTACTGAGAATCATGTCTTTATTACAGTACATTGTATCTTCAGTTATTCCATGTTTTAGTAGACTATAATCATAAGTATAAAAAAGTAGTTTAATAAAGTACTTCTATAAAGTTTGTTTGTCAACTGACTTGCACCATAAAATTAAATATTTCCACTTATATTGATATCAAATTTTGACATGTTATTTGTATTTTATAACTTGTTTCAGATTTCTTTAATGTTTACAAGATGTTTTACTTTAAATTTACAAAAACTTCAAAAGTCAAAAATATATCTAATAATGTTACCACTGGTATATACAAAATCATAGGGTGGCGGTGGAGGACTGGGGAGTAAAGATAGGATATAATGGAAAAATGAACCGTGGTGTACAGCGGGTATTTTGTTAGATGCCACTGTATATACCATATTGTATACCATTTACGATTATGCAGGTCACTTCTTTAAAGTTTCTGAAATATATGTCTTATAGCAATTTTATATAACTTCACAATTACAATTAATATATAGAATAGTATTGATGCCTTTACAGCCTGTTTAAGGTGTATATTATGTATGGAAAATAGGGTGATGCATGTAGTGCAAAATCACCTTAATGTGTCCTGTTTATACAAAGTTTCAAATTTCTGGTACCAGAAGCTGGTAATCTAAGTAAGCTCTGTGGTATATACCACCAGATTAAAATTACTACATTATATAACAGCAATTTGTTTTTCATTATTTCTACAATTTATATCTAATAAGGTATCTGTTAGCATTTCCAGTAGGCAATCAATCGTGATGTGGAATGATTCCTTAACCACATCACAACTCATGTTTTCAGTGTTTTCATTGTTTGCCAAATAAACAATATTAAAAAAATTATCCCTGTTTTGAAGAAATTATTACAAATGCCATTAACCATGTAATTATAAGAGTAAGTGTCAATTTTATAAGACAGCAGAAATAACAGATTTATTATCACATATATGTACTTTTGTTGTTCATCCCAGACAGAAAGGTTGTAAATTTATATCTACTGATAATCTTTATTTTATCCCCCCCCCCCCCCCCATGTCTCGTCTTGCAGTAACTACCGGTAAACATCATGTTTGATGTGTTTTACATGTAATTTTAGCTACATAACACTTCAGTAGTTTTGTTTTTTACAACTTTTTATGATGAAATAAAGTTTTTTGACTGCTTAGAGAGTATATAGGAAAATATGTATATGTCTGTCTGTTTGAAATTCTGCAGTTTGAATTATAAATCTGATTAATTGTGCTAGATCATTTATTTCATGTGTATGTGACCCAAGGTTTCCTTAGTCCTAAAAAGTCAAGGAGAGTTATTGCCCTTTAATCCCAAGCATTTATAATACAAATCAATCACTTTTGTATGTGACTTGTGGACTTCTGACTCCCGTAATGTATTATGCAGTAACAATTTTGTTTTTCCTCTCTATCCAATACTTTTAAACGTCATTGTTAGAATTATTTGAATTCTTTGTTACATAAGCTCTGAACTCTGGTATCATATAGTGACAATGTATGACTTACAAATTCATTAGTTACACCCTTAATGCATTTTGCAGTTTTGCCTTCTCTGGAAAATTCTTTATTTTTCTAGTTTACTATTGGAATTGTTTGAATTTTCTGTTACATAACATCTGTATCACATAAAATAATGACATTTTCTGACAAGCTGAGAATTTACAAAACTTATGTTGTTTATTCATTTTAGTCAAGGTTTGGTTGTCCTTGTACCGTTACAGTCAAGCTCATTAAACTATCCAAGGTCATCTGTACCTAAAAAAATATATTTGCTGTCTTGCCTGGTAATGAGATCTATAATATATTATACAATCAGTTGTTTTCAGTACTTATTTATCCATTAAAATGGATAGATATACTAGTGTTTATAGTGCTATAACTTCCAATGCCATGAAAAGTAAAGTGAATAACGCATGCCAGCACAGTAGACAATTCAATGGTCATATTGACAGTAGACAATTCAATGGTCATATTGACAGTAGACAATTCAATGGTCATATTGACAGTAGACAATTCAATGGTCATATTTACAGTTGACAATTCAATGGTCATATTTACAGTTGACAATTCAATGGTCATATTTACAGTAGACAATTCAATGGTCATATTTACAGTAGACAATTCAATGGTCATATTTACAGTTGACAATTCAATGGTCATATTTACAGTAGACAATTCAATGGTCATATTTACAGTTGACAATTCAATGGTCATATTTACAGTTGACAATTCAATGGTCATATTTACAGTAGACAATTCAATGGTCATATTTACAGTTGACAATTCAATGGTCATATTTACAGTTGACAATTCAATGGTCATATTTACAGTAGACAATTCAATGGTCATATTTACAGTAGACAATTCAATGGTCATATTTACAGTTGACAATTCAATGGTCATATTTACAGTAGACAATTCAATGGTCATATTTACAGTTGACAATTCAATGGTCATATTTACAGTTGACAATTCAATGGTCATATTTACAGTAGACAATTCAATGGTCATATTTACAGTAGACAATTCAATGGTCATATTTACAGTTGACAATTCAATGGTCATATTTACAGTAGACAATTCAATGGTCATATTTACAGTTGACAATTCAATGGTCATATTTACAGTTGACAATTCAATGGTCATATTGACAGTTGACAATTCAATGGTCATATTTACAGTAGACAATTCAATGGTCATATTTACAGTAGACAATTCAATGGTCATATTTACAGTTGACAATTCAATGGTCATATTTACAGTAGACAATTCAATGGTCATATTTACAGTTGACAATTCAATGGTCATATTTACAGTAGACAATTCAATGGTCATATTTACATTTGACAATTCAATGGTCATATTGACAGTTGACAATTCAATGGTCATATTTACAGTTGACAATTCAATGGTCATATTTAAAGTAGACAATTCAATGGTCATATTGACAGTTGACAATTCAATGGTCATATTTACAGTTGACAATTTAATGGTCATATTTACATTTCACATTTTTTGAAAAACTTTGATGTTTTAATCCTGAAATAAATTTAAAACACCGTCGTTTACCACATGCAATTCCAATCGCTGGAATATCCCATCTATAAGGTCATGCTCATAGGCATAAGCGGCAGATGAGTGATGTCATTTTAGCAATGATAATTATAATTCTATAACTGCATTTGCTCTCAAACAGAATTCAATACAATAAAACATCACAAATGTAAATATATAATATATGTGTATATATTTGCTTCATTTTGTTTTTACATGTCTTTAGTTGATTTTGCTCTATCCAAATATGTGTTATTCATCTGCGTATTTATTTTTTTATTTACCTTTAGATTGTTCTAACAGATGTGTCTAATTTACGTATTTATATAACGGAGGATGAAGGACTCACGTGGAATACAACATTACTTAACTTTGAACCAGATGAACTCTTACTACATCCAACAGAAGATAATTGGATATTGGGATACTCGTTTTATGACATGAGGGTGAGCTCAGTTAACAACACTCCTTGTAACTTTCCATGTCTGCCAAACCAAACACACCAAAACCACATCCAAGCACTTGGTGCCTTACAGAATATGTCTTATTATTGTAAGACAGATGTCTTGATGTAACTTTCTCAAATACCATTCCTGAGAAAAAAAAATTAAAAAACAAAAACCAGCCATTAACAGATTTCATTGTAGCTTTTGCAGCTCTTCCATACATAACAGATTGATATGCCAAGACATACAATGTACATGCATGCCAATACCATGTGTAAATGCAATTATTAACACACATTACATATCGTCCAGAGCTTCTAAGTGATTAAATTCAGTTTCCCATCTCCTGTTTGTTTGAAAATGTTCATCTAATCTGTAGCTAAAAGTGTATGCATTCTTCATGGTACAGAATATATTTCTCATCAAACAACTCGACAACCTCTAGCCTAGCTGAATTTTCAGAATTGTAATCAACAAATCATTTTAATTATTTTTATCCGCCGCCTTTTGAAGAAAGAGAGGGATATTAAATTCAAGCTTCTTTCCTTCCTTCCATCCTTCCATCTGTCCATCCGTCCGAAATTCTTCTCTATGCCAATTCTTCTAAACTATGAAGAACTATTTCACGAAACTACGTTGTGCAAAGTATCAACATAGATAGGAGATGTGCATATCCTTAACTTAAATTGATTTGCTCATTTTCCTGGGAGTTATGACTCTTTGAACATCACAAAAAAAGCTGCTGGTGGGGGATTCTAATTCACTGAATTTGCTTGTTTTTTTTCAGTTATTTGTATCTAATGATTTTGGGAAATCCTGGAGTTTATTGTATAGAGATGTTTCACCTAAATTTTTCTGGTAAGTTTGTTGATAGTTAAGTTATATTTATCATGCTACCTGGATTTTTTTCCACAGTAAAACCCCATTATAATACCCCTTATAACATTGCCATCTTACTCATCACCACAATAAAACCTTGTTATAATGTCTTTTGATAACAATGCTACTTTACTTATTTGCACACCTAATTATATATTATGCTCCTTAATAACTTTGCCACCTTACTTATTGCCACAGTATTTTGAAGTTTTTAACTTGCTTGAATACAAAGTGCTGAGTAAGCTTTTGTGATCAGTGGTTGTCCATTTACATCAACATTTGACTGTTAACTATCTAGATGTCACAATGTTCATTCATTACCACTCAAATCCATTTGTAATTGAATTACCGTAGAGTGATTTACATGGGTCGACTAAGGGTGTAGTGAATTAATTATTTTAATCCTACCAAGACTTGCTCAGAATGGTTCCTCTGACAAAAGGCAATCAGATTCATATATGGGCTATGTTATGGTCAGTATGTAGTTCACTAGGGTAAACAATAGAAAAAAATTATTTACAACCAGAGGTCATATAATAAGCATAATCTTCAAACTTACATAGAATAATGTTTACAAAAGCTAGGCCAAGTATTAGCCAGGCCAAGTTTGAATTTAGGTCATGTTTGATCAATAAGTAGGTCATTAGTTCAAACTATTGAAGAATTCTGTTAACCTTCTATAGGTTACTTTATTTCATTTTTGAGCTTAATGCAAGTTATACTCAGGTGAGCACCCAAGGCCTTCATAGCCCCCTTGTTCTTTTCACCCTCGATTTATTGCTAAAACCCTTTAGAATGCCAAAACTTGACATGACAGTGAATTAAGGTTTTGCTTTTTAATTACTTTAAATTTTAATGTTTCAAATTCCTTTCAAGGATTGATATATATGTCAAAAACTAACGGGCAAGAAAAGGGAAAAAGTGTCATGTCAGCATATACCTCACATCAAGACTTTATAAAAATCATACAAATCATGGAAGAAATATTGAAAAAATGTAAAATTAATTGTTATAATATGATGTAAAGCTTGACAAGTCATTTATTAACCATGTAGATTAACTAACAGTGTTGATGTTATATAACTTTATTGTGACCAAAATAGATTTAGTGTGGTTAACTTCAAACTATATATATACCGGTATATACTGCTAGGTGACTGACATTTAATATTAAATTATAATGATTTTAATATGCACAGTTTTAATGCATCATGGTGCAGTACAGTCAGTTTGAAATATTTTTGATATGAGTGTATGTGCCAGTATGTATGTATGTATGCATTGTTATATATCGCACATGAGTAAGTGTGTAATGAGAACATGGACAACACTGCATACTGTAATATGTGTGACATATATATATATATGTATATATATATATTACATCCAATAAATGTTTAAAACAAAAAATTCACAATATGCCTGTGTGAATTAAAATCACTTTAATCACAATTTGACTTCCAATTATTCATGATATTTAATAAAGTAAGTTTTAAATGAGAGGTCAAAAACTGAAAAAAAGTAAACCCAAATATATTAATATATTATATAAAATGAATCAACATTTTTATATGTACAGAAACTATTCCAAGATTTATGACTTACTGATACATTAATATTTAATCAGAAAAGAAAAAAAATGAAAAAAAGCAATAAAACTATTACTGTTAGTTACCTTGGTCATAAAATAAGAAAATGAAATTTGTCTGAATCTGACACAGTGCATGTCGATTGTCAAGTTTATATAGACCTTTGAATTAACTGATTAATTAATTTCATTGATAAAACTTTGGTATTTTATTACAGGGCAGTTGATGGTTATGATAAAAATAAATTTACAGTCCACATGGAGATACAAGATCTATTTGGTAAGTTGTTACTTCAGTTGTAGATCTGGTGTTACTGAGTTTTATAACCACAAGGTAATGGGTTTCAACCCCCAGCTGCCAATACTTCTATATATCTGATGAAATTATAAGAAACTTTGTACCTTGTTCAACAGAATTTAAACACAACAAAGTTGTTTTATGTGAAGGAACTATAAAGGCCTATGGTCTATACTTAAGCAGAGATGCCAAGCCAAGTGGTTTATATTGTGGTTTAAGGCTTTGAACCCGAGAAAGGTCTATGATATTGCCTTTAGCAAGATGTCTGATTTTACATTCATGGCTGTAGTCCACCCGTCTGATAAAAAAGAAGTTACCTACTCATGTTTTAGCATCACATACAAGGAATTATGAAGTTATGTATAAAGAACCTATCAGTACATTGTTAAGCAGTACATCTGTCAGGTTTAAAGTAAAAGAGGTCAGGGGTTAGAATCCTAACTTGAAATTATAAATTTTATCAAGAGGCTTTGTCATTTTGTGATCACACATGAGTTTTGAAATTTAAAACCACATTTCCAGAATATAAGATGAGATTCTAGACACCTTTGTCATATCTATAAAGTTAAAAGAATTCCTTACAGAATATCCCAGAACAGTTTTTTGGTTGTAATACTAGTATGGATACTTTTTTAGTTACAGAGAATTGTGAATATATAGCTTGTATAGCACCTAAATGTACCGATGTGACACCTGATAAAACTATCGGCTATATTGACCCATTCTCACTTCAAGTACAGAATCAATACGCCTTCGTTACGGTAAGTCATTTATTACAGAACTATACTTACAACTTTTCACAAATATAACATAATTATTAGTGTGGGATTGACTTTTTCTAAAAGGATTGTTGTCAATTTTATCCAAGCTGAGGTTTGCAACTGCATATGATGAATGATTATTTCATGTTTTACAGTATGGTGAAAGGGAGACTACTGTAGGTAAATGTCCATTTCACTGCAAAACCAAACTCAAATTTTCTACTAGTAACTGCTACTTCCTGGAGGGATTGAGAATACTTCCTGTAAGATAATAGGGTTTCCTGATGAGCCAACATCCTTGAGAGCATGGCAACACTATGTCAAATAAAAATTCTATTATCAACAGAAAACACAGAAATGTTATTGAAAGTGAAAATAGTAATTCCACAAGACCCTCTATTGACACTAGATGTAAAATGATCTCTGAGAGAGTTTCATAATTTAAGGGCTGCTATATAATTACAAAATAATCACAATTGCTTCTGTGACAGAGTCGTTTTAAATGCACACTTATGGAAAACTTTGCCTGAAGCTCACTACCTAGTTTCAAATCCAACTTAGAGGGATCCTAATATAGAAAGTTTGTGAGTTCTCTTGTTGAAGGTTTGTGGTTTTCTCCAGATAATCTGGTTTCATCCACCTTCCATGAATTTACCATCTTAATATCAGTGAAATACACTTTATTTGGGGCATAAGACATTCTTACTCCACCCAAGTTTTCTAGCATTAAAATTTTTACTTAAATTTGAAATATAGATATGTATCAAAGATTTCTATTTTTCCTTTAGGATAAGCATTAAGAATTTATAAGTAATGTTTTTATTTATTTCAGAAATCCACTTTAGATTTAACAACATTATATGTATCCTACAACAGAACTGTGTTTAAACCAGCGTACTTCCCACTAGATGTACATCCTAAGGTAAAATATCTCGCTAATTACACCATGTTTTCTGTTCCATTGATTACGAACATTTCAATGTTGTTTCTGAGTTGTGCAATTGATTTAAAACATTTTCATGATCCGAATTACTAATTCCACCTTTTATGTATTACAAGTATTTCATTTATTAAATGTCACTGTAACTCCGCCAATAGATCTGAACCATAAAAAGAACAATTAGTATCACATGACATATCACATGACGTATCACATGACATTATGTTAACCTGAGTTCTATCTTAGGTCTGATACAGAATCGTGTTCAGATCACTCTGATGACAACCGGTATGTCTTTCCAGCTGAAAGCTGTCAGTAAAAATAAAATTATACAGAGCAATCAGTTAATAAAGTTTTAGTTTTTAAAATTGTAACATAAATTTTTCGTTACAATTTCAGGATTTTAAAATTTTAGCCACTGATCATAACCAAGTATTTATAGCAGCTGACCATGTGGAGAATCTAGTCACCTTGTATCTGTCTGACCCCACTGGTCAGTTTTATGTCCCCACCCTAAAGAATGTAGTAGCCACGGCCAAACCAGGCTGGTTTGATGTTGATTTATATGAGGTAAAATATAAATATTAAATATCAATGATGGAAAATAGGATAACATGGTAACATGGGGTTTATCTAGTGTGTAAATCTCTAGCACTGTAAATACAAAGGGTGAAAATGTGTCCATATGTGGTTTTATATTAAAACATCTTATTTATCAAGTTTACTCTCAATAAAGAATGATCTATTGCGAAGTTTAACTTCTAACTTCAGGAGATTGGAATCTTCTTTTATTTTCCAATTCAGGCATATTTTCAGAAACCTTTTATTCAGGAAATAGCTATTAATGTTGCAAGTGGATTTTCACAGATAATAATTTAATTTATTAAAAATCTAAATTTCCTATTTTCGCATAAGATTTAGTTATATTTTATATCATTTCTTTTTATCAATTTATTAAATAGGTCAAAGGGATACCAGCGACCTACATAGCTAACAAGTACGCAGGTAGAGAGCATACAACATTTATGGAACAAAAAACATATATATCATTTGATAAAGGAAAAAAATGGTCACTCATACCTGCACCATCGGGCATGAAATCCAGGTGTGAAGATCAAAATGTAAGTCTTAACTGGCTGTTTCATTTAATTGATTTTATCAGTAATTGTTTTATGTACCAAATAACTGTCTTGTAATTTTCTTTGCAGACATATATCGGTGGTTATACTGTCGCAAATTAGTTTTATTGGTGACGCGTCAGCGGAGCCAATAAATGTTATTTGCGACAGCATAACCACCGATATACGTCTGCAAATAGAAAATTACAAGATGTTTATCCCTATTCTAATTAAAAACATACTTTAAAAGACAAGGAAAGCATTTCCGAAAATGATACTATAAATAACTCGGGGGGGGATTTTCCAAATCCATTTGAACAGGATGACATAGATCACACGAACCATTTCCCTCATTAATTGGATTTCTCTGAATTTTAAATCTGATTCTATGAAAAAGTAAAGTGCACTCCGGATGAGACACGATCACTTACAGACACTACATGTCATTTTACGCAAGAACGTCAACAAAATTTGATGATGTCTTTTTCCAAAGACACGGATGGTGGCATGATTTAATGCAAATATTTGTTTACAAATCGGATTTGGTGTGTGAGTAAAAGAATCCTACACCACTAAGTGTAATACATGTATTTTCAATGACAGGAAAATATTCATCCTCATTTGATATACCTCTGTCATACCCTGTGAAAGTTTCCATTATTCCATCAAGATAGTTCGGTATCGAATGTGCACGTGCAAGTACCTGGAAAATTTGAATGAATTAGAATTCTTATTTACTTTCTCTGAGGATTTATAGTAAACTCTGAGATTTAAGGTAAACTTTGAGAATTTATAGTAAACTGAATCTGGATTACTTTTGATGCTACGTAAGATAACATTACCCCCCCCCCCCCCCACACACACACACACACACACACTGTAAAGTTTAATAAAACTTTCCAAAAACAACTGTAGGTTATGATGTCTCAATATAAGTGACATAATTTTAATAGAGACATAAATAGAACCCCATTGTACATACTTACTCCCTGATTTGATAACGTTATAATTTGGTACTATTTATTAGGATTGTAATCTACATTTACACCTGGAGAACAGCTTCGCTTATTATAACATACCTAGACCAGTATCGAAGAAAGGAGCTCCAGGGTTGATAGTAGCACACGGTGTGATTGGTAAGGGATTAACACCTCACAACTCTGGTGTGTTTGTGAGTCCTGATGGTGGACTGACATGGAACCCGGTAAGTTATATAAAAGACAAAATACAGGTGTGTACCAAGTATTAGTACAGCACTACATTACGCCATTTATAAACACAGTTACAATATTCTAGTATTAATGTCTTAACGATTTTATTAAATCAAAATGGACATTGCTTATTTCAATATAATAAATAACTTGAAGTTAATAATTTTGTCATTGTGGTTATAATTTATCTTGTTATCAAAATAAAATGACTGGAATACCTAGATAGCTCAAAGTCAAAGCAATTTCAGTTATATCTGGGTTTCACTGTACATAAATGATGAGATGATAAAGACAAGGGAGATAACCATCTGATGTTATTGTATGAGATGTTATATTGATATTTCAGACACCTTTTAGTGGTAATTATTTTATCAACATATTAGATCAGGGTGGAGCTATTACAGCGGTAGAAGCCAATCATACCAAAGTTACCAATGTTGTACAGTAAGTACACACCACATACCTACCCCCTCCTCCCCCTCTCTCTCTTTCAAGACCATTGCAGTAGCTCAGTTGGTAGAGAACTCGCTGCATGGGTTTGAATCCCAACCAGGTCTGACCCAAGACTTGAAAGCGGGTAGTGACTGTTCTTTCACCAAGCACTCAGCATTACAAAATAAGTCATGGTTTTTTTCTGATGGGAACTTAAAATAAACAAGGTCCCATGTCACAGTAGGCATGACACAATAAAGAACATTGCTATATTATGCCATCAGTGCAATGCACAGCATCTGGATATAAGTGAAATATTGTTGACAAGGACTTGAACATTAAACACCATTACTCAACTCAACTCTCTATCTCTTATGAATTGCAAAATTTCTCTTCATCTCTTGTTTCTAGAGATTCTTTATTGTTGAGCATTTTAATACTGATTTCATGAATCAAATATGATAAAAACTTATACTTATCTATATAAGATAGAAATATATATACATGTATAGAAATATGAATGTGTACTTGACAACAGCGAACACAAGATAATAAAACAAAACAGTCACTTAAAACAAGAAAGAAAAAAACAAAAAATTACATGTTCTTGTTTGTTGAACAGTTTATAAGGGTTTATACATATCCCACATTTAGTCTATCTGAGGACTTTGTTATTCTTTTTTACAGTTTTTCATGTGATGAGGGCGCCACCTGGCAGACACATAATTTTTCAAAGCAGCTGATATATGTTGACGGTATAATAAATGATCCAGGGATATCAACACTGGTTGTTAGGTATGTAATATCATACATAATTTAATCATTTGTGACCAATAATTCTGAATATATTTAAATATGTCAGCCATATGTGTTTTATAGAGTATTTTAACCTATATTGGGGCTGTCAGTTCAGGGATGGTGGAGGAAATCTGAGTTCCCAGAGAAAACTACTCACCTTTGGCAAACGAACTAACAAACTTTCTCACACTAGGTCTGCCTTCATTTGGGTTAGAACCTAGATGGTGATAAGCATTCCGATCCATAATCACACAATTTAGACCATCCCATATGTTGAAATACAAACCAGAGACTTGGACCTTAAAACAGCAGTTCTAATGGATAGGTCGTCTTTAAAGAAAAGTGCTGTAACAGGTTTTATTGTTTCAGGAAATGATGTGAATTTTTAAAAAATTTTTACAGTAAAATGTATGAATCAAGAGACATGTTTGTTTTATTGCAGTGTATTTGGTAGATTACCTGACAGAAGAGGACGTTTAATGGTCAAATTAAACTTTTCCAGTATTTTAACTCAGAAATGTTCAGAGTTTGATTATATTACATGGAAACCACCATCACAGGTATGACTTACTGGTAGTAATACACTTGTTATACATGTATATAGACCTATACAGTACATAGAATTGGGTTTCATTAAAACTATTGTTTCCACGGGTTATGAGAAAATTTTTGTTACCATTTTGTAGTGTAATGTCATTTTGTTGGGAAAGCATCAGAGTACTACATGTATTAGATTCCATACCCATATAAACAATTGTCCACATGAATGTTTTTGAGGTATCAAATGCCTTGAGGGATTACATGGTGCATCAGTGATATTTTTTTAAGTATATACTATTGTAATAAAGAAGAATTCTGTCTATAGTTTCAAGGTTGCAAGCCAAACTTCAGAATATCTAAATTCTAGAATTAAAAAGGAGTTATATCAACCAGACAGTGTGTCAGTTAATTCACATGTGGAAGAATTCAAGATCAGATTGGGATAGCCTTAAAAATTTCTTTGATGCAAAGTTATTTCAGTTGAACTTTTTTCAAGAAATGTCTTAAAATACTATATAGCCCAGACAGTGTTAGTTAAATGACAGTTAAAAATGTAAATTGGTTGTTAGGCTAGAATGTCAGAGTCCTTGGTTGTTAGGCTAGAATGTCAGAGTCCTTGGTTGTTAGGCTAGATTGTCAGAGTCCTTGGTTGTTAGGCTAGAATGTCAGAGTCCTTGGTTGTTAGGCTAGAATGTCAGAGTCCTTGGTTGTTAGGCTAGAATGTCAGAGTCCTTGGTTGTTAGTTAGGCTAGAGGTTCAATGTTTGTATAAACCTGTACTTGTTTTCTTTTGTGTTTACAGTCAAACCTGTTTATAAAGGCCACCCAAGGGAGACAGGTCACCTTTTTATACAGGTTAAAATAACATGAATAAATTGCCTTTAAAAGCAGGTGGCTCTTTTAAAGAGATGGTCTTAAAGCAGTTTTGATTGTATATTGAACATATGTTTTCTTAAATCAATGTTTAATTTTCAAAATAAACAAATTTTCTTGGTAGGTTTCAAATTCCAGCTGCATCCTGGGTAAAACGTATACTTACCAGCGTCGTAAACAGAACTCTGTATGTTATAACGGGAAACATTACCAGAGACTGATAGAGAAATCTACTTGTCTCTGTACAGGGGCTGATTATGAATGTGATTATGGTTATTTACAAAATGAATCTGGGGAGTGTGTCAAAGCTGACTGGTTTGATGAAAGTAAAATAGCATGGCATTGTAAAGAAGGAGAGACACATCAGATAAGCCAAGGGTAAGTCTGCTATCAGCCCAGAAAAAATATTTTATCAATACATGTTCATGTCAGTACATGGTATGATCAATTAATTCTTATCAATGATGGTTAGGATTGGTAGACTTCAAACAGAGGGCGTGTTTTTTGCATGTTTCCACAATTTTTTTCAGATAGTGCCATCATACATTAGTTATACCTTTATTCAATGCCAAGGTTTTATTAGAGTTTACTTATTTCCACTATCTTTTGATTGGCTTCATCATTGTTCAGCCATTTAAGATCAACAGTCCTCATCCCTTGTATCAAACACATATTTTATTATTAAATTCAGGTGCATGTTTTCAACCTTCGATATTTTAATGTAATAGTGAATTTAATCTGTGATATTCAAAGACTTTATTGTGCATTTTCAGATACAGAAAAATAGCCTCAGACACTTGTGTAGGTGGTGTAGAGAATTCTGGGAAATATAGAACGGTTACCAAGGCCTGCTCGGTAACCAAGCCAGAGGGTTTGATGTTAAGTCTGATAATGTCTGTCGTTGTCAAGGGAGAAAATATATCATTTACACTGACACAACAAAAGGTTAGTGACTTAGACATGTACAATTATGTTTGAATTACAGTAGATATTTTTGTGAACAAGCTAATGATATTGACAAAAGATTCAGATTTTTAAAAAATTTATTGGTTATGTTTGACGACATAATAGAATCGTTTTCTATACTCAGAAGGCTCATAGTTTGAAGTTAGGTACTGTATCAGAAGAAACATTAGCAGTAGGAAGATTTCGCGGTGTAGATCTTTAGAAATATTTCACAGTAAGAAATTTTCACAGAATTTTTGCTGAGACCATATTAGAGTTACTGTGTAAATCTGGAATATTTTCCCCTCACAATTGTATCTTTTTATACTGTTATCTTCATTCTTGAATTGTGAATTTCCCATGATTGTTACCATGATGATAAATCCTACAAGAACTAAATCATTGATTGACATTTCTTTATGTATATCAGGGTTCTGTATTGAGTACAGAGTATATCTGGGATTTTGGTGACGGAAGTCCAGAAGAGACGGATGTAGGACTGGTGAACGCCGCAAAGAAGATACACAAGTTTGTGAAGTCAGGACAATTTACAGTTAAAGTTACAGCTAGGAACAGTGAAGGCTCCTCTACCTGTGTCATAACTGTCCCTGTAGAAGGTATGTGAAACTTCACTTAGATTTTACCAGGAGCATTTTATGTGAACTTTATGTTAATTCATCTTTTATGTTAGATTTATGTGAATTTCACAGGGAACGTCGAGTCACTTGAAATTCATGTGAAATCAATTCCTGTTTACAGTTTCCACAACAAGAAATTCATTTTAAATTCTCATGAAATTCGTGTGAAAATCATGTGAAATGAGATTCACATGAAATTGATACAAACAAAAGTTGGCTGTGTGTCTACTGTGACTGTTGTATAATTATAATAGCATTATCATAATTTGTGTAAAGGTGTATCATTCTACTAACAGAATAGAAAAAATTCTGAGACATGTTTATATTTTTGTTAGAAGATGAAGATTTTTTTCAAATATATTAAGTATAATAATGATTTTTCTGACAGCTCTTTGTTTTATTTTGTAGCCAAACTTGTACATTTCAATGTGCAAATTCCTAGAGGAGCTCAAGTAGGGAAACCAACCTTCTTTAACATCACATTACTGGGAGAACCCGATCCCAGGGATTACGGACCAGTCCATTATGCCTGGTTTTTCGGAGATGAGGTACAAACTTCAACCACTTCCATAATCTATTTTTGTTTTAGAAAAATCAGAAAAATATTAATTACCGGTAGTTTAATTTAAAAAATTTTCAGTGTTAATTTTCTGTATGCCATTAATTTTGAGCCTCTCAAAATTGTTAATCATCCCAGATATAATAAAATACAAACATACTAATCCATGTCCGAATCACAATCCCAAAGCAAAGTAAAAACTTTGGAACTGACAAGTTAGGTTAGACATGTGAACTTCCATCAGGGAAGTGACAGAATTATAACTGGGGATAAAACACCATTGTGCCACTCTCCACTCAACCTGCCGTTTATTGTTCAGTTTTTGTGTTACAAAGTTATAAATTACCCGACCTTTAGTATGTGTAATGTATCAAAGTTAGAAATGATGAATATGATTACGGTCACATTCAGAAATCAGTGTATATTATATTTCAGCCTAAAGGTAGCCATCCTTATTTGACCTGGAGTTATTTTGTAACACATACCTACATGAAGGTTGGGACATACAATGTTTCTGTAGAGGCTGTTAACAGAGTTGGTACTATACTTAAAAGATTTTCTATCAGAGTTTATCGTAAGTACCTCAAGGTAGAATTTATCACTATTAATTACTGTGTTTAGCACTAATACATGTACAGTTAACCCTGCTGTAGCAACAACCTTATAACAAGGTCGCTTATCCATAAGATCTGTAATTTAAGTCCCTCTGCAACTTTCAACTAAAAAAACCTCTGCCATCTAAAAAGTACATATTTCTCAGGTCCCATGAGATGAGTTGTCTTTGAAACATGAATAATTTACCCTGAAAAACTGCTTTTTGTGTGAAGCATTTTATATATGGGCTTTGGGTGTTAGCAGATTTGAAAGAAACTATACAACAATTACAAGTGACTTCACTTAAATTAAAAATGTGAAATTAATGTTAGATTAAATGATATAGCTAGCTTTATTATATAATTAATAAATTCCATCTTTATGATTGGCTAAAACGGTAACACGTGACCATTGGATCTCACATCATATACCACGGATTTTCCGGTGAATATCAAATTCGGTGTACGTCATCAATTTTTGTTGACGTTCTCCGTAAAATGATTAGAACGTCATCAATTAAGTGTACGCAAGTGATTGTGTCTTGTTATTTTTTTCATAGAACGTTAACGTTATGGCATTATCAATTTACAATGTAGTGTGCAATTCATTGTGCCATTTATTTTTCATAGAATCAGACTTAAAAAGTCAGATTGATCTAACCAATGCGGGATAATTTTAGTGTGATCAACCAGGGTGGGCAGGGAAATCTAATATCGGTAAAATAGATTGCCTGGTCACAGGTTTGAGAAAACATTGTCAACCAAAATGACACAGTGGCTAAATTATATAATAAAACAATTATGGACTTTTTAGTGGTTGTATATGGTGTGATATTCACCGGAAAAATAAATATTGATCGAGGCGACAGCCTCGATCAATATTTATTTTTCCGGTGAATATCACACCATATACAACCACTAAAAAGTCCATAATTGTATAATATAGACTACAAGCTACCATTGAGTATTTAATATCCTTTTTTTCAGTACATATACACTTGTTTTGTTTAGTTTGTCCTTCGGTATGTTCAGAGGAGACTATGATTTGTTTCTCTATATTTATCATGACGCCTCGATCAATATTTATTTTTCCGGTGAATATCACACCATATACAACCACTAAAAAGTCCATAATTGTATAATATAGACTACAAGCTACCATTGAGTATTTAATATCCTTTTTTTCAGTACATATACACTTGTTTTGTTTAGTTTGTCCTTCGGTATGTTCAGAGGAGACTATGATTTGTTTCTCTATATTTATCATGACATTCCTGTATTTATTTCAGCTAACACTACAACACTACGTCTACATTTTTCTAAGAACATGGATCATTTTAACAGCGGATCTCTACATTGGAGACTTGATACATCATATCTTATAGCTAACAGTCTGTCTGAGGTAGGTCGTAGCCAAATATAGCCAGGGCTAGGGGTTCTGTCTGAGGTAGTTCATAGCCAAATATAGCCAATTTAACAGTGGATCTCTACACTGGAGACTTGATACATCATATCTTATAGCTAACAGTCTGTCTGAGGTAGGTCATAGCCAAATATAGCCAGGGCTAGGGGTTCTGTCTTAATGGGTCATAGCCGAAATAGAGCCAGAGTTAGGGTTCTGTCTTATTGGGTCATAGCCCCCAAATATATCCTGGATTAGAGGTTCTGTCTGAGGTATGTAATAGCCAAATATGACCGGTCCTAGCCAAATATAGCCAGGGCTAGGGTTCTGTCTGAGGTAGTTCATAGCCAAATATAGCCAATTTAACAGTGGATCTCTACACTGGAGACTTGATACATCATATTTTATAGCTAACAGTCTGTCTGAGGTAGGTCATAGCCAAATATAGCCAGGGCTAGGGGTTCTGTCTTAATGGGTCATAGCCGAAATAGAGCCAGGGTTAGGGTTCTGTCTTATTGGGTCATAGCCCCCAAATATATCCTGGATTAGAGGTTCTGTCTGAGGTATGTAATAGCCAAATATGACCGGTCCTAGCCAAATATAGCCAGGGCTAGGGTTCTGTCTGAGGTAGTTCATAGCCAAATATAGCCAATTTAACAGTGGATCTCTACACTGGAGACTTGATACATCATATCTTATAGCTAACAGTCTGTCTGAGGTAGGTCATAGCCAAATATAGCCAGGGCTAGGGGTTCTGTCTTAATGGGTCATAGCCGAAATAGAGCCAGGGTTAGGGGTTCTGTCTTATTGGGTCATAGCCCCCAAATATATCCTGGATTAGAGGTTCTGTCTGAGGTATGTAATAGCCAAATATAGTCAGGATTAGGGTTCTGTCTGAGGCAGGTCAAAGCTTTCAAATATAGCCAGGGCTAGGGTTTCTGTCTGAGGTAGGTCATAGCCAAATATGACCGGTCCTAGCCAAATATAGCCAGGGCTAGGGTTTCTGTCTGAGGTAGGTTATAGCTTTCAAATATAGCCAGGGCTAGGGGTTCTGAGGCAAGTCATAGCTCCCAACATAGCCAGACTAGGGGTTCTGTCTGAGGTAGGACATAGCTCCCAACATAGCCAGGGCTAGGGGTTCTGTCTGAAGTAGGTCATAGCTCCCAACATAGCCAGGGCTAGGGGTTCTGTCTGAGGTAGGTCATAACTCCCAAATATAGCCTGGGTTAGGGTTTCTGTCTGAGGTAGGTCATAGCTCCCAAATATAGCAAGGGCTAAGGTTTCTGTCTGAGGTAGGTCATAGCTCCCAAATATAGCAAGGGCTAGGGGTTCTGTCTGAGGTTGGTCATAGGCCCCAACATAGCAAGAATTAGGGGTTCTATGAACGGTGGAGTGTCTATCCATGTTGTCACAAGTCACTTGTCCATTTATGTTAAAGAATTGAACTGCTGCACATGTTAAAAGAAAATCTTATTTATTTGTCTGGAAGATAAATGTTATGTTATAAATTTTAATTTAATACTTTTCAGTTGTTGTATGTTCGGAATAATCGGCTGATTGTCTCTATACCTCCTGGTAAACCAACAGTAGCAGACGTTACCATAGTACCGTCACCATCAGGAGGAGGCTTGTCTATCAGCCAGGTAAGTTATATACACAAGCCATCACAGGACAGCATCACTATCACATCTACTTGTAGTCTTTGTAACTGTAGGTGTCTGCTTGTCACTGAAGACATTTCACCTTGACACTTCATATAAATCTTCTTTGTTAAATGGACTACATCATAGTAAAGTCACTTGACCTTGACTCCCAATCACAGAAAAATTGACTGCAAGTATCTGTGGAAAAAACCTTGAAACAACTGAAATAAGGACATATATAACATGTATAGAAATGGTTACTAGTTTTACAAAGTATAAAATACTTTAAAATTGAATTAAAAAGGAGGAAAAGAGAAAGGAAGATATGGAGGATTGGGGCAAAATTAATATTGTAAGATGTAGAGATATACAGTAGGTCTTGATTGAACTCACATCCTAATCAACATCATGTCTATCATAGCTAATCCTCCCCTACCTGAGAACTAAAGTTGAAAATGTCCATCATGAGTTGCATCATTGAGTTTTAGTTTTGTTTTTCAGGTTGTTTCTGAACTTTGGGATAAAGTACACGCTAAACAATTAGCTATATCATTACTAACAGATGATGACTTTGTACAAATTACAGAAGTACAACTTGTTAATGGTAAGTCTTAATGAAATTGTACTAACCAGAGTAGTACCGATAGTAGCTTCAGAATACAGTTTGTTTTAAATCAATAACAGAAAAAACACTATAAAAAGAAAACAAATGCAAAATTGTATTCCAGAACCTGCTCTTTATATTGTGGTTGGACAAACTAAGATATAATAAAAATAACATCTGTTTAAAAGAAAATATTAACTATATTATGTAAAAATTTGAAATATGAACTTAACTAAATGAATATAATTATGTTGAATAAAAACAAAAAAAAAAGTGCATCATGTCTTGTTTATTTACCCAAGAAGAAATTTCAACAACATTTTATTTATTTATTTATGTATCTATTTGATTTATTTTTTTAATATTACTTTTTTTTTCAGAAACAGGTGATATAATATTCCCGACTACGCCAACTGTCACCACTCCCAAACCACCTATCCATTCAGCCAATCAAAAAACATCAAATACAGCCATATTGGTTGCCGTGCCGATAGTTATAATATCAATATTAGTTATACTTGTAGTTGTTATAGTTCATTTTAAAAGGTGAGATATTATTTATTGTTTGATCTGGTTTGTCCACAACTAGAGGAAACAACACAATCAGATATTAATCACATGGTACACTGGGAAACTCCATACTGGAGATTACAATCAGATAGCACTGGATCACATGGTACACTGGGAACTCCATACTGGAGATTACTATCAGAAAACACTGAATCACATGGTACACTGGGGAACTCCATACTGGAGATTACAATCAGATAGCACTGAATCACATGGTACACTGGGGAACTCCATACTGGAGATTACAATCAGATAGCACTGGATCACATGGTACACTGGGAACTCCATACTGGAGATTACAATCAGATAGCACTAAATCACATGGTACACTGGGAACTCCATACTGGAGATTACAATCAGATAGCACTGAATCACATGGTACACTGGGAACTCCATACTGGAGATTACAATGAGATAGCACTGAATCACATGGTACACTGGGAACTCCATACTGGAGATTACAATCAGATAGCACTTAATTACATGGTACACTGGGAACTCCATACTGGAGATTACAATCAGATAGCACTGAATCACATGGTACACTGGGGAACTCCATACTGGAGATTACAATCAGATAGCACTGAATCACATGGTACACTGGGGAACTCCATACTGGAGATTACAATCAGATAGCACTGGATCACATGGTACACTGGGAACTCCATACTGGAGATTACAATCAGATAGCACTGAATCACATTGTACACTGGGAACTCCATACTCATGATACTGGCGATTACAATCAGATAGAACTGAATCACATCGTACACTGGGAACTCCATACTGGAGATTACAATCAGATAGCACTGAATCACATAGTACACTGGGAACTCCATACTTGAGATTACAATCAGATAGCACTGAATCACATGGTACACTGGGAACTCCATACTGGAGATTACAATCAGATAGCACTGGATCACATGGTACACTGGGAACTCCATACTGGAGTTTACAATCAGATGGCACTGGATCACATGGTACACTGGGAACTCCATACTGGAGATTACTATCAGATAGCACTGAATCACATGGTACACTGGGGAACTCCATACTGGAGATTACAATCAGATAGCACTGAATCACATGGTACACTGGGGAACTCCATACTGGAGATTACAATCAGATAGCACTGAATCACATGGTACACTGGGAACTCCATACTGGAGATTACAATCAGATAGCACTGAATCACATGGTACACTGGGAACTCCATACTGGAGATTACAATGAGATAGCACTGAATCACATGGTGCACTGGGAACTCCATACTGGAGATTACAATCAGATAACACTGGATCACATGGTGCACTGGGAACTCCATACTGGAGATAACAATCAGATAGCACTGAATCAGATTGTACACTGGGGAACTCCATACTGGAGATCACAATCAGATAGCACTGAATCACATGGTACACTGGGAACTCCATACTGGAGATTACAATGAGATAGCACTGAATCACATGGTGCACTGGGAACTCCATACTGGAGATTACAATCAGATAGCACTGGATCACATGGTACACTGGGAACTCCATACTGGAGATTACAATCAGATAGCACTGGATCACATGGTACACTGGGAACTCCATACGGGAGATTACAATCAGATAGCACTAAATCACATTGTACACTGGGAACTCCATACGGGAGATTACAATCAGATAGCACTGAATCACATTGTACACTGGGAACTCCATACGGGAGATTACAATCAGATATCACTGAATCACATGGTACACTGGGAACTCCATACGGGAGATTACAATCAGATAGCACTGAATCACATGGTACACTGGGAACTCCATACTGGAGATTACAGTCAGATAGCACTGAATCACATGGTACACTGGGAACTCCATACTGGAGATTACTATCAGATAGCACTGAATCACATGGTACACTGGGGAACTCCATACTGGAGATTACAATCAGATAGCACTGAATCACATGGTACACTGGGAACTCCATACTGGAGATTACAATCAGATAGCACTGGATCACATGGTACACTGGGAACTCCATACTGGAGATTACAATCAGATAGCACTGGATCACATGGTACACTGGAACTCCATACTGGAGATTACAATCAGATAGCACTGGATCACATGGTACACTGGGAACTCCATACTGGAGATTACAATCAGATAGCACTGGATCACATGGTACACTGGGAACTCCATACTGGAGATTACAATCAGGTAGCACTGAATCACATGGTACACTGGGGAACTCCATACTGGAGATTACAATCAGATAGCACTGAATCACATGGTACACTAGGAAGTCCATACTAGAGATTACAATCAGATAGCACTGAATCACATGGTACACTGAGAACTCCATACTGGAGATTACAATCAGGTAGCACTGAATCACATGGTACACTGGGAACTCCATACTGGAGATTAAAATCAGGTAGCACTGAATTACATGGTACACTGGGAACTCCATACTGGAGATTACAATCAGGTAGCACTGAATCACATGGTACACTGGGGAACACCATACTGGAGATTACAATCAGATAGCACTGAATCACATGGTACACTAGGAAGTCCATACTAGAGATTACAATCAGATAGCACTGAATCACATGGTACACTGGGAACTCCATACTGGAGATTACAATCAGATAGCACTGAATCACATGGTACACTGGGAACTCCATACTGGAGATTACAATCAGATAGCACTGAATCACATGGTACACTGGGAACTCCATACTAGAGATTACAATCAGATATCACTGAATTTCATGGTACACTGGGAACTCCATACTGGAGATAACAATCAGATAGCACTGAATTACATGGTACACTGGGAACTCCATACTGGAGATTACAATCAGATAGCACTGAATCACATAGTACACTGGGAACTCCATACTGGAGATTACAATGAGATAGCACTGAATCACATGGTACACTGGGAACTCCATACTGGAGATTACAATCAGATATCACTGAATTACATGGTACACTGGGAACTCCATACTGGAGATAACAATCAAATATCACTGAATTACATGGTACACTGGGAACTCCATACTGGAGATAACAATCAGATATCACTGAATCACATGGTACACTGGGGAACTCCATACTGGAGATTACAATCAGATAGCACTGAATCACATGGTACACTGGGAACTCCATACTGGAGATAACAATCAGATATCACTGGATCACATGGTACACTGGGAACTCCATACTGGAGATAACAATCAGATATCACTGAATCACATGGTACACTGAGAAACTCCATACTGGAGATAACAATCAGATATCACTGAATCACATGGTACACTGGGAACTCCATACTAGAGATTACAATCAGATATCACTGAATTACATGGTACACTGGGAACTCCATACTGGAGATAACAATCATATATCACTGAATCACATGGTACACTGGGAACTCCATACTGGAGATTACAATCAGATAGCACTGAATTACATGGTACACTGGGAACTCCATACTGGAGATTACAATGAGATAGCACTGAATCACATGGTACACTGGGAACTCCATACTGGAGATTACAATCAGATAGCACTGAATCAAATGGTACACTGGGGAACTCCATACTGGAGATAACAATCAGATAGCACTGAATTACATGGTACACTGGGAACTCCATACTGGAGATTACAATCAGATGTCACTGAATGACATGGTACACTGGGAACTCCATACTAGAGATTACAATCAGATATCACTGAATTTCATGGTACACTGGGAACTCCATACTGGAGATAACAATCAGATAGCACTGAATTACATGGTACACTGGGAACTCAATACTGGAGATTACAATCAGATAGCACTGAATCACATAGTACACTGGGAACTCCATACTGGAGATTACAATGAGATAGCACTGAATCACATGGTACACTGGGAACTCCATACTGGAGATTACAATCAGATAGCACTGAATTACATGGTACACTGGGAACTCCATACTGGAGATAATCAAATATCACTGAATTACATGGTACACTGGGAACTCCATACTGGAGATAACAATCAGATATCACTGAATCACATGGTACACTGGGGAACTCCATACTGGAGATTACAATCAGATAGCACTGAATTACATGGTACACTGGGAACTCCATACTGGAGATTACAATCAGATGTCACTGAATGACATGGTACACTGGGAACTCCATACTAGAGATTACAATCAGATATCACTGAATTACATGGTACACTGGGAACTCCATACTGGAGATAACAATCAGATATCACTGAATCACATGGTACACTGGGAACTCCATACTGGAGATTACAATCAGATAGCACTGAATTACATGGTACACTGGGAACTCCATACTGAGATTACAATGAGATAGCACTGAATCACATGGTACACTGGGAACTCCATACTGGAGATTACAATCAGATAGCACTGAATCAAATGGTACACTGGGGAACTCCATACTGGAGATAACAATCAGATAGCACTGAATTACATGGTACACTGGGAACTCCATACTGGAGATTACAATCAGATGTCACTGAATGAAAGGTACACTGGGAACTCCATACTGGAGATTACAATCAGATATCACTGAATCACATGGTACACTGAGAAACTCCATACTGGAGATAACAATCAGATATCACTGAATCACATGGTACACTGGGAACTCTATACTGGAGATTACAATCAGGTAGCACTGAATCACATGGTACACTGGGAACTCCATACTGGAGATTACAATGAGATAGCACTGAATCACATGGTGCACTGGGAACTCCATACTGGAGATAACAATCAGATAGCACTGAATCAGATTGTACACTGGGGAACTCCATACTGGAGATCACAATCAGATAGCACTGAATCACATGGAACACTAGGAACACCATACTGGAGATAACAATCAGATAGCACTGAATCACATGGTACACTGGGAACTCCATACTGGAGATTACAATGAGATAGCACTGAATCACATGGTGCACTGGGAACTCCATACTGAAGATTACAATCAGATAGCACTGGATCACATGGTACACTGGGAACTCCATACTGGAGATTACAATCAGATAGCACTGGATCACATGGTACACTGGGAACTCCATACGGGAGATTACAATCAGATAGCACTAAATCACATTGTACACTGGGAACTCCATACGGGAGATTACAATCAGATAGCACTGAATCACATTGTACACTGGGAACTCCATATGGGAGATTACAATCAGATATCACTGAATCACATGGTACACTGGGAACTCCATACGGGAGATTACAATCAGATAGCACTGAATCACATGGTACACTGGGAACTCCATACTGGAGATTACAGTCAGATAGCACTGAATCACATGGTACACTGGGAACTCCATACTGGAGATTACTATCAGATAGCACTGAATCACATGGTACACTGGGGAACTCCATACTGGAGATTACAATCAGATAGCACTGAATCACATGGTACACTGGAACTCCATACTGGAGATTACAATCAGATAGCACTGGATCACATGGTACACTGGGAACTCCATACTGGAGATTACAATCAGATAGCACTGGATCACATGGTACACTGGGAACTCCATACTGGAGATTACAATCAGATAGCACTGGATCACATGGTACACTGGGAACTCCATACTGGAGATTACAATCAGATAGCACTGGATCACATGGTACACTGGGAACTCCATACTGGAGATTACAATCAGGTAGCACTGAATCACATGGTACACTGGGGAACTCCATACTGGAGATTACAATCAGATAGCACTGAATCACATGGTACACTAGGAAGTCCATACTAGAGATTACAATCAGATAGCACTGAATCACATGGTACACTGAGAACTCCATACTGGAGATTACAATCAGGTAGCACTGAATCACATGGTACACTGGGAACTCCATACTGGAGATTACAATCAGGTAGCACTGAATTACATGGTACACTGGGAACTCCATACTGGAGATTACAATCAGGTAGCACTGAATCACATGGTACACTGGGGAACACCATACTGGAGATTACAATCAGATAGCACTGAATCACATGGTACACTAGGAAGTCCATACTAGAGATTACAATCAGATAGCACTGAATCACATGGTACACTGGGAACTCCATACTGGAGATTACAATCAGATAGCACTGAATCACATGGTACACTGGGAACTTTATACTGGAGATTACAATCAGATAGCACTGAATCACATGGTACACTGGGGAACTCCATACTGGAGATTACAATCAGATAGCACTGAATCACATGGTACACTAGGAAGTCCATACTAGAGATTACAATCAGATAGCACTGAATCACATGGTACACTGGGAACTCCATACTGGAGATTACAATCAGATAGCACTGAATCACATGGTACACTGGGAACTCCATACTGGAGATTACAATCAGATGTCACTGAATGACATGGTACACTGGGAACTCCATACTAGAGATTACAATCAGATATCACTGAATTACATGGTACACTGGGAACTCCATACTGGAGATAACAATCAGATATCACTGAATCACATGGTACACTGGGAACTCCATACTGGAGATTACAATCAGATAGCACTGAATTACATGGTACACTGGGAACTCCATACTGGAGATTACAATGAGATAGCACTGAATCACATGGTACACTGGGAACTCCATACTGGAGATTACAATCAGATAGCACTGAATCAAATGGTACACTGGGGAACTCCATACTGGAGATAACAATCAGATAGCACTGAATTACATGGTACACTGGGAACTCCATACTGGAGATTACAATCAGATGTCACTGAATGACATGGTACACTGGGAACTCCATACTGGAGATTACAATCAGATATCACTGAATCACATGGTACACTGAGAAACTCCATACTGGAGATAACAATCAGATATCACTGAATCACATGGTACACTGGGAACTCTATACTGGAGATTACAATCAGGTAGCACTGAATCACATGGTACACTGGGAACTCCATACTGGAGATTACAATGAGATAGCACTGAATCACATGGTGCACTGGGAACTCCATACTGGAGATAACAATCAGATAGCACTGAATCAGATTGTACACTGGGGAACTCCATACTGGAGATCACAATCAGATAGCACTGAATCACATGGAACACTAGGAACACCATACTGGAGATAACAATCAGATAGCACTGAATCACATGGTACACTGGGAACTCCATACTGGAGATTACAATGAGATAGCACTGAATCACATGTGCACTGGGAACTCCATACTGAAGATTACAATCAGATAGCACTGGATCACATGGTACACTGGGAACTCCATACTGGAGATTACAATCAGATAGCACTGGATCACATGGTACACTGGGAACTCCATACGGGAGATTACAATCAGATAGCACTAAATCACATTGTACACTGGGAACTCCATACGGGAGATTACAATCAGATAGCACTGAATCACATTGTACACTGGGAACTCCATACGGGAGATTACAATCAGATATCACTGAATCACATGGTACACTGGGAACTCCATACGGGAGATTACAATCAGATAGCACTGAATCACATGGTACACTGGGAACTCCATACTGGAGATTACAGTCAGATAGCACTGAATCACATGGTACACTGGGAACTCCATACTGGAGATTACTATCAGATAGCACTGAATCACATGGTACACTGGGGAACTCCATACTGGAAATTACAATCAGATAGCACTGAATCACATGGTACACTGGGAACTCCATACTGGAGATTACAATCAGATAGCACTGGATCACATGGTACACTGGGAACTCCATACTGGAGATTACAATCAGATAGCACTGGATCACATGGTACACTGGGAACTCCATACTGGAGATAACAATCAGATAGCACTGGATCACATGGTACACTGGGAACTCCATACTGGAGATTACAATCAGATAGCACTGGATCACATGGTACACTGGGAACTCCATACTGGAGATTACAATCAGGTAGCACTGAATCACATGGTACACTGGGGAACTCCATACTGGAGATTACAATCAGATAGCACTGAATCACATGGTACACTAGGAAGTCCATACTAGAGATTACAATCAGATAGCACTGAATCACATGGTACACTGAGAACTCCATACTGGAGATTACAATCAGGTAGCACTGAATCACATGGTACACTGGGAACTCCATACTGGAGATTACAATCAGGTAGCACTGAATTACATGGTACACTGGGAACTCCATACTGGAGATTACAATCAGGTAGCACTGAATCACATGGTACACTGGGGAACACCATACTGGAGATTACAATCAGATAGCACTGAATCACATGGTCACTAGGAAGTCCATACTAGAGATTACAATCAGATAGCACTGAATCACATGGTACACTGGGAACTCCATACTGGAGATTACAATCAGATAGCACTGAATCACATGGTACACTGGAACTTTATACTGGAGATTACAATCAGATAGCACTGAATCACATGGTACACTGGGAACTCCATACTGGAGATTACAATCAGATAGCACTGAATCACATGTACACTAGGAAGTCCATACTAGAGATTACAATCAGATAGCACTGAATCACATGGTACACTGGGAACTCCATACTGGAGATTACAATCATAGCACTGAATCACATGGTACACTGGGAACTCCATACTGGAGATTACAATCAGATAGCACTGAATCACATGGTACACTGGGAACTCCATACTAGAGATTACAATCAGATATCACTGAATTTCATTTACACTGGGAACTCCATACTGGAGATAACAATCAGATAGCACTGAATTACATGGTACACTGGGAACTCCATACTGGAGATTACAATCAGATAGCACTGAATCACATAGTACACTGGGAACTCCATACTGGAGATTACAATGAGATAGCACTGAATCACATGGTACACTGGGAACTCCATACTGAGATTACAATCAGATATCACTGAATTACATGGTACACTGGGAACTCCATACTGGAGATAACATCAAATATCACTGAATTACAGGTACACTGGAACTCCATACTGGAGATAACAATCAGATATCACTGAATCACATGGTACACTGGGGAACTCCATACTGGAGATTACAATCAGATAGCACTGAATCACATGGTACACTGGGAACTCCATACTGGAGATAACAATCAGATATCACTGAATCACATGGTACACTGGGAACTCCATACTGGATAACAATCAGATATCACTGAATCACATGGTACACTGAGAAACTCCATACTGGAGATAACAATCAGATATCACTGAATCACATGGTACACTGGAACTCCATACTAGAGATTACAATCAGATATCACTGATTACATGGTACACTGGGAACTCCATACTGGAGATAACAATCATATATCACTGAATCACATGGTACACTGGAACTCCATACTGGAGATTACAATCAGATAGCACTGAATTACATGGTACACTGGGAACTCCATACTGGAGATTATAATGAGATAGCACTGAATCACATGGTACACTGGAACTCCATACTGGAGATTACAATCAGATAGCACTGAATCAAATGGTACACTGGGGAACTCTACTGGAGATAACAATCAGATAGCACTGAATTACATGGTACACTGGGAACTCCATACTGGAGATTACAATCAGATGTCACTGAATGACATGGTACACTGGGAACTCCATACTAGAGATTACAATCAGATATCACTGAATTTCATGTACACTGGGAACTCCATACTGGAGATAACAATCAGATAGCACTGAATTACATGGTACACTGGGAACTCAATACTGGAGATTACAATCAGATAGCACTGAATCACATAGTACACTGGGAACTCCATACTGGAGATTACAATGAGATAGCACTGATCACATGGTACACTGGGAACTCCATACTGGAGATTACAATCAGATAGCACTGAATTACATGGTACACTGGGAACTCCATACTGGAGATAATCAAATATCACTGAATTACATGGTACACTGGGAACTCCATACTGGAGATAACAATCAGATATCACTGAATCACATGGTACACTGGGGAACTCCATACTGGAGATTACAATCAGATAGCACTGAATCACATGGTACACTGGGAACTCCATACTGGAGATAACAATCAGATATCACTGAATCACATGGTACACTGGGAACTCCATACTGGAGATAACAATCAGATATCACTGAATCACATGGTACACTGAGAAACTCCATACTGGAGATAACAATCAGATATCACTGAATCACATGGTACACTGGGAACTCCATACTAGAGATTACAATCAGATATCACTGAATTACATGGTACACTGGGAACTCCATACTGGAGATAACAATCATATATCACTGAATCACATGGTACACTGGGACTCCATACTGGAGATTACAATCAGATAGCACTGAATTACATGGTACACTGGAACTCCATACTGGAGATTATAATGAGATAGCACTGAATCACATGGTACACTGGGAACTCCATACTGGAGATTACAATCAGATAGCACTGAATCAATGGTACACTGGGGAACTCCATACTGGAGATAACAATCAGATAGCACTGAATTACATGGTACTGGGAACTCCATACTGGAGATTACAATCAGATGTCACTGAATGACATGGTACACTGGAACTCCATACTAGAGATTACAATCAGATATCACTGAATTTCATGGTACACTGGGAACTCCATACTGGAGATAACAATCATATAGCACTGAATTACATGGTACACTGGAACTCAATACTGGAGATTACAATCAGATAGCACTGAATCACATAGTACACTGGGAACTCCATACTGGAGATTACAATGAGATAGCACTGAATCACATGGTACACTGGGAACTCCATACTGGCGATTACAATCAGATAGCACTGAATTACATGGTACACTGGGAACTCCATACTGGAGATAATCAAATTCACTGAATTACATGGTACACTGGGAACTCCATACTGGGATAACAATCAGATATCACTGAATCACATGGTACACTGGGGAACTCCATACTGGAGATTACAATCAGATAGCACTGAATCACATGGTACACTGGGAACTCATACTGGAGATACAATCAGATATCACGAATCACATGGTACACTGGGAACTCCATACTGGAGATTACAATCGGATATCACTGAATTCATGGTACACTGGGACTCCATACTGGAGATAACAATCAGATATCACTGAATCACATGGTACACTGAGAACTCCATACTGGAGATAACAATCAGATATCACTGAATCACATGGTACACTGGGAACTCCATACTAAGATTACAATCAGATATCACTGAATTAATGGTACACTGGGAACTCCATACTGGAGATAACAATCAGATATCACTGAATCACATGGTACACTGGGAACTCCATACTGGAGATTACAATCAGATAGCACTGAATTACATGGTACACTGGGAACTCCATACTGGGATTACAATGAGATAGCACTGAATCACATGGTACACTGGGAACTCCATACTGGAGATTACAATCAGATAGCACTGAATCAATGTACACTGGGGAACTCCATACTGGAGATAACAATCAGATAGCACTGAATTACATGGTACACTGGGAACTCATACTGGAGATTACAATCAGATGTCACTGAATGACATGGTACACTGGGAACTCCATACTGGAGATTACAATCAGATATCACTGAATCACATGGTACACTGAGAAACTCCATACTGGAGATTACAATCAGATGTCACTGAATGACATGGTACACTGGGAACTCCATACTAGAGATTACAATCAGATATCACTGAATTTCATGGTACACTGGGAACTCCATACTGGAGATAACAATCAGATAGCACTGAATTACATGGTACACTGGGAACTCAATACTGGAGATTACAATCAGATAGCACTGAATCACATAGTACACTGGGAACCATACTGGAGATTACAATGAGATAGCACTGAATCACATGGTACACTGGAACTCCATACTGGAGATTACAATCAGATAGCACTGAATTACATGGTACACTGGGAACTCCATACTGGAGATAATCAAATATCACGAATTACATGGTACACTGGGAACTCCATACTGGAGATAACAATCAGATATCACTGAATCACATGGTACACTGGGGACTCCATAACTGGAGATTACAATCAGATAGCACTGAATCACATGGGTACACTGGGAACTCCTACTGGAGATAACAATCAGATATCACTGAATCACATGGTACACTGGGAACTCCATACTGAGATTACAATCGGATATCACTGAATTACATGGTACACTGGGAACTCCATACTGGAATAACAATCAGATATCACTGAATCACATGGTACACTGAGAAACTCCATACTGGAGATAACAATCAGATATCACTGAATCACTGTACACTGGGAACTCCATACTAGAGATTACAATCAGATCTCACTGAATTACATGGTACACTGGGAACTCCATACTGGAGATAACAATCAGATATCACTGAATCACATGGTACACTGGGGAACTCCATACTGGAGATTACA